>OY982584.1:2378404-2755222 GCA_963859945.1 Euplagia quadripunctaria
ACTTTTGGGGAAGTCGTCGTCCGAACAGATACAGGCCCGAGAGGCAGAGCGCAGTGTTCCGCGCGCGCTTCTCAGAGGAGTGCGACCGAGGGGTGGCGGTCGCACCGGGTGACGGGACCCGTTTTGGCTGAGACGGGTCAATGCCTGTCGGGAGTTGCGGAAGAATGCAATGGCGATTCTCGCTCCCCCGATCATGGGCAAGCAGTGGAACACCGGGGTGGTTTTTAGTCGGTAAGAGTCCGACAGACCCCTTCAGCCCCCCCCCAAGGGCGGAGGACATCCATGAGGATCTTCCACCTCGTTAAAAAAAAAAAACGAAAAAAAAAAAAATTAAGTGACATGACTGGCAGCTGACACACACCGTTCACCCACAATATGGTAGTATGGTTAATAAACAGCAAGACATATTTTGGCTCCATCTATTGAAAACATTTCACGATTCAGGATTAGTTGTTACTATGGATCTACGATGGATGAAACTACTCCTGCATCGCGAAATGATAGTTCTAGCATCAATTATATAGGTACACTTTCAGTAATTGATTGAATCAACTGTTTGTCCGTGGTTCACCAGGGATGTTGTGTGTATGTGGAACAAAAAACCACTGACTTGGAAAAAGATAAGCGAAAAAGCAACCTGATATTTTTTGGAGTGGAGGTAAACGGAAAAAGGGAGGCAGAACTAGTAGACCACATAAAAGAAGTCAATTGATTTGATTGATTTTGAAATAGGAAATGGGAATATATTTAGGCAGCCACGAAATAAATAACATTTACAGAATAGGAGCGAAAACCAACAAAAACCGGCCTGTTGTTGTCACTCTCGCTACTGTGTGGAAAAAACATCTCATACTGAAATCGAAATCAAAATTACCAACAGGTATCTATGTTAAAGAGGACTTACCCAAAGATATACTAGAAGTTCGAAAACAACTACAGGCAAAAGTTGAAGAAGAACGGAGAAAGGGAAACACAGCCTTCTTGAGAGGAGAACAACTAATAGTTAAAAGCCGAACGATAATCAGCGCGAAAAAAAAGAAAGAGAGATAAGACTGTATCTCTCAACTTGTCAATACAGAAACCCATAAAATAAAATAAACACTACTGGTCAAAAAGAAATATTGAAACCAAATATATTTGGGAAAATATAAATTTACTACAGCTTCAGAAACTTCAAAAAACTTACAAACACACGTTAGGAACTTAACAAACGAACAACAACAAAAACCGGCAAAACTAAACAAATGCAGAGAAAACATACACAACAACACAACAACCTACAACACCTAACCAAGAAACCTTCCCACCACTGTCGTCACCGAGGGAAAGATCAGACCATCACCCTCTAATAAAAAAAACAGTCAGCCGTAGGACTGCACGTCAGAAGTGAAAACATAACGTCACAATGTATTTGCACACACATCTGTATATAAATAATTATGTTAAAAATAAAAAGTAGGTAATAACATATCTAAATGTATACATAGGGTACATTGGAAGTTCTCCGCTCTTGGCCGCTCATAAATGTTTGAATTTCGAATGTTATATTTTTTTAAATATAAGAAACTAGGCTCCGTTTTATAAATTTTCGATCAGGGTCACGTGTCCTGACGCGAGTTTAACATTTTTTACCCATCCCAAAAAATGAACAACGCCGCTAATAAGTTTTCAGTTAAAAAAAAAAATCAAGGTGACCCACTGTCTCCCAAGCTATTGAAAACTAGAATGGAACGAATTTGGACTAAATATAGATGGAAGAAGATTGCATCACGTCCGATACGCCTACAACCTTGTCCTGTTCGAAGAAAACCCTCACAAGCTTAAAGAAATTATGCAAGAACTAAACAAAGAAAGTGCTAGCCCGACCTTCTAGGTCGGGCTGACAGTGAACACAGACAAAACAAAATTATTAGCAAATTCGATCCCATACGATCGAAATATATAATATATAACGATAAAAATCAATAACCAACCTCTTTCTTCATTCTTTCCAACTTCATTATTTTCCACTTAGCATCAACTAAATTAAATATTGACGAATAGACACCCGAAAGACGTTATGGTTAATTCATTTTGTAAAAAAGTATTACAACGAGCTAATATGGATTGCCAATTTATACTAGATCCATTTGCCTGCTCCGTTTATATTATCGATTATACAACAAAGCTGATTGAGGCAAGTCAAATTTACTAAGGACAGGGTTAGAAGAGGCCAAAAATGACAACAGTAGCATAAGGGACTCTCTACGCGCTATATCAAAAGTATTTCTGAATTCTTCAGAAATATCAGCCCAAGAGGCTATTTACTGTCTGGCAGGACTTCCGACGTAACAAATCTCTGAGAGCGTTATTTACATAAATATAGGGCACCCCAATGAACGAGTGGGAATTTTAAAATCTTTAGTGGATTTTATGGATCCATCGGCCACGAACATTTTTAAGAAAAATTTTCTCTATCATCATCAAAATCAGCCACGTGAAAATACATTTGATAAAATGAGTATAGCTGACTTAGTCGCTTATTATACTTTTTCAACTGAAATCTCACGTTAGCCAAAAGATGAAAGCTCTGAACACGAATATGTTGAAAATTGGATCAAAATGTTGAATAATTATGCCTACGTGCGAAAAAGAAAAAAAGCCCAGGGTAATGCGTTTCCGTAGATATTATAGAGCACGAGATGCTGACAATTTTTTCCGACAACAATGCTAATGTTATACACAAACTGGAAGGACAAAAGTCTGAATTGCCAGATAAAAATATAAACCTTAAACAAATATTTGTAGAGTGTGGTGAAGAAATGCTATCAGAGAGTATTCAATTAAATTGTTTGGGGGATCCAGATGAATTCGAAGTATTGTTGGATGAGTGAGGTTACCGGAGGCCCTAACCCTTCCCTCTCCCCCACTTCCCGTAACTCACTTGTGACTCTTGAGTTGCAGATGCCCATGGGCGGCAGTAGTCACTTACCATCAAGTGACTCGGCTGCTCGTTTGCCCCCTTATCCATAAAAAAAATAGGCTTGCCCCCTCTTAAGTGAGTATGACCAAATTATAGTATAGTCGTCAATTGTAGGTGTTTAATACGTCTGTCCTCCCCTTCGGGGATACAGGCGTAGGAGTGTTATGCAAACAGCTTTTATCAAAGTAAGTCTGCTACTGCTTGATTATAATATCCGAAGGTGTAAACTTCAAGGCCGCATTGATAACTGAAAGCCTTTCGTATTTTTTTGCAACTTCAGGATGAAATTTTTCAAAAATATTCATCTACGTCACACACTTGTGTGTTCGGAGTTATCTTTAAATGGACAGAAATTTAATTTTTAAACAATTTGTTTTTTTTTTATTTATCACATTAAATAACAAACAACAGCAGAAATGTATGTTAAAGCTAGGTAATATTTTATCTTTCATCGCATCATGTCGTTACCTCCACTATGACAGAGGACATTATTAACATGCCTGTCAAAATAACAGTACTGCGATCAATAGCGTCATGCAAACAGTATATAATAACATAATAACTTCACACATCTCACACACGGCCGTCTGATCCCAAACTAGGCAGAGCCTGTACTATGGTAACCAAACTGCTGATAATCATACTTATATATTTCTAAATACATACATATTATAGATAAATTACACCCAGACACAGAACAAATGATTATGCTCATCACACAATTATTTGTCCTGGGTGGGAATCGAACCCTCGACCTCTGGCTTAGCAGTCAGGGTCACTAACCGCTAGACCAACAGGCCAGTCTTACAAAACATCTTAGATATATACCGACTTCATTTCTTTTCTTAACTATCACTTGGAAAATATATTGCCCGGCCTCATATTCGTTATTGCTAAATTCTACAGTAATATTCAAAACTCTCGCTGTAAATATAAATATCTAAAAAATGGCATTAGTAAGACTAACGGTTGACATCACTACTATTACATAACTCATGGTAGTAATATCAACCGTTTATTGCCCGTGGTCCACCTGCGTAGTTCACCTGGGTGGACCACGGGCAATTATTTTTTTTTCCCATAGTCCACCCAGGTGCTCCATGGGAAGATATAATTTCCCGTGGTCCACCCACACATAACAAACCTCCAATAAGTTTTAATTTTAAAATAGAATGCCATTTTCAATTATATACTATTTTAGGGGTTATTGGTAGTCAACTCACATTCAGTTGACCTGAAACGAAAATTCTTATTTCTATGAATAGAGTGAACTACGTACAATATTTTTGTTGAAAAGGTTTCCTCGTTCGTTTTGTACTTTTTGCTTATTAAGTGCAGTTACCCTATAATACACCCATAATATTTTTAGAAATATAATATAATTAGTATACGTAAATTGTATTATTTTCTATTAAATTATGATGAATATTGAACTAAAAACACTTACTTAAATAACATTGTTGGAACGGACTACACGTGCCGACTTGCAACCTCTTTGGACTGATGATAAGCCTCTTTGGCGCGTAAAGTCTGACTGGCGACACTATTCTCAGATTGGAAATAATTAGTTTTTGAAATAGTTCAGAGAATGGAACCATGAAAAAGATGACTCTCGTCTGTGCAGCCTTGGAATACAGACGTCCGTGTTGATACACGGAACCGCAAGATATAATTATTGTATTATTCTGTTAATGTTATATTGTCAATGTGAAAGTAATTCTTTAAAGGTTTCAGTAAAACCTAAGTTTCATTCGCGTAATCTTTTATTCCTCTCCTTTAGAAATTATACCCATCTTTCCTGATACTGCCTACCCTCTGAGTTATGACAATATTATGTTATGCGGGATACAGGTTCCAGATGAAAACCAGCGTCCAGCACTTCGCTAGACATGAAACTGATCTGGATGCCTTTTTAGACAGGCCGTGGGACGCATAGCTACACGATAATATAATTAGTTTTTGTTGTAAGTTAATTTTTGTTCTTTGTTACTTTTTGTTGTGTCGTCGCCACATCAAAAACTCAATTTATTTTATTAACAATAGGGACAAATAGATGATAACACAGTTCACTATTTAATAAGAATAAGTTAATAGACATTATTTTGACTGGTTATACCGGTAACGCCATGCTATTGGCCGATTGATAAATATTAATGAATAGTGGGGTTATAAAAGGGTAGGAATAGGTTCAGAACGTTGAGTTGAGTGCGAATAGTGGTACGAAAAACTTGGCAGTTACTGTTAGTTAGTGATTTTCATATTTTATATCAGTGGTTGGACTGTTTCTTACAGTTGTTACTTTTATTTTTTTACTTATTATGTGTATTGATGTGTCTCTTTGTGCTGTTCTAAATAAATGTTCATTCATTCATTTATTATGATTATATTAAAATTTATAAATCTTCATTCAAGTATTCTACGCTAATAATAAATATCACATATCGCTATAGTTGGTATTATTTGGGGCCAACAGATATCGTTGCGTCTTGTATAATTATACATAATGATACATTTTTCTTGAACATTTTAAATGATTATTTCTATGGATAGAGAGAACCGAATGCGATAAATCAAATACTTAATGTTACATCAAATTATACACAATACTTAACATAAAACGTTTCCACGATTATTTCGTGCTTTTAACCGACGAAAAAAAAGGAGCTTCTCAATTCGACCGTATATATAATATATATTTATATTTTTTTTTTTGTGTTCAGCCCTCTCTCCGTTATTTATGAACCGATTTTGATTATTCTATTTCTGTTAGATAGGGTATACCTCAAGGGTGGTCCCATGTCAAGGAAGTCAGGATCTGATGCCCATCATCCTGATAAAATTGAGAGAAACCCTCGAAAATTATAGGAACGAATGGTGTTTCTGTTTACTTTTCATTACTTTATCAGGTATTTGCGTTTAGAAATCACATCATGTAGCTGAGCTGGTAATAAAAGAAATCATGAAATAAAAACCTTATTAACAAAAAATTTATGCGACGAAAAGAACTAAAAAGCAAAAAAATTAATAAACCTTTTAAGTCTTAAGTATTAAGCTTATATGGAATGCGATCAAACACGTCTACAGATTTGTTATACATATAGATACACAAGAAAGAAGATTACGTGAAAATCGTCAAAGTATCTCCTTTCTAACAGAAAAAGAATGATTGTAATCAGACTACGTTTTAAAGAAGTACAACAAAGTACACATTTTGACTTTCATCCCGTCTCTCCAAGAAACTGTCCTGAAAATCGGGATAAAAGTATTCAATGTCCTACCTCTTGGTATGAACTCAAATCATGCCAGACATGATAGACTAAAATTTAAAAAAAATGTAGTTTAGTATCGATTATTATAGAGTGCCCCCAAAAAAACTTTTTTCCAAATTTCTTCAATGTACAGAATTGGACTCGTTACAGTTTTATTATAAGTATAGATATTTTGCCACTAGCCTACCTATGTAAGCTAAGGAAAACAGTCTTAACGAAGCCTATAGTATTGTTATGACCTAATTGGGTTTATATATAGTATTCGAAATAAGTAGGTTTCTTGTCCTGCCATTGTGTTAATAAAAACAACGTAATCTTGTTTATTGCATTCGAGTTTTAGTTTGATAGGCATACCATGCAAACATGTAAATACAATTAACTGGACAGGATTCTGGGTAGTATTCTTACAACAAAACTTTGTAAGTGCTATATGTAAATAAAATATTTATTACTACACTGCCCAAACACAACGCGGCGAAGTGGTATTGTCGGAGTTGAAATTACTAAAACTGTATTAGATAAGCTACCTCCAAAATCATTGTATATGTCAGGAGACGTGGTCCGGCTGTCTATGACCAGCCATCCATGAAAGGCACTCATCGCCGTTTCTGCTAATGCCGTCAAATCGGAGGAAAGCCATAGTTCGTGGCTAGTCGAAAGTAACCAGGGGCGGATACGAAAACGTCAATATCTCTAGGTTGTAAGTCGGATAACTTCCTCGCTTTCAAGAAAAGCGACCGTTAAAGTCCGTTCCTGTCTGTCGCCGGTAGGATTACGGGTTATGCGTGGAAGGTTTGACTCAGAACGTGTCTACAACCTCCAACCTGACCAGCGTGCTCTTGGTGTGCATATCTTTCAATGGTTTCCTTTATAGTTTTTATCCATTTCTGCAAGCGGCTTTAGCGTAATGGCTAAGGCGTCGGACTTGCGATCAAGTGGTTGCGGGTTCGAACCCCATCCAGTGCACTACCGTCGTGAATCCACTCCTAACACAAGCTTTAAGCTTAGCTGGAGGGGTTAACGTGATTACTAGTAATATGTGACTCACGTTACTAGCAATCTTTAAAAATTGAAAATAAATAAAAACCTCTGTTACCTCTATTCGGTCCTATACCAGTATTACTATACCAGTTAGTAGTTGTTTGAGTAGGTATATTTTCAATAAAAGCAAAAAATGAAAAAGGTAAAGATACGAATATAAGGGCATTTTATAGTTTCTGCTTATACTCATGTGTATAAAATACAGAACTCACATAACTCTTAGAATAGAACCCTTAACGTATCAACAATAAAATTCGTTGGATGTAAACGTCAGTTAGTTTAAGACGGTTACCCGAAATAATAAAAATTATAAGTATATATTTAGGACTTCATAAAATTGACAGTTTGTAATATTACAAAGATCTAAGAACTACTCTTAATGATAGAATATTAGCCGAATATCTGTGTAAGTGATATTAGAGAGTCCCATTTCGTAAAATTATACGTGAAGATACTGCTGATAGTGTTAAGTACGCGGGACATCGTGAAGACGCACGTTGCCAGTGACCTATATTTATTTGCATATTTAATGTTATTTTCATAAGCTCTCACATTTCGAAGGTTTTTTTATCAAAAATATAAAACGAATACAAAACAAACAAAATAATTGCTAATTCTCATAGAAATACTCAAAATAGGTAAAATACATAGTTGGTATTTCTGCGAAGTCATTTCCTCTTTGTTTTGCCTTAAGTATGTTATTATAGCTCCACACTTCACAGGGATATATAAAGTGTTCAGGAACTGTTATTTACAGGACATTTTCATTGTGTCCGTTGTACAAATCACTCAAGTCGTAGAATTTAAAAAGCGTAATATGTTTTTAAAGTCTTTATTTCTTTTGATATTCTACTGTTTTATTGGTGAGTTTATTTGTATTTATTTGCTGTAAAGGAATGGATTTTGGCACAAATACTTGTTACATTTTTCATGTGTATGTAAAAGTGTCTCTAGTTGAGTGTGCGTTGGCGCAGAAGTGTCTTGACTTTATGACTTCTTAGTTGAGACTCGGAGAGTGCATGAGGTACCGCCACCGCATTATGGTCGTGAGTGATGGGAGCAATAGTGCTCTCTCGTTCAACTAAAAATGAAACAAGCAACGAAGTGCTTCATTCGTGTTAATGTAGATTGGGAAAAGAACTTTTTTCTGGATGAAAGATTTCCAATGGGTTTTATGTACCTTTGACAACATGCAATTCCATGAAGGTCGGTTCAGTAGTAGCTGTGACGTGTAACCAACAAAGAAACTCACATTTCCATTCAAAATACTTATTAGCCAGGGTAGTAATAAATGTTTTTTTTTTTATATTAGGGAGAACGCAGGCGTATGTGTTCTTTCAAAATAGTGGACCAACAGTCCTGGGCGCAAACGTGACATTTGTGGCAGCTATTAGAGATGACTACACTGGAGAAAAATTGAAATTTATGTTTTACAATCAGGAAATGCAATTTTACAAAGAGGTACGTTGAAGATATACGGGGTGTTACAGCAAGGTGTGGTCATATTTTAGGGTCTTATAGTAGAACCCGTGAACAAGGTATAAATTCATTTTTGTGATACTGAAACCTTATTTTGAAACTAATATTTTGTACTGACAGGAACTTGTCAATTTCAAATAGAATAATGTTTATTGTACACCAACGACACATTGCTTAAAAAAAATACACAAAATGGATATGTACCATAGGTGGCCTTATCGCTAAGCGGCAAACTTTGGATGGACAACATCGATAATAGATGAAAGAATAACTTGTAGTTTTGGTTCAAGATAGAAACAAACAGAAAAATACATTTAGTTGAGAGGAATTATAACGTCGTACAAAGATAATATTTCGTAAGAGAAAGGGCTGACATGGACGAACTTATAAGCATTTAATACAAAGGATGTTGATAGATTCTCCAGATGTTGCTGGCAATTTCCTCATAAAAATAACTGTAATTGACATGAAAATGGATAATAGATACACATTTCCCTAAGATTTTTCTTCTATTTTTTCTGGCCACTTTGTTTAAATACATTTTGTTTTTTTCTTAGATATTTAGTACAGAAAGAGAAGTGAATTTTACTGTAGAATTTAACAAGAACAAATATGAAGCCGGCCATTATACTTTCAAAGTGATGGTAAAGGGAAAAAATGAAGTCGGTATATACTATTTACATAAAGGCTTTGATCGCTGTACTGTTATTTTGACAGGTATGTTAATTTCTTTTGTCACAGTGGAGGTAGCTATAAAAAAAATATTCTATTGCCATTGAAGCAAAAACTTACCCAAAACAAAATATTAAATTACTTTAACACAGATTTCTGATGTTGTTTGTTACTCAATAAGCCTCTTAATATGCACGGTTAGATTATGAGGTTAGAACATATTGTAGTAAATTAAAAAACAAAACAAATTGTTCAAAACTGAAAATTGTATCCCCTTTGAAGATAGCGTCGAACAAATAAGTTTCTGGCGTACATGAGTATTTTAAAGAAAAGTTATGGTAATTTTTCTTACTGAAGTACACCAGTGTACACTAAGAAAGTAAACTGAAGTACTGTAGTACACACTTCAGTGTGTACTACAGTACTTCAGTGTACTGGGTCCCGAAACAGCGGCACCACGTATTCTGCGGGAAAGGCCGAATAAGGCGGTGGAGTCACTAGTGGATCAACAGGTAGCCAACTCTATCACAGAGATTTCCCATCTGAGGTTACACCTGAGACCCCGACATTAAGACTGCGTGACGGAACTCTGTGTAGTTTTGCTGGTTCGAGTCCGACATACAAATTCACTGTATAGCCAAGGTGAGATGACGACGAATGAAATAAAAACAGACCATTTCCTCTCTTTTAAAGCAGAACATAACATTTAGTTACCGGAAGTACGTCATTATTAAAAAAAAAGAGAATTAGATTTGAAAAAGATTGAATTAATAGGCGTCAAATTGTATGAGCCGCTAGACATGAAATAATTAAATGAAAGGATTTTTTTATTCGTTATATCTTATTAATAAGTGGTGACAAAACATGTATTTTTTTATTTATAGATCTATTAAACGGCGATCTAATACTGATGCAGGACAAAATTGAAAAAACAGATGGTGTTGTGATCGCCAATAAGCCTGTGAAACATATAATTACCTTATCCGAAAGAGAACTAGAATTGGTATATAAAGATAATTCGTATATGGTCATTTGGTATTTAAATTGTTCAATAATAGGTATAACAAAAGAATTATCATTTATAAACAAGTACATTTACTATGACGATCATGACACTTATAATTTGGAAGTATTAGTTATTGTCGACAACGAGCCTTTATTACATACCACTACGACCACAACAACCACTACTACTACTACTACAACTACTACAACAACAGCACCTACGACAACAACAACACCTACGACAACAACAGTACCTACGACAACAGTAACGGCTTATCCAAGGGTTGATCCAAATGTTGAAAGTGTGCTTAATAATGCAATTAATCATAAAATTGTAGAGAAATATGGAAGGCTGTTGAGTTTTCAGTGCGGAACCATTCTTGGAGGTTACACCTACGGATATTATAATCAAATTTTTCGCGTAAGAAGGGAAGGTAAGCAGAATTTTATCAATTATTGACGTTCTTTAACAAAAGCTATAACTTGTTATATTATGTAGTCATACCTGTATTCCCGGTGGACAGAGGCTTATTAAACATCCACATTTTGCCAACTATAATTTGGCTCCACTAGCGTAATAGGGGGCAAGCCTAATGCCGTCAACCGGGAACTTTGGGAATTAGAGAGGGGAAAATTATAAGTATATTGAAACAAACAGATACACAGAAGATAGGAAGGGACCGGCAATTTGAGAGAAGGGATATTGCTGTTACCGTGAAGTTTGAGCCCTCTAACATAGCTAATGAAAATATTGTGTTGTTGTTGTTTTAAAATTAATTATAAATTATTTTAAAGGTAATTTCACTTCCACAGTCTTGAATACATCATCAAAATCCACTTCAAGTACGTGGGCAAACTTTGTTACCAGTACCTACACACTTTGGAGTACTACACCACCTTCGACTACAGAATCATTTTGGAATACTACACCAGACCGAAATTCAAGAACTGGACCTATCGGGTCTTTCAATTCTTCATCAACCCCACTTCCTAAGACTTCAACTCCACTTACCATATTGTTGGGCACACAGACATTAGTAAAGCCGGTTCATTTAAAGATAGTAATGAATATGCTATTTCGTGGCATGTATAATGTTGAGGTCTCTCAAATACAACAAAATTAAAAACACTTAATGTTGAAGGTATTCGATGTAAAATAGTAAACGTAATTTTTACTTCAAATTTAATAAAAGAGACTTTTATTGAATCTTACAGCCAACGCAATATGGTACAGTAAAAAGAAATTCTCATTTGGGGACACTGCTAACATTTGTAGAATTGAACTATGGTTACCAGTTCATTTGAAATACAAATATCTACATGTCGCTTTTTGATCACTTCCAGATATTGTGAAAATTATAATATAATAATGCAATGTAAAAAAAAGCAAAGTTTTCTAAATCACGGGTTTTCAAAAATGTATAACCTGACCAGAAAAATAAAAAATATTGTCTAGAACGCTGCAATAATGTTTTTTTTTTTCAACACTAAGTATAGTCATACCCATGTGAATTGGTAGACGTTTAGTGGTAGAAGCCGCAGGAATTAGGATAATATCGCACATAATTCTGAAACACAAAAAAGGCTCCAAAGAAGACTTATCAAACTATGGACCAATAACCCTGATCTCAAACGTATTTAAGGTCTTCTCCAAGATAATACTTGATCGGATAAGCATCACATTGGATTAAAACCAACTAATGGAACAGGCTGGCTTTAGGGAAAAATTCCCATAAACACACAGTCAAACAAATTTTAGAAAAGTACAGTGAATATAACAAACCATTGTATATGACCTTCATTGAATATACTAAAGCTTTCGATAGCATTAATCATGAAGCGATATGGGAAAACCTAGAGAAACAGGGAATATACAGGGCTTAGATAGACATTATAAAAAAAAATTCTAACAGCAAAGCAAGAATACAAATGGAAACACTAGGAGAAACATAAAAAAATTTAAAGAGGGGTTAGGCATGGCGACCCACAGTCTCCCAAGCTATTTTCTACTGTGCTCGAAAACATATTCTGAAAACTAGAATGGAACGAATTTGGACTAAATATAGATGGAAGAAGATTGCATCACCTCCGATACGCTGACGACATTGTCCGGTTTGAAGAAATCCTTCACAAGCTTAAAGAAATGATACAAGATCTAAACAAAGAAATAGAGAAGGTCGAGCTGGCAGTGAACACAGACAAAACAAAATTATTGGCAATTTCGATCCCATGCCATCGATATATATATATATAACGATAAACATAAATAACAACCTCTGGAATATGTGGAAGAGTACATATATCTGGGACAAATAATCTCTCAAACTGATCTAACTACCAAAGAAACAAAAAGGAGAACAGTCAAATGATGGATAAGATACTAATCGCTGAGGGAGATTATGAATGGAACAGATTTCAGTAAAAAAGTTAAGTGCAAAGACTTTAACACCTGTATCCTCCCCTGCCTTACTTTTGGATGCGAAACATGGGCGCTTTCTAAACAACACAGGAAAGGAGCATGCTGGGAATCAAGAAAATGGATAAGAAAAGAAACACACATAAAAGTTAGTTAAGATATACGGCTTTACTCCATGTATATTTCGGGGATGCCCGACTAGTTTCCCTTTGTCAAGGGGTGAGGCGTATTGCCGCGCCGGTTGCAGCTGCCAGACTGGATTGTTATCTGTCCCACTGATTCATTTGTCGTAACGACCGCCGAGATGTGGACGCCTGCACTTCCATTGCGTTGTGTGGTGCAAAGTCTTTTATGGCTTTATTTTATCTTTAATCGATTTATAAGTTTGTATTCGAGTATAAGCTGGGAGGACGAACTCAAATTAACAGTAGGTTGCCACTGGAGAATAATTGCAAAGAATAGAAAACAGTGGAAATCGTTACAGGAGGCCTTTGCACACAAAACACATAAAAGAAACATAACGAACAAGAAGTAGTATTATATACTATAAAAGAAGTCTCGGGAAACAAAGGCTATATTGTTCTATATTGAAAAGATTTGTCATAATACTCTTCTCTTAAACCTCTGTCGGTTAAAAATTCACGATCTCGTATTTCGTGTTCGTACTATCGTCGAAAATCGCTGTAAAGCGGTTGTCAATTGGAGCTGATATTTCTCAATACAAATTAATAACTTCTGGAGTTCTGCAAGGGTCTCATTTAGGACCAGTGTTGTTTACTTTGGTTCAATCTCAGAAGATTCGTTGGCCGGATCCATGATGGATCTAATGACGATTTTTTTCCCATTGGATTCTCATTTCAAGATGTGGATCTACTGAGAATTTTCAAAGTACAGAATTGCACTTGTTGCAGTTTTATTATAAGTATAGATATTTTATAGTAGCTAGCACTAGCCTGCCTATGTAAGCTACGGAAAACAGTCTTAACAAAGCCTATAGTATTGTTATGACGTCATAGGGTTTATATATAGTATTGATTCGAAATAAGTAGGTTTCTTGTCCTGTCATTGTGTTAATAAAAACAATGTAATCTTGTTTATTGCATTCGAGTTTTAGTTTGATAGGCATACCATGCAAACATGTAAATACAATTAATTGGACAGGACTCTGGGTAGTATTCTTACAACAAAATTTGTAAGTGCTATATGTAAATAAAATATTTATTACTACACTGCCCAAACACAACGCGGCAAAGTGGTATTGTCGGAGTTGAAATTACTAAAACTGTATTAGATAAGTTACCTCCAAAATCATTGTATATGTCAGGAGACGTGGTCCGGCCGTCTGTGACCAGCCATCCATGAAAGGTACTCATCACCGTTTCTGCTAATGCCGTCAAATCGGAGGAAAGCCATACTTCGTGGCTAGTCGAAAGTAACCAGGGGCGGATACGAGAACGTCAATATCTCTAGGTTGTTAGTCGGATAACTTCCTCGCTTTCAAGAAAAGCGACCGTTAAAGTCCATTCCTGTCTGTCGCCGGTAGGATTACGGGTTATGCCTCGAAGGTTTGACTCAGAACGTGTCTACAACCTCCAACCTGACCAGCGTGCGCCTGGTGTGCAATGGTTTCCTTTATAGTTTTTATACAAACGGTTTTTATCCATTTCTGCAAGTAATTCCCACCTCTGTTACCTCCATTCGGTCCTATACCAGTTTTACTATACCAGTTATTAGTTATTGTTTGAGTAGGTATATTTTTAATAAAAGCAAAGAATGAATAAGGTAATGAATATTAGGGCATTTTATAGTTTCTGCCTATACTCACGTGTATAAAACTTAATTTTAGTGTACCATATAAGTAGAAAACTCAACACATGACTCTTAGAATAGAGCCCTTAACGTATCAGCATTAACATTCTTTGGATGTAAACGTCAGTTAGTTTAAGACGGTTACCCGAAATAATAAAAATTATAAGTACATATTTAGGACTTCATAAAATTGACAGTTTGTAATATTACAAAGATTTAAAAACTACTCTTAATGATAGAATATTAGCCGAATATCTGTGTAAGTGATATTAGAGACTCCCATTTGGTAATATTATGCGTGAAGATACTACTGATAGTGTTAAGTACGCGGGACATCGTCAAGACGCACTTCGCCAATGAACTATATTTATTTGCATATTTATTGTTATTTTCATAAGCTCTCACATTTTGAAGGTTTTTTTATCGAAAATCTAAAACGAATACAAAACAAACTAAATAATTGCTAATTCTCATAGAAATACTCAAAATAGGTAAAATACATAGTTGGTATTTCTGCGAAGTCATTTACTCTATGTATGCCTTAAGTATGTTATTATCGCTCCACACTTCATAGGGATATATAAAGTGTTCAGGAACTGTTATTTACAGGACATTTTCATTGTGTCCGTTGTACAAATCACTCAAGTCGTAGAATTTAAAAAGCGTAATATGTTTTTAAAGTCTTTATTTCTTTTGATATTCTACTGTTTTATTGGTGAGTTTTATATATATTTATTTGCTTAGTTAAGTATATATATAGAAGAAGAAGAAGCAGTTCTGAGACGGTGTCTCCCTAAATCAAAACACACTAGGCCTCCTAAACTCGAGTGCAGCTGCTTGCTGTTCAACGAAGGGCCACGGTTTTCGAAGTTCTCGGGGACTTTGTAGCCAGCTCCTGCAATATACCCACCTGTAGCGGAACACGGTGTGGTTTTAGTCGGTTCGATTCTGACGTAGATCTTAACCGTTAGCATCGGTGAGGCAATAAGCCTATGGGGTAACATAAAAGCACACAGATTTAATGACAAAAGTATTGGTGACGTTGTAGAGTTTAGATCTTATTCTGTAAAACGATAAATTTAAGTAACTTGAATCAGATTTGTGTTTAGATTTTATTTTGGTTGTCGTAATTAGTCGTAAGTCTTAATTATTTTATTTGTTCCTAATAAATAAAATCATTGTGAAAATTAATAATAACAAGAAACGAACGATTACAACAGTTAAGAAGCATACTTCCAAAAGACTGGTGGCTATTTCTCACTAGCTTTTATCAGCGGCTTCATTCGCATTAACGTAGATTGGGAAAAGAACTCTTTTCTGGATGAAAGATTCCCAATGGGTTTTGTGTACCTTTGAAAACATGCAATTCCATGAAGGTCGGTTCAGTAGTAGCTGTGACGTGTAACCGACAAAGAAATTCACATTTCCATTTGTAATACTTATTAGTCAGGATTACTCAGGATACTAATAAATGTTTTTTTGTATTGGGGAGAACGCAGGCGTATGTGTTCTTTCAAAATAGTGGACCTACAGTCCTGGGCGCCAACGTGACATTTGTGGCAGCTATTAGAGATGACTACACTGGAGAAAAATTGAAATTTATGTTTTATGATCAGGAAATAAATTTTTACAAAGAGGTACGTTGAAAATATACAGGGTGTTACAGCGAGGTGTGGTCATATTTTAGGGTCTTATAGTGGACCCCATGAATAAGGTAAAGCGTAAAAAAAAAGACCAATTTGGCGAAAATTCATTTTTAGGGTTTCGTTCCTCGAAAGGAAAAAAGGAACCCTATAGGATCACTTTGTTTTCTGTCTGTCTGTCTGTCGAGACCTTTTCTCTCAGGAACCCGTGAACGCATCAAGTTGAAATAAATACCAAACTGCGGTCCTTTGAAGCTGTAAAAAAATCAAGCTTCTAAGTGAACGCAATCAAAAGTTACCTCCATTAAACCTTAGATTTTAACAAATTTGAACATTTCGCTGGTAAATCATAACCTATAAGGTACTTCCCATTGTACTAGAAACATGAAATTTGGTAAGAAGCAAGGTCTGATAGCACACAAAAAGGAAAAATTTCGAAAGTTGTTAATTTGTTGTTAATTCACATAAAAATAGTTTTTGGGATTACAAACTTATATTTTGCAGATGGATTGTTGACTTTTGTCATATATCGCAACCGCAAAGTTAACTTTATCTTCCGAAAAAGAATAATAGATTCCCGAGATGGATATCACTACATATTACCGCCGCGTCTGTCTGTCTGCCTGTTCGCGATGAACTGAGAAAGTTCTGAACAGATTTTCATGCGGTTTTCACCAATAAACAGAGTGATTCATGAGGAAGGTTTAGGTGTATAATTTGCTAACCTTTTTTTTGTAAATTGGTTGAAATTTGATGATGATTGTTAAAGATGTCTCTACTACCCGTGCGAAGCCGGGGCGGGTTGCTAGTACTATATAAATACAAGTTTGTTTGCTTGCGGAACCCTCGGCGTGCGAGTCACTAGTTATTTTGAAACAGACATTTTGTACTGACAGGAACTTGCAAATTTACCTACAAAGATAATACTTTGTATGAGGGATTTTTTTTCAAGATGAACGAATAGACCATTTTTTACTTACATTTACTTTCCGTTATTTATCTTGTATAATTATAAAACACTTGACATTGATCGAATTCCTGCGCTGATTCTTTGCGCGGGATAGAGTATATAATGATAAAACAATAATGTATATATAATATTTTGTACGAGAAAGGGCTGACATGGACGGAACTATAGGCATTTAATACAGAGGATGTTAGTAGATGGTACAGATTTTTCTGGAAATGTCCGCATAAAAATAACTGTAATTGACGTGAAAATGGATAATTGATATACATTTTCCCAAGAGTTTTCTTCTAATTTTTCTGGCTACTTAATGTGCGTTGATATTACTACCGTGAATTATGGTAAAGACATTTTGTTTTTTTTAGATATTTAGTACAGAAAGAGAAGTGAATTTTACTGTAGAATTGAACAAGAACATATATATAAAGCCGGCCAATATATTTTCCAAGTGGTGGTAAAGAGAAGAAATGAAGTCGGTATATACAGTTTACATAAAGGCTTTGATCGCTGTACTGTTATTTTGACAGGTATGTTAATTTCTTTTGTAACAGTGGAAGTAGCTATGTAGAAGCCATTGCCATTGAAGCAAAAACTTACCAAAAACAAAATATTAACTTGCTTTAACACAGATTTCTGATGTTGTTTGTAATTTAATAAGCCTCTTAATATGCACGGTTAGACTATGAGGTTAGAACATATTGTAATAAATTAAAAAATAAAACAAATTGTTCAAAACTGAAAATTGTATCCTCTTTGAAGATAGCGTCGAACAAATAAGTTTCTGGCGTATATTGGCGTATAATGGCGAGTATTTTAAAGAAAAGTTATGGTGACTTTAGTTCAGTGTACTGGGTACACCCGAAATGGCGGCACCACGTATTTTGCGGGAAAGGCCGAATAAAAGGCGGTGGAGTCGCTAGTGGATCAACAGGTAGCCAACTCTATCACAGGGATTTCCTTCTGAGGTTACACCTGAGACCCTGACATTAAGACTGTGTGATGGAACTCTGTGTAGTTTTAGGTGGTTCGAGTCCGACATGCAACTTCACTGAATAGCCAAGGTGAGATGACAACGAATGAAATAAAAACAGACCATTTCCTGTCTTTTAAAGCAGAATATAACATTTAGTTACCGGGAGTACGTCATTATTAAAAAAAAGAGAATTAGATTTGAAAAAGATATAATTAATAGGCGTCAAATTGTATGAGCCGCTGGAAATAAAATTTAGCTTTTTTTAATTATTACAAATTAAATGAAGGGATTTTTTTTTATATCTTATTAATAAGTGTTGATAAAATACGTATTTTTTTATTTATAGATCTATTAAACGGCGATCTAATACTGATGCAGGACAAAATCGAAAAGTCAGATGGTGTTGTGATTGCCGATAAGCCTGTGAACCATATCATTAAATTATCCGAAAGAGAACTAGAATTGGTATATAAAGATCAATCGTTTATGGTCATTTGGTATTTAAATTGTTCAATTATAGGTATAACAAAAGAATTTTCATTTATTAACACGTACATTTACTATGACGATCATGACACTTATAATTTAGAAGTATTAGTTATTGTCGACAACGAGTCTTTATTACATACTACTACGACCACAACAACCACTACTACTACTACTACAACTACTACAACAACAGCACCTACGACAACAACAGCACCAACGACAACAACAACGGCCTATCCAAGAGTTGATCCAAATGCTGAAAGTATGCTTAATAGTGCAATTAATCATAAAATTGCAGAGAAATATGGAAGGCTGTTGAGTTTTCAGTGCGGAACCATTCTTGAAGGTTACACCTATGGATATTATAATCAAACTATTCGCGTAAGAAGAGAAGGTAAACAGAATTTTATCAATTATTGACTTTCATTAACAAAAGCTATGACATGTTATATTATGTGGTCATACCTGTATCCCCGGTGGACAGAGGCTTATTAAACATCCATATTTTGCCAATTATAATTTGGACCCACTAGCGTAATAGGGGGCAAGCCTAATGCCGTCAACCGGGAACTTTGGGAATTAAAGATGGGAAAATTATAAGTATATTGAAACAAACAGATACACAGAAGATAGGAAGGGACCGGCAATTTGAGAGAAGGGATATTGCTGTTACCGTGAAGTTTGAGCCCTCTAACATAGCTAATGAAAATATTGTGTTGTTGTTGTTTTAAAATTAATTATAAATTATTTTAAAGGTAATTTCACTTCCACAGTCTTGAATACATCATCAAAATCCACTTCAAGTACGTGGGCAAACTTTGTTACCAGTACCTACACACTTTGGAGTACTACACCACCTTCGACTACATAATCATTTTGGAATACTACACCAGACCGAAATTCAAGAACTGGACCTATCGGGTCTTTCAATTCTTCATCAACCCCACTTCCTAAGACTTCAACTCCACTTACCATATTGTTGGGCACACAGACATTAGTAAAGCCGGTTCATTTAAAGATAGTAATGAATATGCTATTTCGTGGCATGTATAATGTTGAGGTCTCTCAAATACAACAAAATTAAAAACACTTAATGTTGAAGGTATTCGATGTAAAATAGTAAACGTAATTTTTGCTTCAAATTTAATAAAAGAGACTTTTATTGAATCTTACAGCCAACGCAATATGGTACAGTAAAAAGAAATTCTCATTTGGGGACGCTGCTAACATTTGTAGAATTGAACTATGGTTACCAGTTCATTTGAAATATAAATATCTACATGTCGCTTTTTGATCACTTCCAGATATATATTGTGAAATTATAATATCATAATGCAATGTAAAAATAAAGCAAAGTTTTCTAAATCACGGGTTTTCGTAAATGTATAACCTGACCAGGAAAATAAAAAATCTTGTCTAGAACGCTGCAATCATGTTTTTTTTTTCAACACTAAGTATAGTCATACCCATGTGAATTGGTAGACGTTTAGGAGCTATGGTGCAACAAACAGACACACACATACATAGATACGCACGTTAAACTTATAACACCCCTCCTGCTTGCGTGGGGGTTAAAAAATAGCATGGATGGTAAGACTTAACCTACACCTAAACGGAACGTGAAGGAAATAACAGACTTAAGTAAGAACATAAGAGAAGGCATAGGAAGCCAAGAGAATACAAACACTAGAAAAATACATCATTGCATCAAGCGGAACAAAAAAAGCTCTTAAAGAACTCCGCGAAACCACTTCTCGGACACCTAATCTGAAAAACAATCAAAGTAGCATCAGAAACCGCAAGAATCAGGACAGATTCCTGAACAATGGGAAACATAGCACATAATTCTGAAACACAAAAAAGGCTCCAAAGAAGATTTATCGAACTATAGACCAATAACCCTGATCTCAAACGTATTAAAGGTCTTCTCCAAGATAATACTTGATCGGATAAGCATCACATTGGATTAAAACCAACTAATGGAACAGGCTGGCTTTAGGGAAAAAGTCCCCTAAACACACAGTCAAAAAAATTTTAGAAAATTACAGTGAATATAACAAACCATTGTATATGGCCTTCATTGAGTATAGCAAAGCTTTCGATAGAATTAATCATGAAGCGATATGGGAAAACCTAGAGAAACAGGGAATATACAGGGCTTAGATAGACATCATAAAAAAAAATTCTAACAGCAAAGCAAGAATACAAATGGAAACACTAGGAGAAACATAAAAAATTTAAAGAGGGGTTAGGCATGGCGACCCACTGTCTCCCAAGCTATTTTCTACTGTGCTCGAAAACATATTCTGAAAACTAGAATGGAACGAATTTGGACTAAATATAGATGAAAGAAGATTGCATCACCTCCGATACGCTGACGACATTGTCCGGTTTGAAGAAATCCTTCACAAGCTTAAAGAAATGATACAAGATCTAAACAAAGAAATAGAGAAGGTCGAGCTGGCAGTGAACACAGACAAAACAAAATTATTGGCAATTTCGATCCCATGCCATCGAAATATATATATATATTTAACGATAAGAATCAATAACAACCTTTGGAATATGTGGAAGAGTACCTCTATATCTGGGACAAATAATCTCTCAAACTGATTTAACTACCAAAGAAACAAAAAGGAGAACAGTCAAATGATGGATAAGATACTAATCGCTGAGGGAGATTATGAATGGAACAGATTTCAGTAAAAAAGTTAAGTGCAAAGTCTTTGACACCTGTATCCTCCCCTGCCTTACTTATGGATGCGAAACATGGGCGCTTTCTAAACAACACAGGAAAGGAGCATGCTGGGAATCAAGAAAATGGATAAGAAAATAAAACACACATAAAAGTTAGTTAAGATATAAGGTTTTACTCCATGTATATTTCGGGGATGCCCGACTAGTTTCGGACCCGACGGAGGCCCTTTGTCAAGGGGTGAGGCGTCTTGCCGCGCCAGTTGCAGCTGCCAGACTGGATTGTTATCTGTCCCACCGATTCATTTGTCATAACGACCGCCGAGATGTGGACGCCTGCGCTTCCATTGCGTTGTGTGGTGCGAAGTCTTTTATGGCTTTATTTTATCTTTAATCGATTTATAAGTTTGTATTCGAGTATAAGCTGGGAGGACGAACTCAAATTAACAGTAGGTTGCCACTGGAGAATAATTGCAAAGAATAGAAAACAGTGGAAATCGTTACAGGAGGCCTTTGCACACAAAACACATAAAAGAAACATAACGAACAAGAAGTAGTATTATATACTATAAAAGGAGTTTCGGGAAACAAAGGCTATATTGTTCTATATTGAAAAGATTTGTCATAATACTCTTCTCTTAAACCTCTGTCGGTTAAAAATTCACGATCTCGTATTTCGCGTTCGTACTATCGTTGAAAATCGCTGTAAAGCGGTTGTCAATTGGAGCTGATATTTCTCAATACAAATTAATAACTTCTGGAGTTCTGCAAGGGTCTCATTTAGGACCAGTGTTGTTTACTTTGGTTCAGTCTCAGAAGATTCGTTGGCCAGATCCATGATGGATCTAATGACGATTTTTTTCCCATTGGATTCTCATTTCAAGATGTGGACCTACTGAGAATTTTCAATGTACAGAATTGGACTTGTTGCAGTTTTATTATAAGTATAGATATTTTATCACTAGCCTGCCTATGTAAGCTAAGGAAAATAGTCTTAACAAAGCCTATAGTATTGTTATGATCTCATTGGGTTTATATATAGTATTGATTCGAAATAAGTAGGTTTCTTGTCCTGCCATTGTGTTAATAAAAACAACGTAATCTTGTTTATTGCATTCGAGTTTTAGTTTGATAGGCATACCATGAAAACATGTAAATACAATTAACTGGACAGGATTCTGGGTAGTATTCTTACAACAAAACTTTGTAAGTGCTATAAGTAAATAATATATTTATTACTACACTGCCCAAACACAACGCGGCAAAGTGGTATTGTCGGAGTTGAAATTACTAAGACTGTATTTCGTGGCTAGTCGAAAGTAACCAGGGGCGGATACGAAAACGTCAATATCTCTAGGTTGTAAGTCGGATAACTTCCTCGCTTTCAAGAAAAGCGACCGTTAAAGTCCGTTCCTGTCTGTCGCCGGTAGGATTACGGGTTATGCCTGGAAGGTTTGACTCAGAACGTGTCTACAACCTCCAACCTGACCAGCGTGCTCTTGGTGTGCATATCTTTCAATGGTTTCCTTTATAGTTTTTATCCATTTCTGCAAGCGGCGGTAGCGTAATGTCTAAGGCGTCGAACTTGCGATCAAGTGGTTGGGGGTTCGAACCCCATCCAGTGCACTACCGTCGTGAATCCACTCCTAACACAAGCTTTAAGTTTAGCTGGAGGGGTTCACGAGATTCCTAGTAATATGTGACTCACGTTACTAGTAATCTCTAAAAAATAATAAAAATGCCCACCTCTGTTACCTCTATTCGGTCCTGTACCAGTTTTACTATACCAGTTAGTAGTTGTTTGAGTAGGTATATTTTCAATAAAAGCAAAAAATGAATAAGGTAAAGATACGAATATAAGGGCATTTTATAGTTTCTGCTTATACTCATGTGTATAAAATACAGAACTCACATAACTCTTAGAATAGAACCATTAACGTATCAACAATAAAATTCGTTGGATGTAAACGTCAGTTAGTTTAAGACGGTTACCCGAAATAATAAAAATTATAAGTACATATTCAGGACTTCTTAAAATTGTCAGTTTGTAATATTACAAAGATCTAAGAACTACTCTTAATGATAGAATATTAGCCTATATATCTGTGTAAGTGATATTAGAGAGTCCCATTTCGTAAAATTATACGTGAAGATACTGCTGATAGTGTTAAGTACGCGGGACATCGTGAAGACGCACGTTGCCAGTGACCTATATTTATTTGCATATTCAATGTTATTTTCATAATCTCTCATATTTCGAAGGTTTTTTTATCAAAAATATAAAACGAATACAAAACAAACAAAATAATTGCTAATTCTCATAGAAATACTCAAAATGGGTAAAATACATAGTTGGTATTTCTGCGGAGTCATTTCCTCTTTGTTTTGCCTTAAGTATGTTATTATCGCTCCACACTTACACAGGGATATATAAAGTGTTCAGGAACTGTTATTTACAGGACATTTTCATTGTGTACGTTGTACAAATCACTCAAGTCGTAGAATTTAAAAAGCGTAATATGTTTTTAAAGTCTTTATTTCTTTTGATATTCTACTGTTTTATTGGTGAGTTTATTTGTATTTATTTGCTGTAAAGGAATGGATTTTGGCACAAATACTTGTTACATTTTTCATATGTATGTAAAAGTGTACAGACACTTGAGTGTGCTTTGGCGCAGAAGTGTCTTGACTTTATGACTCCTTAGTTGAGACTCGGAGAGTGCATGAGGTACCGCCACCTCGTTATGGTCGTGAGTGATGGGAGCAATAGTGCTCTCTCGTTCAACCAAAAATGAAACAAGCAACGAAGAGCTTCATTCGTGTTAATGTAGATTGGGAAAAGAACTTTTTTCTGGATGAAAGATTTCCAATGGGTTTTGTGTACCATTGAAAACATGCAATTCCATGAAGGTCGGTTCAGTAGTAGCTGTGACGTGTAACCAACAAAGAAACTCACATTTCCATTTGTAATACTTATTAGTCAGGATAGTAATATTTTTTTTTTTTGTATTAGTGAGAACGCAGGCGTATGTGTCCTTTCAAAATAGTGGACCAACAGTCCTGGGCGCCAATGTGACATTTGTGGCAGCTATTAGAGATGACTACACTGGAGAAAAATTGAAATTTATGTTTTACAATCGGGAAATGCAATTTTACAAAGAGGTACGTTGAAAATATACAGGCTGTTACAGCGAGGTGTGGTCACATTTTAGGATCTTATAGTAGACCCCGTGAACAAGGTACAAATTCATTTTTGTGATACTGAAACCTTATTTTGAAACTAATATTTTGTACTGACAGGAACTTGTCAATTTCGAATAGAATAATGTTTGTTGTACATCAACGACGCACTGCTTAAAAAAATACACAAAATGGATATGTACCATAGGTGGCCTTATCGCTAAGCGGCAAACTTTGGATGGACAAAATCGATAATAGATGAAAGAATAACTTGTAGTTTTGGTGTAAGATAGAAGTAAAGAGAAAAATACATTTAGTTGAGAGAAATTATAACGTCGTACAAAGACAATATTTCGTACGAGAAAGGGCTGACATGGACGAACTTATAAGCATTTAATACAAAGGATGTTGATAGATTCTCCAGATGTTGCTGACAATTTCCTCATAAAAATAACTGTAATTGACATGAAAATGGATAATAGATACACATTTACCTAAGATTTTTCTTCTATTTTTTCTGGCCACTTTGTTTAAATACATTTTGTTTTTTTCTTAGATATTTAGTACAGAAAGAGAAGTGAATTTTACTGTAGAATTTAACAAGAACAAATATGAAGCCGGCCATTATACTTTCAAAGTGATGGTAAAGGGAAAAAATGAAGTCGGTAAATACTATTTACATAAAGGCTTTGATCGCTGTACTGTTATTTTGACAGGTATGTTAATTTCTTTTGTCACAGTGGAGGTAGCTTTATAAAATTTATTCTTTTGCCATTGAAGCAAAATCCTACCGAAAACAAAATATTAACTTGCTTTAACACAGATTTCTGCTGTTGTTAGTTATTTAATAAGCCTCTTATTGTGTACGGTTAGATTATGAGGTTAGAATATCTTTTTATTATTTAAAAAAAAAAATAAGAATAAATAATAGGCGTCAAATTGTATGAGTCGCTAGACTCGAAATAATTAAATGAAATGATTTTTTTATTCGTATATCTTATTAATAAGTGGTGATAAAACATGTATTTTTTATTTATAGATCTATTAAACGGCGATCTAATACTGATGCAGGACAAAATTGAAAAGTCAGATGGTGTTGTGATCGCCAATGAGCCTGTGAAACATATCATTACCTTATCCGAAAGAGAACTAGATTTGGTATATAAAGATAATTCGTATATGGTCATTTGGTATTTAAATTGTTCAGTAATAGCTATAACAAAAGAATTATCATTTATTAACTCGTACATTTACTATGACGACGATGACACTTATAATTTGGAAGTATTAGTTATGGTCGACAACGAGCCTTTATTACATACCACTACGACTACAACAACCACTTCTACTACTACTACAACTACTACAACAACAGCACCTACGACAACAACACCACCTACGACAACAACGACGTCCTATCCAAGAGTTGATCCAAATGTTGAAAGTGAGCTTAATAATGCATTTCATCATAAAACTGCAGAGAAATATGGAAGGCTGTTGAGTTTTCAGTGCGAAACCATTCTTGAAGGTTACACTTACGGATATTATAATCAAATTTTTCGCGTAAGAAGGGAAGGTAAGCAGAATTTTATCAATTATTGACTTTCAGCTTTTACATTTTATATTATGTGGTCATGCCTGTATCCCCGGTGGACAGAGGCTTATTAAACATCCACATTTTGCCAACTATAATTTGGCCCCACTAGCGTAATAGGGGGCAAGCCTAATGCCGTCAACCGGGCACTTTGGAAATTAAAGATGGGAAAATTATAAGTATATTGAAACAAACAGATACACAGAAGATAGGAAGGGACCGGCAATTTGAGAGAAGGGATATTGCTGTTACCGTGAAGTTTGAGCCCTCTAACATAGCTAATGAAAATATTGTGTTGTTGTTGTTTTAAAATTAATTATTTTAAAGGTAATTTCACTTCCACAGTCATGAATACATCATCAAACTCCACTTCAAGTACGTGGCCAAACTCTGTTACCAGTACCTACACACTTTGGAGTACTACACCACCTTCGACTACATAATCATTTTGGAATACTACACCAGACCGAAAGAACTGGACCTGTCGTGTCTTTCAATTCTACATCAACCCCACTTCCTAAGACCTCAACTCCACTTACCATATTGTTGGGCACACAGACATTAGTAAAGCCGGTTCATTTAAAGATAGTAATGAATATGCTATTTCGTGGCATGTATAATGTTGAGATCTCTCAAATACAACAAAATTAAAAATACTTAATGTTAAAGGTATTGGATGTTAAATAGTAAACTTAATTTTTGCTTCAAATTTAATAGAAGAGACTTATTGAATCTTACAGCCAACGCAATATTGCAGAGTAGTAAATAGTAATAATAGTTTGAAAAAACTAAAAAAACACGCTTTTATAGAATATCCAACTAAAAAATAGAAAAAATTTAATCGAATTATTGCATTGTCATTGGTCTTTGACAGATGTGCAAAATTTGAATGAAATCTGGCCATTTAAAGTTGGGCAAAATCGCGCCCTAAGGAGTCGGTTACAACCAAACATACAAACAAACATACAAGTGAAGCTAATATAAAGCGTGTAAAAAGAATTTCTCATTTGGGGACACTGCTAACATTTGTAGAATTAAACTTTAAAAAATTATGAATTATAATTATTATTATGAACTATGGTTGCCAGTTCATTTGAAATATAAATATCTACATGTCGCTTTTTGATCACTTCCAGATGTATATTGTGAAATTATAATATAATAATGCAATGTAAAAATAAAGCAAACTTTTCTAAAACACCAGTTTGCATATATGTATAGCCTGACCAAGAAAATACCGCAATTATGTTTATTTTTTCAACACTAAGAATAGTCATACCCATGTGAGTTGGTAGACGTTTAGGAGCTATGGTGCAACAGACAGACACACACACATATATAGACACGCACGTTAAACTTATAACACCCCTCTGCGTCGAGGGTTAAAAATTAGCATGAATGGTAAGACATAACCTTATGAATGAATACTTTGTGAATCATTGAAAACTCAAACAAGAACTCCTTGATATTAGATTTAGTCAACGAAGCTTAATTTTTTATAAAGTTACATAATTATGTACAAGTATATAATGTGTCAGAATAATAAATAGCATTTTATAGGTCAAAGCATACAATCAAATGAAGAAAATAAAACCATCAAAGCTTATATGATGTTTAAGATGAATCAACAAATCAGAATCTAAGTTTTGAACTGTATTTGATATTTTCATCTTTTTGATCTCTAAAATGCACCGATGTACAATGGTTCTATTTCAAAAACAACAGCCTGACTGTGACTGTCATTACTTGATGAATCACTTTATCCGCCACCAACATTAATAATATTTTTACAATCCAGTCGAAAGTTCTGAGGTAACTAATTAAAAAAATACAGTTGAATTGAGAACCTCCTCCTTTTCTGAAGTAGGTTAAAAATTTGCATATGGCGTGGTGTGCATTTAAATAACTTAAAGATAAGGTCATGTTATCATAGCACAGATAAAAACAAACATACAGAATTATTCTAAAACAACAATATGTCTAGGTCCAAGAATATTCGCGTTGTCATAAAATTATATAATTTATGGTTGATCACCCGACGAACACACCCGAATATTATATAAAACAGAGTCCTCGTCCGAATCCGATTCATTGATAAAATTATGTCTTTTGGTACTCACTTTTTAGCCTGTAGACTTACACATCGCCTTTAAGTGATCCTTTTTACTGCAACACTTATCTGCTCGGTGTCCCTTGCCGCACTGCCAGCAAGGTGCTCCGGTGCTGGACGAGCGCGCTCCACGGGGCCGCCCGTCACTGCCGCGCCGTCGTCGCTGCCGCCTGCAGGACCCACACCACCACCGCCAATTGACTTGCGTTCGTTCACTTTCTCTGTGTGTCTTCCTGCAGCTTCTAAACTGAGAGCTAGATCCACCGCCTTTTTGTACGTTAAAGATTTTTCCGCGAACAACCTTGACTTGATCTCCACGTCGGCGATACCTATCACCAGCTGATCGCGAAGATTCTCCTCCAAGTTGGTGCCGAAGTTACAGTAGACCGAAAGATGTTTTAAGTCTTGTAAAAACTTCGTCACACTGACCCGTCGTACTTACATCGACCACTGTCCTGAAAATAAATGGAACGGATCGATTTTACCGATAGGCATATTTGCTATCGAAAATTCTAACGAAATTACTTAGAAAGCGTGGTAAAAAAATAATCCCGCCTCGTCGCAGATGAAGTCAAAAAGATAAGCCTTTCAATCAAGTCCAACGCAATGGGAAGCGATAACATTAACCGTCGCATGATCACTCCTATCCTTAAATACCTTCTCCCCGTGCTTACGCATATAGTGAATTTTTCTATTGATTCAGGGATTTTCCCTTCACTGTGGAGTAAAGCGTTTGTCATTCCTCTCCCCAAGCTCCCAAATCCTACCCTTTTGAATCATTTAAGACCAATTTCCATTCTTCCCTTCCTATCTAAAGTGCTTGAGGCCTGTGTTTACCAACAGTTATCGCAATTTGTATATCGCAACCATTTACCAAGCACTTTCCAATCAGAGTTCAGGCCTGGGCACAGCACAACTTCCGCTCGCCTGAAAGTGACTGTTGACATCCGGGCATGAATTGAGAATTCCAAAGTTACCATGTTGGCTTTGGTTGATTTATCGAATGCATTTAACACCGTCAGTCACCTGATGCACTGGAATGGTTCTCGTCAAATCTTCGAGGGCGCCAGCAGTCTGTCCGTGTCGATGATTCCTCGTCAAGTTTTTTTATGGATCTAGTGGATCTACAACTTTAAAAGGGTACCTATCTAATGAGAGATACGTATATCATTAAATACATCATGGATCTGGCCAATGGATCTTTTGAAAAAAAAATACTCAGAAGATCCACATTTTGAAATCAGGATCCAATGAGAAAAAAATTGTCACTAGATCCATTATGGATCTGGCCAATGGATCTTTTGAGATTGATCCCTAATTACATATAACATTTAGATGATTAATCAGTTTGTTGTTCGGCGCCGAATTAAAAATTAATTTATATTAAATTTGATAGTTAATGTAAATAAGCTCAATACTCAGACTTAAAAGGTTTATTTATTTTTTGCATTTTTTCTTTTCGTCGGTTTAATTTTATGTTAAAAAGTTTTTTATTTGTATAATTTGTCACCGCTCGAGAGAGTATGACTCAAAAATATATATTTAATCTCTAAAGTTAATCTATATTATTACTAATTGATGCGAGAAATTTCATTTCTCCATGAGAATCAGTAGTTTCCAGTAACTACTAATCCTGAGTCGCGCTATACTAGTTCGGCTAGTTTTTTGATAGATGGAGCTAAAATATGTCTTACTGTATGTGGGTGTCGCCAATTATTGTAACCAAACTATCATATTATGATTGGACGGTGTGTGTTAGCTGCCAGTGACGTCACTTGAACGTGTCAACCCTTTAGACCCCCCAATCCGGAAGCTTGATCAATAGCAAAGCGCGGTTCGCCTATCAGGTAATACTTTTAGAATGCTGTCACCACGCAGGCCTGCAGCCATGGTCGCGATGATTATAAATAACTGAAATCATGCATGTTTGTATGTTAAATATTATGTTTTCAGAACGCAGACGTTTCGAAGAATTTCATTCTCCTATGTGTGTACAAGCTTAAAGGTAAAATACTTAGTCGTAGTTTCTGCAACTCGTTTACTCTTTGCCATGCCTTAAGGAAGTGATAACAGCTCCACAGGGATATATAAAGTGTTGAGGCACTGTTATTTACAGGATATTTTCATTACGTACGTTGTACAAATCACTCAAGTCGTAGAATTAAAAAAAAATTTAACTTAATATGTTGTTAAAATCTGTATTTCTTTTGTTATTCTGCAGTTTTATAGGTGAGTTGTAATATAAAAATGCTTGAGATTATTTATAACTTCCAGAATACAAGTTTCAAATATTATTTCGAACACTAAACAAAAATATGTAAATACTAGCAGCGCCCCACGGTTTCACAAGCTTAAGTCCCGATCCCGTGGGAATATCGGGATAAAAAGTAGCCTATGCGTTAATCCAAGTCTTCAGCTATCTACATACCAAGTTTCATGGCAATCGATTTAGGAGTTTTTGCGTGAAAGAGTAACAAACATCCATCCATCCATCTATCCATATATCCATCCATCCAAACTTTCACATTTATAATATTAGTGGGATAAGTTACTGCGCATGTGTAATTTAAACATTAATTATTTTTTTACTATATTTCCTTTTACTTAATACCTAGTTTAGTTTCCCTTCGCATGGGTGCCAGCTGACAAAATAATATCGTTAAACATTATATATTTATTAGAAAAAAACTTGCCAATGAGTTAACATTAAAAGTAGCGTGCTACTCAATGTTGTTAGCTCTTGATAAATGGGCCTGTCAAGCTTATAACTAAACTTCTCATTCAAATTGTTAACGAAATAAATAAAGAATTAAGTTTGATTACTTGATATTGGATTGGATTTTTACTTACTATTACGTACGTGTTAGCTTGACTATGTTTATTTGAATTGGTCTGCAAAAGCTATATTCACGTATTCCCTGGCACTATTACGTATTCTGTGGCATTAAGGTACCTTACACCCCTTTTTTCGCATTAAAAAGTAGCCTATGTCCTTTCTCAGGCTCTAGACTATCTGTGTACCAAATTTCATTTAAATCAGTTCAGTAGTTTTGGCGTGAAAGAGCGATAGACAGACAGTAAGGATATAGGTTTAAAGTAAAGCACTTGAAACTTTTCTAAAGCTAGTGGAACTGTCTATACAAATAGGTACATCCGATCCCAAGACTTCGTCGCAGGGCTAGCAGGTGGAGCAAGTACATATTCGCCTCACATCACATACACTCACAGCATCAGGCATACACTTTCATACATCATTTACATCACTAACACACACATCATAAACAGACTAAAAAGGTATGGTTAATTAAAAAACTATATTGTTTTATTTTTGTAAAAATACATAATTATATGTAACTTCACTTGCAACCTGTAAAAGAGCGGCATCTCCTGACACAGGCATCTTTATGCTTAAAAGGAGATGTCAACAACTATTTTTTGTAAATCAAAGTGTATGACGAAATAACATAGCATATAACATAGGTCGTCGAATAGATGAAATGTCTCTTAAAGGAATGTTGTCAAATATTCCTGTATTACTTTAGTCCTTTAAAAACAAGTTGAAACTATTTCTTATACTTACAAAATAATGTTTTTCACTTCTTTTTTATCAGGAGGAGCCCAAGGGTATGTGCAACTACGAAACAGTGGACCCACAGTCCGTGGCGCCAATGTCACTCTATCAGCTGTTGTGACCAAGAACTATTACGGAGACAGGAAGTTTGTATTTCGGAATATTCAAAATCAGGACACCGTAGAGGTGAGTGTAAAATACATTAGGTACATTGCTTCTAATAAAGCGTTATATAATATACAGGATGTTAGAGAAAGGTATGGTCACATTTTAGGGTCGTATAGTAGACCCCGTAAATAACGTATAGAGCTAAAAATTTTAGGAAAATACGTGATTTTTTATACAAAAATCACAGACACAGCGCCGCGTCTACGTCCACGGCTACACATAACGCTCCTAAAATTTAACCACGCCTTTCTGTAGCAGTCTGTATATCTATTTAATAATAAACCATTCAAATAATTGTTTTCAAGTTTTCGCGAATTCAGTGCAAATAATAATGTTACTCTTTATTGTGTCGGAGCTAGAGTCGCTATTTATTTAAATCATTTTGCGGAGTGGGACTTCTGTACTGGTACTATAATTATATATTTTATGGTATTACAAATATACAAGTGAACACTACAACCACGGTTTAATTTCCAGTACAATATATGGCTGTATATATGTGTGTATTAGATCATCAGAAAAGTCTTAAAAGCAGTTTTTGCTATCATTCTCCTTCGTGGGCGTGACAATGGCGAAACTTGCAAATAAAAGCACGTTTGCTCTGTTGAATGTTTTCTAATTCAACGCAATGCTCAACTGTCACTTCCTTTGGCGACAAATACTCTTCTATGCGGGGTTACCAGCTCTTACTAGTTTTATTTTTCAAAACGATTAGAGAATAAATAAGTATTGAACCAAAACATATTCCAATAACTAAATAACCTAATAAATTAAAACAAAAAAATTTACACTCAATACAAAAGTTGCGCCCTGTCATAAATATACTTGAATAAATTTTAAGAAAAAAAGTTAATATTCCTCACTAAAACAACAAAATTAATTTTATTTCGGACAGCAACATATTGTAAGCCATGATAGTAAATCACCACGACCGAGACCGCATTTTACATTGTTTAATTCGACGATTTAAATAAGAATAGGAATGACTTTCCGCCATCTTGTGATGTCATAGCTGTAAATTCATAGCTAACAAGGATAAAAAACTCAATACCACTAATCTCAAATTACCAGGACCTACTAAACCTGTGTTCATTGACGAATCTATAACGAGTCTTGGAAGAAGACTGGCATATCTGGCTCGACAATTTGTCAAAGACAACAACTACCATAGCACCTGGACCTCGTATGGAAAAATATATACAAAACGATCACAGGACTCGCCGGCTTTGCGTATCAATTGCGAACAAGATTTGAAAATCATTGCATCTAAATGACTATCCTTGAACAAGTCAAATTTATTATTTCTTATTATTTATAGTATTTTTCAATATTATAACAGATATACTGCTTTGCCTGTATACACTATCATCAAACATACACTACTTTTATATCGATGTATTTGCTTTACCTACACAACTGTCACATACCTATACTACTCACACACAACATTACAAAATCATCATATTTACATGATACCAAGATATAGAACTAACGCGCTATATTTAGCTACCACATACCTATTATACCACTCACACGATCCACTGTCCACAAGAGTGGAGAGAGAGGCAGTGTCAATAACTATAGACCTATTTCTATGCTTTCAACCATATCTAAATTAGCAGAAAGACTTTTAAATAAACGTTTAGTTGATTACCTTGAGACTAAAAACCTCTTATCCAAAACACAATTTGGCTTCAGAGCAGGTACGTCAACAAGCGAAGCTGTTCATGAATTGACTCATCACATTGTCTACAATCTAGATAACAAAAAGAAGGTGATCGCAATATTCTTAGACCTAGCTAAGGCCTTTGACACAGTCTCTGTCCCGCTCTTGTTGGACAAACTAGAAAAATTGGGTATCCGTGGAGAACAACATAAATTGTTCTCGGACTATATGACTGGAAGATACCAAAGGGTTAGGGTTGGTGAAATCACTAGTGAGGACCTACCAATTGCTTTTGGCGTGCCACAGGGTAGTGTGCTCGGTCCTTCACTATTTCTTACCTATATTAACGATTTGTGTAATTTGTAACTAAAGAATGGCAAAATTGTAACTTTTGACGATGACACCGCGTTAATCTTTCACGGAGATACTAGGAAAGAAACCTTTTCTTTCGCACAGATGGGATTCAATGTGGTGTCCTCATGGGTCAGAAACAATGGATTAACACTAAATGTTGAAAAAACCAAATATATTCCCTTCTCAATAAAAAACATCGCATCTAATCCACCTGAAGATCACGGCATTGTAGCCCATACATGCTTAACTTTACACTCCTGTGCCTGCAATCACTTACAAAGTACCACCAACATTAAATATCTCGGTATTATCATAGATAACACTCTAAGTTTCAGCCAACATATCGATCTTCTTTCATCCAGAACGCGGAAGCTCATTTTTATTTTTAAAAATTTGCGTAACATAGCTGATAAGAAGATCATTAAAAATGTTTACACATCATTATGTCAACCCATATTGACCTATTGTATCTCAGTATGGGGTGGCACATGTAAAACTAACCTTATAAAGGTGGAAAGAGTTCAGAGGGCAGTTCTTAAGGTAAGTCACTCCCCGCCTTTCCTGTATCCTACTGGTGATCTCTACCAACTTTCCGATTTCCTCACGGTTCGACAGTTATATATTCTAAACACTGTTCTGAGACAACATTCACTACTCCCATATGACCCCTCCAGCATTAGTAAGCGTCTAAAACATAAGGTTTGTCCCTCAACTCATCGGTGGAACACGGCATTTTCCAGAAAATTTAACGGCTTTCTGGGAAGATACCTGTATAATAAAATCAATATAATTCTGCATGTCTACTCTTCCACAAAGTACCAATGCAAACGTACTATCTCCAATTGGCTGAAATCCCTTAGCAGATCCAGATTTCCACAATTTATCTACGCACTATGTAAGCGCCATTATAATTGTAACCATGTAATTTTTATTGTGGAATGAAATAAAATTTATTATTATTTATTATTATTTATTTAAATTCGAACCAATTAGGTAGGATGAGCAAAATAGATTATTTTATATAATCAATTTATTTACAAAAAACATAACAAATTTAATCAGATATTTTTTTTTATTAAAATTATGTGAAAAAGCCAAAGGTGTCCAGTGTACCTGTCATGTTTGGAAAATCTATACAATGACTGATCAAGTTATACTGGTCAATGAAATAAACCAAAACATTTAAAACTGAATAAATTATGGTCCAATATCGACCAACAGGCGATCTCTAGCTTTTTTTTTAAATCACGAAATCAGTAGAATCGGTAATACTATAGCTAAAAAAGTAAAGAAAATGTTAATGTTACGCAAATTAATTTTCTGTGCAAACCGTACTTTCCAAGTGACAGTTGACAGACTAAGGTCATTGACGTTCCTATTGACTGGCCTGTTGGTCTAGTGGTTAGTGATCCTGACCTTGACTACCTACCTAAGCCAGAGGTCATGGGTTCGATACCCACCCAGGACAAATAATTGTGTGATGAGCACGATAATTTGTTCTGTGTCTGGGTGAGATATATGAGTATGTTTATCAGCAGTCTGGTTACCATAGTACAGGCTCTGCCTAGTTTCGGATCAGATGGCCGTGTGTGAGATCACATCTCTGAAGTTATTATTATTATTCTTATTTGAAACGCATTGTACAATGTATGAAAGCGGACGTTACACAGACGGACCGTGTGTATCCCTACTAAGGTGCAGCAAATCCAGCTTCAGCATCCAGGTTCAGCAATACTTCTTCGCCATCATGAAATTACGAAAGGCACAGCTAGTTTAGACATAAGAATACTGTCTATCGCAACAACTTAACTCACTACATCAATTTAATTTTAACTTTAACATTTTTTTTAGATCATAAGTTCAGATTCAGTTGTGAATTGCACTGTGGAGTTAAGCAAGCATAAATATGTCGGACCAGTTTACGACTTTCAAGTAAAAATTTACAAAAGAAATAAACATAATGCTGATTCATTTTCGTATTACGATATTGATCGGAGTCGAGTTATAGTCACAGGTTTGTAAACCCTTTTTTCTTATAATGAGATGAGTATGTAGGTACATAGTGTGCATATATACTATTATACTTCAATATGCCAAGATACGCAAAGAGTCGAGAGTATGAAGGCGTCTGCGTACAAAATTGATGTTTCGAATGATGTGTTAATTGATGTTTCGATTGATGTGTTAATTGATGTTTCGATTGATGTGTTAATTGATGTTTCGATTCATGTTTCTGCTGTTTTACAATATTTATTTATTTCGAGTGAAACGTCACAGCGAATGTTTGTATGCGTGCATAGTCTGGGCGCTACGTATAATAATAATGTATTTATAAAATACAATGTATATCTAAGTATGTTAATGCGTGTTCCAGAACGCTTAGAACAAATTATGCTTAGTTTGGGGTCTATCTAGGCCCGCCAGCACTTAAATTGCCGACGCCGGACAAAATTTCCCTCCCTGGACGCCTGTCTAATATGTCCCCGAATATTATTTATTTACTTAACTTTATTTGCACCAGGTACTTGGCGGACTGAAAGCCATTAGAATTCTCAAATATCAACAAAGTCAAGTAGTACCTTGTGCAACATCTTATACTAAGTTGATACGATAGTATCTTATTTAATTAAAAAAAGATACAGCAAGTCACATTCCGTTTAACTATGTAATAAAATTATGAATAGAGTTTAATTATATCAACATTCTAAACGCCTTTTTATACAAATTAAATCGTATAAACCAAATTAAAAGCAAAGTTTAAATTACATGACTTTTCGTGGCGAAGTGTTCTGATATTTATTAATATATTTCGGTATTACTTCTACCATTTTATTGATTTCAATAAATGAATTATTGCAATAGGTTATTTTCAACATGGCAGTGTCAGTACTAAAAACTTCGATAACAGTTTTCCGGCTCGTTTCGTTATATGAGCGAGCAGCCGCTATGACTATGAGTTCTGTCTGTAAGTGGTCTTCGCCTCGGGGACATGTAGCAGTCGAAAATTTACTTAAATACCTACGCCGACGGAACACGTATACCAATTATGTTCACCAGCTCGAGAGTATCGCTTGAACCGTTTAAAATGCAGATCGACAATGTTTCTTCTCTCTAGTAGAGGAAAAATGTGCACTTTAGATAAGTGGGTTGGTAACATTGTTAACGATATTGAATATACCTCATAAATCTTTCTACTCTGAAGGCGGTTTATGTAAATGTTATAGAATAGATTGCAGATATTTTACTTCGGTATCGAGTTATTACAAGTTATGGTGAGATACCACACGCTTTGGTTTTAAGCGAAATTATGTGTTAGATCCTCTTTAGGCGTAAAATTATTTTTGTTAAAAAAAACACTGAAAATCAAATTCAAATTCAAAATCTTTATTCGCCATAAATAGGGTTAGTATATATAGAGTTGTTGGGTTTACAATGTTTACCGCCTATTTAAACATTGACAGCACGCACAAGGGCCTTAAAATATGGGAGACAAATATGGTATGCTACTTAGTTAACAACTTTATATCAATATTTTTAATGTTTGATAGAATAATTCAAGAATTCGTTGACAGAGTAGAACGTGTTCTGTAGTAACCATATGCTTCTAATTTGTCCGAATGCGCTAGTTGAAAACGAATCCAGCACATTTTGCCAAACTGTGACATGTAAACAAATATTCAAAAAACTAAGTAACATAACATATCGTATAAAATAACTAACTAATAATTAAAATAAAATAAATAAACATTCGTGTCATCACTAGAATGTTCGGTGCAGTGAAATATAGTTGTTATTTGTCATGTTACATTAATGCACATAATTATATACGAATAGGTAAAGACAAATAAATACCTTTTTCTATTGGTGAGCTTTGGTATTATCTATGAAAAAAGAAAACTGTGAGCAGTTTCTTTACCGAACTGCTCTAATATTAAGACGGACATCCCAGCAAAAACATAAATGTGAAAATGGGAGCCAAGTTCAATATTAAGAATATACGTGGTTATCGACTACGCCAACAAAAAAATTGAGATCTAAATAGTTGCCAAGTTCTTGTAGATAATCCCGAAGATTTGACTTAGCAAGATTTCTTATATTTGGCTAAACAACTTCTTTTTTTTAAATCGTAAAAATTCACTGTTTGTCTGATGTTTTCCTTTGCATACACACATATCCCCAGCTGGACGCCAAATTTCCACTTTCTAGGTCATCGGGAAGTGGGTTAGGTTTTTTGTAGTGATAAAAATGCCGATTTTTAAACGATAACATCTCGATGACTGTTTAAGCTATAATTATGAAATTTGGGTTTCTAGTTAATCTAAGGGGTGTTCATAAATAAACAAAAATTATCGTTTTATTACTAAGAGTTATATATATATAATTATTATTTAGAGTTATTAAGCGGTCAAAAGTGGCTCCAAATGGTTTGTGTAATATAAACACACGGCTGCTGCGTCGTCCAGTTCATTTTATTTCAACTTGGCTTGACACGCTGCCGCGTGTCTTGATAAAATTTTGTTATTTTATTTGGAAGGATTTTTATATACTTTCCATTTGGTCCCATTTAAATTTCTAGAAAAAGTTAAGTTTAAATTAAAAGGGAGTATTTTCTTTGAAAAAATATGTTTTTTTTAAATATTTTATATTAATAAATTTATGAGTTTCGAACCCCTGGGCGACCACAACTTTATATTTTTATCATAAAATATAAACATATTAACATCATTAGAGTACATTGTTTAACGTTACATTGTTTCACAGATCTATTGAACGGCAAGCTGATGCTGTCACAGAACGGAATTGACAGATCCGAAGGCCTTGTTTTCCCCAATGAGCCTGTAAGCCATAATATCAAGCTATCCCAAGAAGAACGGCAGTTTCTAACAAACGATAAAAATACATATTTGGTGTATTGGTATATAAATTGTTCATTAATAGCAACGACAGATCTTTCTTTAAACTATACGTACGAAGATGACTACCAAACATATAATTTGGAAGTATTAGTTGAAGTCAAACATGACCCATTCTTGCCTATTATTTCAACCACAAGGTATGACAAGCTGTCGAGTTTTAAATGTGCACCAACTTATAGTTCTGGATACACTTACGGATATTACAGTGCATCTGTTCGTGCAAGAGGTAAGCAGAATTGTATTTCTCATTGGTTAATGTTGATATATTATTAACTGATAAATCATCACTAAAACCTTGCAGGTTGCGGCGACTGATCACTATCAGGTCAAAGGATTAGCGAAATAAAGAAAAATATGTTGTCGGGGCAATTATTTAAATTGCCCCGACAACATATTTTTCTTTATTTCTTTTTTCATACCTATTAAAATAAGACTTGTTCGAACAATTATGTTTCCAGTTAACATTTCGAAGGTTTAAAAAAGAGATATATGTTCATATACAGTGTAATGTTCTGTTAATTTATTATCCGTGACTACTTTGGGATAGCTATTTCCAGACAGGATCTTTCCGATTCTGTAAACGCATCATTAGTACTTTATTAATTCTCTCTAAGTTTGTATGGTGATAATAGAGTTATCAGACAAAATATTCTTTAATTTTTTTTAACAAATTTATATTACTTATACAAAAATTTCTCTCTAACAGCTACGGATAGTTCACCACCTCCACCTTCGAAAACTTTAGAGAACCCGTCAAACACATCGTTAGACTCAAATTCATCTGATTCGACTATCGGCTCCGCGTACCTCAAAATCCCAAACTTGAAGAACTACACAAAGCTCCCCTTCGAGAGATTCTGAGGAATTTTTTTGGCATACTTCTCCAGCTCCAACTTCGAGCCTTTCAAAGTACAAACGTGTGCGAATGTCTGAACGTACACCTTGGAAAAGTTGGAGGACTACAGAACGGAATCCTTGGAGAATTGTTATTTCGCCAAAACAAAGACCTTCGAGTACTTTACCATCGAGAAGTATATTTCTACTGTTTAAACTAAAGAGGAACAATTTGCCATAAGTTCATGGTTTAATAGGGTTTAACCCTAATAAATCATTAATAAAAAAAAAACATCAATAATTTTATTTTTTATATTTTTCACGTCGTGCTTGCCTAAGATTTAGGTTTTTCTTTTAAATTTATAAATTCTAAATTTAATATCTTTATTTCATAAAATTGATCATCAATTATTCGAAATCGGTAAATTAAAAAATAATTATTGTAATTTAAAATTATAGATCAACATACACAGAGTCACCGCTACAATAGTTTGCTTTAAATAAAATGTATTAGATTTTTTTCATATTCTTAGATCTTATGTTATTACTTTAGTTACATTTAATTTTATTACTTTAAAAGAATCAATTTTAGTGCTAGGTACTTAGTAATAAGTTTATTACAGTGTTGGCTTTTGTTTAGTAAATAAAATCCATATTCTTAGCCAACTTCTTTGTCTTCGGCACGTATGGGCCGGCTCGACTCCGCTAGTTACCACGGCCTCACAGAAAACCAGCCGTGAAGCAATGCTTGCATTGCATTTCGCCGCGTGAGTGAGGTTACCGGAGGCCCTAACCCTTCCCTCTCCCTTATTCCCATCCTTCCCCTCACCCCCCTCTTCCCACTCTTCCCCCCCCCTCCCCCTCTTCTCCTACTCCCGCCTTAAAGGGCGGCAACGCACTTGTGACTCTCGAGTTGCAGGTGCCCATGGGCGGCGGTAGTTCCCTATACCATAAAAAAAAAAAAAATAAAAAAAAAAAAAAATGTTTTATTATTCTGTTCTAACTTTTTCCACTAATATTATATGTAGGTACATAATTGTTTTTTTTTAACTTTCGCGACTTTACATATTAGATGTGTAAATCGGGTCTTAAGTTATAATGTCTCTTAGTAATAAAAAATCCGTTGGTTACGATAGTGTGTCGACTATGATACTGAAATCTTGTGTGGGTGAAATATCCTCAGTTTTAAGTCATTTAATAAACTTATCCCTAACAGATGGAATATTTCCCGATAAGTTGAAAATATCAATTGTTAAACCTTTACATAAAAAAGAGTGCAGTCAAAGTCTAGCCAACTATTAATAGGCCTATTACTTTAATTTCTATATTTTCAAAAATTTATGAAAAGGTCATGCATAGACGTTTAAATGATTTTCTAAACAAATTTCGTATTATAAAGACAGAACAAAATGGTTTTCAGAAGGGCAAGTCAACCACGTTAGCTGCATTCTCTCTCAATACTTCCATAACCCAAAAAGTAGATTCAAAATTACCTGTTACTGTTCTATTTCTAGACATGAGCAAGGCATTTGATCTCGTAAACCATGAGAAACTAATTGACAAATGTGATCGATACGGTATTAGAGGCCCAGCATTAGAGTGGTTGCGAAGCTATTTAAATAATAGAAATCAGTGTGTGGAGATAACCCATATTGATGGAAAACTAGTATATACATCTTACAAATCCTTGTATAGGATTAATAAATCAGGCGTACCACAAGTGTGTTTTATTTGCTGACGATATAGCAGTTGTAATTCCAGACGAAGATAAAACAAGAAAGTACAATGAGGTAGTTAACTCAACAATACATAAGATAGTGCACTGGTTAAAAGAAAACAACCTTGAAATAAATTAAACTAAAATGAATTATATTCAATTTGCAAATTACAAGCTGAAACCTCCGAATCTAAATGTAACTTATTCTGGAGAAGTGATAAATAGAGTGAGTCATATCAAGTTTTTGGGTGTTTCATTAGATGAACACTAACTGGAAAACTCATGTAGACGTGGTATGTAAGAAAATAAATAAGTTTGTTTATGCATTGAAGGAATTACGTAAAACCGCAAATGAAAAAGCAGTACTCGCAGCATACCATGGATTTGTGGGTTCTGTATTAAAGTATGGATTATTGATGTGGGGTAACTCCACACACATAAACAGAGCATTCGTAATACAAAAAAAAATGTGTCAGAGCTATATGCGGAGTAAACCCGTTAGAATCATGTAAGCCTCTTTTTAGAAAGTTAAACATTATGACACTGGTATGTCTGTACATATTTGAGATAGGCATGTTTGTGAGAAATCATAATAATATGTTTCCCAAAGTATATGAAAGGATAGAGATCCTACAAAACTTATATGGCCAAATTGTGAAAGCACGTTTTTAGGTAAAAATTGTTCTATAATTTTAATACGTGTATATAATAAAATTCCTCAAAGCATTCGTGAATTACCTTTACGACAATTTAGAATTAAACTAAAGTTGTGGCTAATTCAGAAAAGTTTCTATACACTTAAGGATTTTATGAACTACAAAATTGCAGACAGACTTAAAATTCAAAGGTAAAATTATTTTTTATTTCATAATCTATAGAAATTTAACAATCTTGACACAATTTTGATATTGTGTTGTTCTTTATTTTATTTTATTCAGTCAATTTATTTTATTGTTACATTAAATTCAACTGTATCTTGCCTACAAATGATATTATTAAGTAATGTTATATGTTAAAGTATGTAGTATAAATGCAAGCAGAAATGTGTTATTTTTAATATTTGCATGCCTTAACCAAGGCGGAACATGAACTTGTTACTTTATGACATAAGACCTTTTGTTACCCTGTTCCTGCAAATAAAGTTTCATTTCATTTCATTAATCGCGGTAATAATTAGAAGGTACAATAAATACGTTTTTTGGTTACCCGACGTTTCGATCGAATTGCACCGATCGTGGTCACATGTAGATTGGTGAGAGCTTAGCGACGCCTCCGTGAAGTGCAAGTTTCAGTAACTACCCGCACTTGGTCTTCATTGTTTTTTCGACACACCACACTTAAGACGTCTGTTGAGTGTTGTCGAGTAGCGTGTATTCGCTGACTATTGCATTTGTTGATGACAGGATTTCAAGATGTTGACAAGCGGTACCCATCTTTATTTTTTTTTTTATTTCAACTGCTTCCCGTATTATTCTTCAGTAATAGTGACAGTCGGTGGAGAAGACCTGTGGTTGGTGTAGTTCTATCCAGTGGTTTGGACCTGACTCCAGCAAATGCTCTTGCGGTTGCATTTCGGGCAGCGTTTGACAATTCTTTTACAGGAATTGAGATATGATTTTGCACTGATGGCGGTATATTCAACTTGGCTAGACTAAAAGGAAGTACTAAAGTGGGAGACTTGCAGTATGCAGTAATCTCAGAGATCATCTATAAAAACTTCAGATTTTCATATGCAATTTAAATGAAGTCTATTCTTGTAGTATTTTGGTTTCGAAATTAATATGAATAAGATCGAGGTAATGCCAATAGACTTGTATAGAATGCTGGAATCTCTACAGATTCACAGTAACGATTGTAATGGTCAAGATTACCAAGGTCTCCGACAAAGACATGTAGTCTATTGGTCTTCTAAATTTATTGTACTCCTCTGAAACATAGGATAGGTTATATATGGGTATCACATCCGGACACTAAATAGATTTCACGTAAAATTTATTCGTGATATATTAAACATAAAGTGGTCAGATCCGGTAAGACACCGATGTATTCAGGCGAACAAATGTATGTGGCATTGAAGCGTACCTGATGCGGCGTCAGCTCCGATAGAGTTGTCGTCTTTCACGTATATCTGAAGATAGGCTAGTAAAGCGCATATTCTTCTCTGAACTCTTCTGAATCATCGTTTTATGAAAACATATACACGGATGGCGCAATGGTTTAATTAAGTGTTCACCTTGCTACTACGCAAGAGTGTTGTGGGTTCAAATCCACTATTAACTAAAATTTTATGATCCACAAATAGTTGTCCCGAGTCTGGATGTTCTTCGTGTTCGTTGTTTAAATGTTTGTGACACGGGAATATTCTTAACGCGGGAGTTGTCTTTCAAAAGTCTTGCCTTTTGAGCATGCAGTTGTAACAGATTATTGCTTAGCCAACCTGCTACCTGAGTCAGCCCTAGTTAAGTATTATGGAATGCTTGCTGACCAATCGATGTCACAGTCCTCCAGATCGACACCTTCTTTTCGCACAGCATAGAGCAATGTGATGGAGATTCTCATTTTCGTGTTCGAGAATTCTTGCTAGTTCAGTTCATCAGATAGTCGACGAAATTGATTCATTTCCAGCTGCAGGTCTGTGACTTTTGATTCGAGAAGTTTTGTGTCCGCTGTGTGCGCCGCTTGAAAGGAAGTCAGTGACGTTGTAGCATTTTCAAGTTGGTTTTTAAGAGAAGATATTTCTCTAGTGACCAAGCGAACTTCCTCTATCAGCTGCTTCACCTCTGAGTTATCATCGACTTCAAGACTCATGTCAGTCTTCTTTTTCTTAGTGATATACCTCTGAAGACCGTAGGGGCGTTGAGCTATTATTGCCATCTTTTCTTTAAGAGGCACCGCCGTCTGGGCATTTCCGTGTCTTTTTGGACCTGAATAGAGACGCATGGTACGTGAAAAGTCTTCTACAGTGAACGATGAAGAAAATGTCTTTTATGGATGTGGCAACTTCCAATTGCAGCAAAAACATACGTTAATATCATTTGGCTAAAATAAGCTGAACTGCAGAAAACTACTAATTCTGCATCACGCAATGGAAGCTCTCGTGCTGTATTTGATTTTCTCAACATGCCTCACACCTAGACTGCCCAACATGCCTCACACCTAGCCTGCCCAACATGCCATGCTTCATACCTAATTTGGTCAGAAAATACTCCTTTTGTGTTGGAGGGTTCTGAGAACTTAAACCTTGCTATTTACTTGTAACAAAACTGTAGCTACAATGTGTTAAGGAAACATGTTATAACGTAGTTTGTAGTAACGATAAGAATTAATTGGTGTTTATTGAGTTGTTATTGTTCTGATAATAACAAATAATCTTGTTTGTCACATTTGAGCTTTAGTTCGGTAGATTTACCTTATTAATTAATACACGCGATATTTTTAATAAAGTAAATTGCTCAATATGCTAGCTTTATCTACGCAACTATTAAATTATTATATATGGATACATATATGAAACATTTTATGAACACTGCTCTGTTTCAGAGGGTCATAGCGTGATGTTAAATCTTTCACAACAATCGGGCTAATAAATACAAAAACAATTAAAAAAACAAACTCAAAAATAAAAGTAAAACATTCCATTTTTTTTTTAAATAATAGTTATTTTTGGGGAGGCCTTTGCCCAGCAGCGGGCATAGCGGGCAAGCATAAAAAAAAGAAATTAAATTAGGTGAACAAGGAATATTTTTAACATGGTATTAAATATTTTAAAGGTTTAGGTTATTTTTATGCTTGAAAACAAACCTGTGCATCAGTGCCTCAGTAACATTCATTAAAAAAACTAGGCACATTGGTTGGATTGTTCAGCTGGACGGACTCAGAATAGATTTCATATAACTTTTTGGTTATTGCTTTGCCTTTTTATTGTTGAGTTTTTAGTTTTATTTTCTGGCGTAGCGCTTTGAACTTTGATGTTGTCTTTCAAGTTTTAAGCAACTTGCTGATCTCAATTGCTTCAAATTTCATTTCAGCAAGACGCCGTTTTGCCAATGCCTGTAAAAGCTGCCCCAAGCTTTTAAAATATTATAAGACAGGATGGAATTGGCAGGCACGTCTGGATTTTCAACATTGGACCATAGGTGGTAGACCGAAATGTGGTTTACTATGTGAAAAAATTGTTGAAGGTCGAAAGATATTTAAGAGTAAATTAAAATGGTGCCAGAATAATAAAGACCAACTAAAGATGAATTTGATTGCAAGCCATTATAAGGCAACTTTTTTTTTGTGGTTTCTGGAGATCTACAAACAGCCTGAATCCAAAGTCGAGCCTGTCTGTGAGCGTAGATGCTGTAAGTGACCCTAAATTTGTTTAGCAGGTCGTTTAGGGTTGAGTCTTCCCTCGGTCCGTTGTCTGATAGGTTAGAGGTTGCGCGAGGATCCCAGACGGGCTTACACGTAAACGTATGAAGAAAGGAAAGTCACCGGGTCATGATAGTTTGAGGGTAGAACATATAAGATATACAGGGAAGCATTTACCGGGAGTCATAACAATGCCATTTAGTTTATGTACTTGTTTCCGGCTGATTTAGTAAAGACTATAGTTGTACCTATAGAAAAGAATAACACTGTAGATTCGAGTTACAAAAGTAACTACAAACCTATTTCCTTGGCCACCATAGTTGCAAAGGTACTGGACGGTCTGACTGATCAGCAGCTGGATACTCGTCTAACTATACGTGACGCTGAATTTGGGTTAAAACCACATTTGTTGACGGAAACAGCTGTTCATCTGTCAGGTAATATTTGCTGTCATCTGGCAGGCCTGCAGTCATGGACGCGATGCTTGTGAATAACTGACTTCATGCGTGTTTGTATGTTTCATATTATGTTTTCACACCGTAGACTTTTCGAAGAATTTCATTCTTCTATTCGTACATGTTGTAGTTTGTGCAACTCGTTTACCCTTTGCCATGCCTTATGGAAGTGATAACAGCTCTACAGGGATATATAAAGTGTTCAGGTACTGTTATTTACAGGACATTTTCATTGCGTACGTTGAATAAATCACTCAAGTCGAAGAATTTAAAAGCTTAATATGTTTTTAAAATCTGTATTTCTTTTGTTATTCTACAGTTATATAGGTGCGTATTTATATAGTATATACTTATTATTATTCTATAAAAGTGAACAGATAAAAGTACTTGGGATTATTTAGAAGTTTCAGAATAAAATTTCCAAATATTTTTCGGATAGTAAACCAAAAATATGTAGATGTAAGCTATTGCTGTGCATGTCTAATTTAATCATCATCATTTTATTTGTATATTTTGTATCGTTTTTCTTAATATCTAGTTTAATTTATCTTGGTGTTGTGTCGTAAAAATTAAGACTTATCAATGAATTAGTATCAAAAGTACGGTGAGTGGTATTCAGTGTTGTCACCCTTTGATAAAGGAACCTGTCAAGCCTTAAACTAAAATCCCTTTATCAAATTTTTTTTATTATTATAATACGTTGGTGGCTACCGCATACATCCATAATGACGCACCACCACCACGCGACGTAGTTCGTCGAATAGATGAAATGTCTTTTATAAGAATGTTGTCAACTATTCCTGTATTACTTGGGTCCTTTAAAAATAAGTTGGAACAACAAGTTTCTTATATTTACAAATGTTCTTTACTTACTTATCAGAAGGAGCCCAGGGTTATGTGAAACTACAGAGCAGTGGACCCACAGTCCGTGGCGCCAATATCACTCTATCAGCTATTATGACCAAGGGTTTTCCTCACGGAGAAAGGAAGTTTATCTTTCGGAATACTAAAAAACAGAAGAACGTAGCTGTGGTGAGTGTAAAATACACTATTTTGCTTCCATTAAAGCGTTATATGATATAGAGGGTATTACAGAAAGGTGTGGTCATATTTTAGGGTCATATGGTAGACCCCGTAAATAACTTATAGCGCTAACAATTTTAGTAAAATTCGTGAATTTTTAATACAAAAATCTTTTTTGAAACTGATAAATTTCATTTGAAAATTGAGAGAGAGGCAGATATGAATGAAACTAATGGTATTTCATACAAAGGATATGGATACAATGTCTAGATTTATAGAAAAATATATTCAAAATAAAAAAATTCATGCTCATTTAACTATTTGTACACTACACATAACGCTCCTAAAATTTGACCACACCTAACACACTGTAAACTATCCATCAAGTAATTGTTTTTAAATTTTCGGGAATTGAGTGTAAAGTAGTGGATAATACGATGAACTACACTTTAATGTGTCTGAGCTAGAGTCGCTATTTATTTAAATCATTTTGCGGAGTGGGACTTCTGTACTGGTTCTATTATAATTATATATTTTATGGTATTACTGGCCTGGTGGCCTAGTGGTTAGTGACCCTGACTGCTATGCCTTAGGCCGTGGGTTCGATTCCCACCCGAGTCTGGGTGTTCTTTGTGTCCGTTCTTTGTATGTTTGTAAAGTCCCCCGCAACACAGGAGTAATTCCTTAAGCTGGAGTTGTCTTTTTATAAATAAAATACAAGTAAACACTGCAACGACAGTTTAATATGTAGTACAACATAGTATATGGCTGTATATTTGTAAATGGCAGATCATCAGAAAAGCCTTAAAAGCAGTTTTGGCTATCATTCTCCTACGTGGGCGTGACAATGACGAAACTTGCAAATAAAAGCACGTTAGCTCTGTTGAATGTTTTCTAATTCAACCCAATCGTCAACTGTCACTTCCTTTGGCAACAAATGCTGTTCTATTCGGGGTTACCCGCTCTTAGTCCAATTTCATTTTTCAAAACGATTAGAAAATAAATAAGTATTGAAATAAAACATATTCGAATAACTGATTTAACTAGTCAATCAAAACGAGTAATTTACACTCAATACAAAACAACTATTTTCTAATTATCTAATTAACAATTTTTTGAGAAGTCCTATGTCTGAAATTAATCCGTACTATGTAATTAAATTAAGAGTAGGCATGACTGCCCCATCTCGTGATATCATGGCTGTCAATTCGAACCAATTACGAAGGATGAGCAAAACAGTTTTTTTTTAAATAATCAGTTTATTTACAAAAAATCCTGAAACATTTGATCAGATTTTGTTTTCTAGTAAAATTATGTGAAAACGACTTCAAGAAACTAAAAGTGTCCAGTGTATATGTTGACCTGTCATGTTCGGAAAGTCTTTACAATGACTGATTACTTTATACTGGTCAATGAAATAAACCAAAACATTTAAAACTTAATAAATTATGGTCCAATATCGCCCAGCAGGCAATCTCTAGTTTTTTTTAAATTACGAAATCAATAGATTCGGTAACACTACAGCTAAAAAAGTAAAGTAAAGAAAATGTTAATGAGACGCAAATTAGTTTTTTGTGCAAACCGTTATTTCCAAGTGACAGGTGACAAGGTCATTGATGTTCGTATTCTTATTTAAAACGCATTGTAGAATGTATGAGAGCGGACGTTACACAGAGCGACCGTGTGTTTTCCTACTAAGGTGCAGCAAATTGTTAGCCATCAGGCAAATGTCCGTACTTCTTCACCATTATGAAATTACGAAAGGCACATCTAGTTTAGATATACGCATACTATCTGCCTATCGCAATAATTAAACTCACATCATCAATCTCGTTTTAACTAACACTTTTTTTAGATCCTCAGTTCAGAATCAGTTGTGAATTATACCGTGGAGTTAAGCAAGGATAAAATATGAAGAAGGATTTTACAGCTTTCAAGTAAAAGTTTACAGAAGAAATAAACATAATACTAATACTAATTCATTTTTGTTTTACGACATTGATTCGTGTCGAGTAATGGTCACAGGTATGTAAATCCTATTTTCTTATAACGGAGATGAGTATGAACGTACATATTGTGCACTAGTTGTGCCCATGGCTTCACCCGCGTGGAAATCAGTTTGTGACTATAAGTTTGATTACGGGAAAAGACTGAGTGACTGCCAATTTGCATAAGATGTTAAGTTTAAATTAAAATTTCTTTGAAATATTTTTTCTTCAAATATTTTTATCAATAAATTTATGAATTACGTTCAAGTTCCGAACCTCAGGGCGAACGAACCTCTTTATATTTTTATCATAAAATATAAACATATTAACATCATTAGAGTATAATTGTTTAACATTACATTGTTTCTCAGATCTATTGAACGGAAACCTAACGCTGATTCAGAACGGAATTGACAGATCACATGGCCTTGTCTTCCCCAATGAGCCTGTGAGCCATAACATCAAGCTATCACAAGAAGAGCTGCAGTTTCTAACAAACGATAAAAATACGTATTTGGTATATTGGTACATAAATTGTTCATTAATAGCAACAGCGGGTCTTTCTTTAAACTATACGTACGAAGATGCCTACCAAACATACATTTTGGAAGTATTAGTTGAATTCGAACATGACCCATCCTTTCCTGCTAATTCAACCACAAGCCACGACAAGCTGTCAAGTTTTAAATGTGCACCAATTTATAGTTCTGGATACACCTACGGATATTACAGTGCATCTGTTCGTGGAGGAGGTAAGCAGAATTATATTTATCATTGGTTAATGTTGATATAAATATTATTAACTGATAAATCTTCACTAAAACCTTGTGGGTTGCGACGACTGATCACTATCAGGTTAAAAGATTAGCAAAATAAAGTATGTTGTCGCGGCAATTTAAATACTCACACCTATTAAAATAAGATTACATTTAAACTTTATTTAATATCTTTTCGACTTGTTCGAACAATTATGTTTCTAGCTAACATCCTTGAAGGTTTAAAAAAGAGAGATATGTACAGCATAATGTTCTGTTAATTAATTATCCGTGACTACTTTAGGATAGCTGTTTCCAGACAGGATCTTTTCCGATTCTGTAAAAGCATCATTAGTGCATTAATAATTCACTCTAAGTTTGTATGGTGATAATAGAGCTATCAGACAAAATATTCTTTAATTTTTTTAAACAAGTTAATTTTACTTATACAAAATTTTCTCTCTAACAGCTACGGATAGTTCACCACCTCCACCTTCGAAATCTTTAGAGAACCCATCAAATACATCGTAAGACTCAAATTCATCTGATTCAACTATCGGACGTTCGACTCAGATACCTCAAAATCCGAAACTTGGAGAACCACAGAGCTCACCTTCGAGAGATTCTGAGGAAAAATGTTGGCATACTTCACCAGCTCCAACTTCAAGCTCTTCAGAATACAGACCTGTGCGAACGTCTGAAGGTATACTTTGGAGAAGTTGGAGGAACACAGAACATAATTCTTGGAGAACTTGGACTTCACCAAAACTCAGGCCTTCGAGTACTACATCAACCCCAACTCAAAATACTTCTAAAACTGGTGTTCAAAGTAATTGTACAGGAAATGCCCACAACACACAGATATCAGTAAATAATGGTCATTTAAAAATAGCAATGGATGTAGTGTTTCATGGTACTTTTAATATCTCTTCACTTTAAATAGAAGGAAAAAACACTTCTAGTCGATGCCAAATCGACTAGAAGTATATTTCTACTTTTTAAACTAATTTTTATAACTTTTTAATAAGTTCAAAGTTTAATTGGTTTTAAACCTAATAAGTCATCAACCTAATAAGTTTTAACTAAAAAACTGAAAAAAAATCACATCAATAACGTCATAACTATCGTATTACATATTTACTTATAAAATTCCGGCGAAAGTGTGATTCTTATTCTTCTCCTCCTAAACTGCTTGACAGAGCTTTAGTTTTTTCTTTTACTTTTAGAGTCACCTGGATAGTTCTTAGTTATAGTTGGAGCCATAAGGTGTGTTGTTGAGATCAGTTCATACAGTAAATACATAAGTTAGCAGTTTTTCCACGAATCTTGCGACTTTTTGAACTTTTTGAACTTTTTGAACTTTGAATTTCAGGAGCATAGCCCCCGCGTCAGCCATTCTTCTGGTCAACCATATCGAACGAGCACGACATTCTCAGAACTTTCTGGCAACATAGAAAAAAATTCTTAATAAGTGATTACATAGTTCTCACATGTAAAATTCAAAGTTTTCTGAATGAACCACGAACATTCATAGAATAATGTTACATAATATAGCGTGTTACATCATAATCGTGTGACCAAATTTTTGCCAACGATAATTGAAGGTGACCAAGACAAGATTTTGGTCAAAAAAGAGAGAGTAATAAAATGGATTTATTTTCATTCACAAAGAAAAACAATATTAACAATTATTAGTCCATACGATGCTCTCAATCCAGGGCACATAGTATAGCACTCGAGTGTACATGCCCGCATTACCAGGAATCCCGCAGTCTTTACCGAAAGATGTGATACCCAAGATGTAGGATATAGAATCCATGCTCAAACCATTTTGGAGTGGTCCACCGCTGTCTCCCTGGAAGATAAAATTGGTCAGTCCGATATTGAATGGTCAATAAGAGTGAATTCCATTGCAAAAATACTCAAAAACCATTTCATTTTAATTGCTGGTGTTCCAGCAACTGCACAATCGGCTAAGTAACTGTCCACAGTTACTCAGTCGATTTCTATGCCATTAGGGCTTAAGTGGATGTCTTTAGGAGACACCTCCCCCCGCCCTCTTTTTTAGTCATCTTGATGAAATTCACAATTAACCATACGTACACCCCTCCTAATAGCCGAAACAATGAGCCGACTTCTGAAAACTCAATCCAGTGGCTCTTTGCTTCCTTGATTAGCATCTCCTTGTAAAAAAAAATTACACTCTACACTTTCCAGTCCGTTGTTGAAACTCCAACGGGGTTTTCTAATCTAAATCGAATTGAAATCTTCCGTCTGATAAGTTCGTTTTATCGGAAGTCTGTATACGTCTTGCTGGCTAATTCTCACACAACGACGACGTAAGCAAATACGTCAACCATTGAACAACATAATATAACTATATTTAGAGACAGAAAAAAAAAAATACTTTTAATATTACCTCGCAAGTATCGACTATTTTGTCTACTCGTCCATAACACATCTGTGTTTCATTATCATAACCATTTTTGAAGTGTCGATGTGGGGGAAACAATCGCGAACACAAAGCGTCGTCGTATTTGTGTAGTTCTATCTGAAATCAAGGAAATACTACATAATAAGGTACTCCTTTTACGAGCAATTTGCTAAACAAGTTAAACAGAAAGAAGTTACTCAAAGAAGATTTATATTTTTTAGCATATTAGTAATAGTTCTTAGAATAGATATATTTTTTTAATATTTCCTATTTTCTATTGTATTTTAGCTTAAAATAAATAAAATACTTAATGCTATAAGGATTATTGAAATTGCACTGATAGATCTTGAGATTAGAAGTCGATTTAAAACAAACGAACTCTCCAGTGTTATCAAATAGTTAATTAGCTTAGGTATCCTAGTGAGTTTTGTTTGTTTGTTACGCTTTGACGCCTTAACTACTTAACCGATCATCATAAATCTTCACGTTGCTAGGAATCCAGAAAAAGTACCTTCCGAGGAGTAGTGAATTGGTTGACAAAATCTCCAGTCAAGCAAGTGAAGAAGCATCCAAAAAGCAGCAAGGCGTTTACAACATTTTAGATTTCAATTCTTAGTATCAGCTTTATAAAACACTAGCTGTTCCCCGCGGCTTCAGCCGCGTAGAAGTCGTTATCGCGTAAAATCACAACCCTCCTTTTGCGCAGTCGGTTAAAAAGTGGCCTATGTCCTTCCCAGGGCCTCGAACTATCTCTATACCAAATTTCATCTCAATCGCTCCAGCCGTTTAGGCGTGAAAGCGTAACAGACAGACAGACAGAGTTACTTTCACATTTATAATATTAATAATATATAGTAGGGATGTACGAAGTTAGTTAGTTTCTTACTGCTTGTAAATGGTTTTCCAACTCTCCACTAGAACTCCGCCGTCCCCAACCTGTTGCTGTCAAAACGTAGTCACTGACTTTGCCGGAGTCCAGACATGCTGGCAGAATCGACTTGCCAAAGTTTATCCTGCAACAGTATTTTAAGAATATCGTGTTTTAATATCTTAAAGAACTTCCATGAATAAATGAGTGCAATTTGACTGTGTAAAATATAGAACACATTAACACCAGAATTTACAGAATTTGAGATGCTTGCTTAGTTATAAATGGAAGTCCAACTGGTTCTTTGACGTCCACTTGGTCCAGTCGGGGATTCGGTCTGGCGCAGATTTTCGTTCGGCTCAAACGGTAACCCTGACTAGCAGTGGACGGAAACGACGCTTTCTAGGTTGCTAGGTAGAAAACCTCGGAAAAGATAATTCTGTAGGGTTTATTCGGGATAATTCTGACAAAGCTACAACCGTGGGTCTTTAAGGTCTGGTGGTACCGGCTTTGAGGTCTGGTGGTTGCGGTACGTGAAAATCCTTCACCCCATTACCGGGTCAAGTAGGCAGCGCATTTAAGTCTTGCACTCGACACACTGCTCGAGCTGAGAGGAGGTTTGGTATCCTGCAAGTAGACAGGGTTCCCAGAAATCATAGTCAGCACCTGTTGGGGAGTTTGTGTCGCCGAGTTACATGAATTTCATATCTCCCGGTAATAGGTCCGATATCTTAACAACGTACGGTTTTAGCCAGCCTCTGACTTTAGCAGGCATTTACTTTAGATTTAGATTAAAAAAGGGGTTGACAGCATCTAGGGAAGTCCAGAAGGAATAGCATATTTGGAGAAATGGTTGCTAAAGCATTAGTGACTACACTTGTAATGCGAATGCTTAAAGCGCCAAACAACATCTTTTACTCACTCATTTTCCGTCTCTAATAGCATAATGTCGTGATACTTGGATGGTGACTTGTACTCCGGATGTTTAATGATAGTTTTAATTTTATACACTCCCCAGTAGTCTGGTAGGTCCGTTCGTTTTAAGATTCCTAGGGCTGCAAATGTGACATTGCCTCTGAAATATGAACTACACATAAATCTATGAACTTAATGTGGAATGATTTATGTTTGTCCGGGCTGAGTAAAGATTTCTTCTAGACGTAAACGACTCCACGGAACCAACCAAGATTTGAAACCGAGCGTGTTTGAGCTGTATAAGTAGTGTTAAATACCAGTTTTTTCCTTAAGCGTGTGAATGTGTGATAATACTAGTTATGAAATATCGACAGCTAAAAAGCTTTAGAGTTCTTGTTGTAACGATTTAATATCACTGTCGTTTATAACGTTTTACATTTCAATTCTTAATATCAGCTTCAATATATTTTGTGAAAGAAATATGATAAACGTACAATTCGGGTACGGAGGAGCAGTGAGCGGCTGACAAAATAAATCTTTCACTGATTATAGAACCTCCGCAGAGCCATTGAGCTGACTTATGCTCAGCACCGTACCCCAGCAGTGCCTGAAATATACAAACCGACACCATACATAATGTATTTCTAAGTAATTAAAAGTATAAGAGCGTATAATAAAAAGTTTTGTGAGTAGTATTTACTTTAAGATTCCCTAATAGTTTTGTTATTTCGTGACGTGACGTTCATGTAAGCAAAATATAATAGTACATTTATATCGTATTTTAATAAACTAAAAGTAAAAATAGCTCCAATAGTAGCGTGGGAGGTGTTTTTGCTTACACTAACCGAACTCGGGCTCTACTTATTACAGTTTTTCTTTTTATTATCGCGCGTAGTAGCAGTTCAGTTAGAATTTTGTTATTTAGTGTAGTTATTTACACCAACTTAAAGGCTTCCGATTGACTTCAAAAGTTGTGTAGTATGGAGTAAATTAAAACTGTAGTTTAAATACTTGAGGCCGCCCGGTACTTACCATGTGTGGGAACTCATTGGTCTGGGCGTTGACGTTGTGCGCCCCGTAGTTGTAATGTGTGCACTGCCGCTTGTCATCCCAGAAAGGCATATACAAATTTGAATTATTACAGCAATGGTAAGGTAGTTTGGAAAAATATTCTACACATTCTGTAATAAGTAGGAAAATAAGATTAAATTATCTATTAAAGATATATATACTTTTTCCTTATGTATGTCTGAAATACACATTCTCGTCTAGTATCGGACCTTACAAACCGGGATGCAGCGACCTGTCACGTTATTACTGCTAAGTTTAACTTTTTAAGTATTCTACAATTTTGTGTTGTTATAAAACTACTATAAGTAACTGTAATGTATGTATTATATCTATAGTATCGAGGTCAAAAAATACTGACTCATACACAGCTATTAGTTAGAGGTCAATGAACCTCAATTATGGAATCCAATGTTTTTTAGGCATAAGGTAGTAGTAATCTTAAAAACTCGACCAATTCCACATCTTTAACTAAAATTATTAATTAACTAGCAGCGCCCCACGGTATCACCCGCGTAAGTCCCGATCCCGTGTCCATATTTGGTTAAAAAGTGGCCTATGCTTTAATCCAGGTCTCCAGCTATCTACATACCAAGTTTCATCGCAATCGGTTCAGTGGTTTTTGCGTGAAAGAGTAACAAACATCCATCCATCCATCTATCCATCCATCCATCCATCCAAACTTTCACATTTATAATATTAGTGGGATTAGAAATACTAGAATAAAACTTTCAGTTACAGTAACCGATACGAGGTTTACATAACAGGAACTACTGTGGTAAGCAGACGGTAGAGAGCAGCAGAGCAAAGTAGAGAGAGATGGATCTTGGATCAGATCGGATACCTTTACCCCTTTTCCTTACCCCAATTTATCTTCTTCCTTTGTCCCATCTGAAAACGGCTATATTTTCTAGGAGGGTTTGCGTCCGGCAAGCGGCAGGCCATAAACCCTTTGCAATGATGAAAAACAATAAACTGTATTACATTGGCAAAGGGCAGGAAGATGGTGAGTAGAGTGATCAGAACTTTTTGATATGCAATGAACAAGAGTACCTTGAGCTTTGAAGCGGGTTCTGCGCTCCTTAGAGAACTAATTTGTATGAAAAATACTTACTAGTCCACGCCTTTGTGGCTTTCTTGTCATAAATATTTCGATTTTCCATCAGCATTCGTCCTTTTAGGCTATAACAAAAAAAATACTCACAGTCAAAAGTCATAAATATGATTAATTATCATCATCATCATCATCTCGCCATATCAGCCATGGGTTTAATGTTAAACAGTGGTCACTGGTAGTGGAAAGGGCTTTCCTAAACAGTTCTACTGCGCCAAGTCGTTGTCTTATATATTATTTTATTATGGGCTATATCCCGCGCAAGAATCAGCGCAGGAATTCCGCCAATGTCAAGTGTTTTATAATTATACAAGTGAATAACAAAAACGTAAAAAAATGGACGTCTATTCGTCCATCTTGAAAAATTCCTAGAAAGTCAAAGATAAATGTCTATAATTCATAAATTTCTTTAAAAATTGTTTGAAAACGTATTTTTTTTAACTAAAATTTAAAAATTATAGGTCAACACAATGTCACCGCAAGAATAGGTTGCTTTGTGAAAAGTAAACCAAATAATAAAAATAGATAAGATCGCTACCTGCCAATGTCGATCTATAACCGCCCGTTTCCAAGTAGTTGAGTCTTTACTGTCAACAAATCATCTATATATAAATACTTGAGGAGAAATCTTTATACGCATTTTTTAGGAAGTTTTGCGAACGCAGTAACGTGATATGTGGAATACTGGAAGTTTATGTATAAAGGAAGTACAGAAAGCTAAAAATTTTAACCAAAATGTGTTACAAATTAAAAAATTAAGTGTTAATAGCTACATCAAGCTACACTTGTCGTATATACGAGTATGTTGACCTGTCATGGTACGTAAGTAGTGAAACCAAAAAATGAGTTATGGTTGAAATTCGACTACCAGGCGATTTCTAGTTTGCTTTTAATCTAAAAGATAATAAAATCTAAAAGATAGTATAGTTTACTCATATAACATTTAATTCCTGGCCTGTTGGTCTAGTGGTTAGTAACCCTGACTACTGAGCCAGAGGTCGTAAGTTGGATTCCCACCCAGGACAAATAATTGTGTGATGAGCACGATCATTTATTCTGTGTCTGGGTGTAATTTGTCTACAATATATATGTATTTAGTAACATTTGTGCGATGAGATATATAAGTAAGATAAGTATGTTTATCAGTAGTCTGATTACAATAGTACAGGCTTTGTCTAGTTTGGAATCAAAAGGCCGTGTGTGAGATGTGTGAAAATATTATTATTAAAAAAACCGAGTGCACAAAAAGAGAGGTTCTATCTTCGGCTGTGTTTTTTTTTCTTAAGTAGGTACGGTTAAGTCATTTATTTTAACCGTAGGAAACAATCCTATTTTATGTATTATAAAATGATTGCAAACAAATCCATTAGCATGGAGAACGAAAATAATATTAAATCATTCTAACTTTTCCGATTCATCAAGAGTGCAGTCCGTACAGCAGACAATGAGGTCTCCATTTTCTCCCTTAGAGCAAATAGTAGTTGAATACTCTTCGTCAAAACCATCGTCAACTTCCACCTGAAATAAGAAAAATATCATATTAATTTACTATGCAATTCAAATAAGATTAGGAATGACCTTGCGCCATATTGTAATATCATAGCTGTCATTTCGAACCAATTACGTGTAATGAGCAAAATTTGTAGCAAAATTTATAACAATTGACATGAAGCACTCCACGCTTTTTTACAATTATTCTTTTTATAATTTTTTTACAATTTTTTTCTTTTTCGTTAATCACAGTATTTTTAATTTAAATTTATTGAAATATATTTTATACTTTTTTTTAAACTATTATCTATGTTTTCACTTTTTAATGCCTTCCTCGAATTTTGTCGCCACTTCTCAGGCTCCCTCTCCGGGATATTTATTTTAAACGCGTACTTGGTGCAAAACACTACCGTGTCTTCGGATATAAAAACTCGATAATTCTGAAGATTCTGATCAGGATAATGGAACAAACAATTTAAATTATTGCATTGTCATTGGTCTTTGATAAGTGTGCAAAGTTTCAAATTAATCCGACGTTTTGAAGGGGTGAAAATTACGTTACGTTAAGTACATACATATGTATGTATGTACTTAACGTAACGTAATTTTCACCCCTTCAAAACGTCGGATTAATAACGTCGAATACGCTTTTATTGGTTTGGTATGTACCAAACCAATAAAAGCGTATTAAAAAAGTTCATATTATTATGTATTTAAAAATTATTTTTCTTTGCAAACTGTACTTTCTAAGTGACAGTTGACAAATTAAGGTCATTGACGTTCCTATTCTTATTTGAATCGCATTTAACATCATATGATACTTACGTGTTTTAGAAATAACGGAGGGAGAAACAAACAACATTTTAGAGACGATTCTAAAGCATTGCAACCAATACTATTTATTATTAGAGCCATTAAGTTATTTTGTATGTTGCCTGGACGTTCCGAGAAGTCCTGGTAATAGTGGCGTGTATTGCGGATTGTCCAGCTCCCTTGATGTCATACTCGTGAACGGGTACTGTTAGTTGGCGCTGGTCATTTGTGTTTGTGGACTACTATTTAAACTAGGTACAATATTCATTGTCCTCACATATTATTTAAATCTACAAGCAATGTAACTAAAAAATAAAAATAAAAACATCTCGGTAAAGAATTCCTTTGGAGTTTCTTGCCTATTCTTTTCCATAGAATCTACGTATTAGAACAACTAACTTTTAATCGATTTAAGTGAAATAAATGATTTATATTTTATTTGATTTTTAAATTTTTGCTGGATCTCCGTTTTCAACAGAGATATTGATATTGTAGCGTCGTGCATTCGATTTCAGTTCTACGCCTATACAACGTGTTATAGAAATATATGATCATAATGTAGTCCGGGAACAGCTGTTCTTAACACACGTCCGTTCAAGTTGAAATAAAAAAGATAAAAGTAATATAGTAGGGTCCACCTTTACAACATTATTCTCTTTCGTTCATATCGATATAATCGATACAAATTCAAAAAGAAAACTTCAAACTAGAATAACTAGAAAAACGTCATGAGAATTGTCTTTAGAAAAAATCGATAATTCTAACAAAGAAATTCTGGGACAGGCATCAAATATTTTTAATATCCAAAAATATTGCATAATATTGTAAGCCTATGCTACTCGCGGTTCTTTTGATCACAACGCCAAAATATAATTTAAGGCTACTCACGTTTAAGTAAACCCTAGAGGCTGTAGTGCACTTGTCAAGGCTTACACATATTCCATTTACTTTAACTCCAGAATGGTCCACCACGCAAGCAGAACCTGCACAAAGGCCTTAGTTTATTAATAGCACCAAACACTTGCCAGAGTTGGAGAACCAATTATACAAAAATAATGGTCATGTCGGTCAATAGATTGATTGATAAGAGCCGTGACCGATACCTTCACGTTAGGTGGCGGCTTGCTGCAGAAGACTGTCCTTGATATGGCATGCATAGTGAGGACGTTTCTGTCTCTTAAACCCTTGAACCACCGGTAGCTTGGTCCCTGTACCCGATACTAGTGGGTCACTATTATTCATATTTTTATTCACACGTTTTTATTACAGGTCACTTCTCTTCTTATCACTATCTATGTTAACAAATCTTGGAAGTAAATTTTAACCTACTTCTAATTATCGTATCGAAATGCAACTTTGTATCAATATGTAGTTTGTATGACAATGCTATAATTTGTCATCTAGGAACTGATCTGATGATGGATCCAGGAGGCGGACAGCGAAACTCTTCAGTGGCTACTAGTAAACCCATCGAGTTTGGGCTTATTTGATTCTTTTTTATGAGCTCAATGCATTGACGTGGAGTAAAATAGAATTTGATCGGAAAGAGTTTGAATATTTTTTACTTTTTTTGTTAAAGCTTGTTTGTAAGTTTTTCTAAGGAGTAATTTATTTAATTCTATTCTTTCATAGGTTCGTAACTTTACAAAATCAGCAATTTAATCAAAGTATGTTCTGCATGGACGACCCTTACCTAAAATAGGTTATACGGGTGTTATAAAACTTAGCACATCTTATCTTATCTATATATATAAAAATGAATCCCTATTTCCCTTGGTCACGGCATCACGCGTGAACAGCCGGACCGATTTTGCTAATTCCTTTTTTTTGTGTTTGTTATTGTTAAGAGAAGGTTCTTATGAAAGAACAAATCACGTAAGTTGCACGGAAAATTAGAAAATTTAAAAAACTTAACGACGAAATTAACTTTTCTAATGTAACCTTAGCGCTTTTGACATAAGTGTCAGTCGTTTAACAGTTGGCGCGATTGTTAAATATTCATAGTTAAGACAGGACAACTTCTGTTGGGTCATCTAGTAATTTATAGTTTCCCAGCTTCACATGGCAAATTAAGTACCAGTCTAACAACGAATCCTCTTAAGGGTATATTAAAGTTAATAAGCTGTAATAAACATACAGAATACCGAAGTTTGCAGATTGCCGGTAACATATATTTTTATTTTATTAATTTATTAATAATCTAATGTAATAAATGACAGATTTACAGTACATACTAAACTTTATTTTACGATAAGAAATTAAGAAAAAAACATTAAAATTATGAAGATAGGAGATAGCCCACTTTTGGGCCCACACGTTACAGAAAAAACAAATAGTTGAAAAAAAAGGTTTTTTTATGTCAATCCAAAACACAAGGAATAACTTTAATTTACAGTTGCTAAATATTTGAATTTTTCTCAAGTTCTTACATTTCGCCTTGAAGTTGATAAAAAGACAAAGTATCAGACCTTAACCAAACGTCAGTGTCAAAGTATAAATCTCAATCTAGAAAATCTAGGCAGAACTCACCCGAGACATTAGCAGAAAAATCTATTTTGTATATATTTTAGTAGATAGATCTTCCTTCCTAGATTCCAGTCTAATTGCGTATGATTTGTATTTTACATAAGTGTAATTAATAAAAAATAAAGGTTTAACTTTAAATGTTTTTTCTTCTGTAACCTAACTTATTTACCTAGGTATCATAAACCTTCCTATAAACTAAAAGATATACACATGAGAAATTGTTCACATGTACTCAACTGTAGGTGTTTGTTCAACTTTTGTAGGTGATGGACCCATGCTTTAGCTTATTTGCCTCCTTAGTGGTGTAAACAACTGTTCACTGCTCATATAAGTGAAAGACTTTAGTACAGGCGCTATTATTAGTCATCCGATGAAATCTGGATTCAATGGTGCATGTTTTTTTTTTATGGAATAGGGGGCAAACGAGCAGACGGGTCACCTGATGGTAAATGACTATCGCCGCCCATGGGCACCTATAACTCAAGAGTCACAAGTGCGTTGCCGCCCTTTAAGGTGGGAATAGGGGAAGAGGGGGGAAGAGCGGGATCCCGGGAGAAGGGGATTAGAGGGGATGAGAGGGGGGAGAGGGGAAGGACGGGAATAGGGGAGAGGGAAGGGTTAGGGTCTCCGGTAACCTCAATCAAGCGGCGCGCGCGGTAAGGCTGTGGTATCAATCGGAGTCGAGCCGGCCCATACGTGCCGAAGCATGACAAAAATATTTTGCAAACAACATAACCTACAATAGATTCGAGGTCATATTTCTTAATTATGCAATTGTCAATCAAACTGAAACTATGGCAATCTAAGGTACGTATTTTTACCTAGCTAAAGACACTAGTTTGGAACTTGTAACGGTTCATCATGATTTGGGCCCAACGATGTTTGGAAGATGGGCATCCTTTGACTTAGTTGCAAAACACTTTGAAACGAGAACGTGGAACCTAAAAGACCTTTTTTTTAAAATTTATTTACATTAAGCTCAAAACAAAACCTTTCGAGAATATACATACCTTCTTTTAGTTTAGGCTCCGAAGAGTACGAGGATATACTATATTCAATCCCATGAACACTGCACCACAAATTGAAAACATACAATAATAATAAATATTTATGTCTCGCCATTTTGTACACAACAACACACCACAAAGATACTCACATGACTAATTTAATTTTAACATGGCTAGAACTGGTTTTATGTTGTCTGTTGAGAAAATAATGTTGTGTTTTGTATTGTAAATTGACCATGAATAGTATACACCGTTCAATATGTCTTTATTAGAAGTAATAATAATATTAAGAAGTTGGTCAATTAATTTACCATTATGTTTTTACAAGCAGGCGTAAGATCCAGATTTCGGGTATTTGATCGAATACAATCGAAAAGCAGCTAAACCAGTCCATGCACAGAGGCCATACAGTCACTGTCAGGAAGTGTACATATATACCTACATACATATAAATGTCCATGTAAACTAATCAGGGCGAGAACTTTCATTGTAGGATCAGGAACGTCAGACATATTTTCGTTAATTGATTGAAACTGAGCCCGATTTCTCTTAATATAAAGATCAAGGGTGCGCATTGTCTTACATAACTTTTCAACTCCTATCATCGGAGGTCCGAAAATGTTTCACATACATTTAAAATTATAATGATCGTTATTCATAAAAAAAATTCATAATATCACAAATTATACACTTAGTTTTTACTAATATTTGTTTTAATATATTTGTTTATACTAATGATCGAAACTCATAATCATTCGAATAAATAAAGAAACAAATTTTTGTTAGAAAAGTAGACAGAATCAAATTGCTACCAGAAACAGATGCTACCAGACAAATAGGTTAGGTTAGAACTGTGGCCACAACAACGCGCGAGCCGAGCGAGTGAAGCGAGTGTGCCGCGGCAGCAGCCGTCGAAGCGCCAGAAACTAATTTTTGTTAGAAAAGTAGTCAGAATATAATTATGATAATAGAATGTTATGAAGAAAAAAGATCTGAATAAAAACATTATGGATTTAAACTGGTTCTTGGTAGTAACAGTATTAATAAAAAAATTATAATCACTAACTGTTATGTGTTCCGATGATAGTAAAAAAAATGTATGAATAAAAAAAGTATGAAAAATAAAATTATGAAGAGCGATGATTATGAACATAAATCGGTAGTAAGAAAAAGAATAGAATTAAAAATTTTATGTGAGCCAATATGGACCCAAAGATCAGTCTATGAGCTACAAACGAAATAGTGACTCTGTATCTAACTACTATTTAAATAATAATAAATAAGAAGATGAATTTTATTTCTCTCATCACAAAAGTTATCTTAAACTATTATTTGCAAAAGTAGATAGATGCATATAGATTACACTTTGTGAGAAACTGTAGCCTGATGTAGGTTTGTGCAGTTGCACAACCTGTAATACAGGTCACCAGAGCCCTCCCGCAGGTAACCTAAACAAAACTAGGAAGTATTCTAACTAAGTCATTCATCATCATCAAATTGAATGAGAAAGCGTGCAAATGTGCAGTGTCGGGCGAGCATTGCTCTTGTAATAGTCAAATCGAATTAGCAAAAAAATCCTCTATAACCCATGAAATTACTATTGCAGCGGAATAATTTTTTGATCTAGATTCAACTATTAGGAATTGATTGTAAGTAAAATTATGTATCTGTGGCATCGTAGTTCCTAAGTGCATGGACCTATTGTACCTATAAATTAGTTTTATGTCAGGCCTCTCCTTTTATTGTTCAATTTTCAAATTAAATTTGTCACTTTATAAATACATATATGTTGGTTTTTGTTTTAAAAATCTCTTTTTTTTTTCAGCGTTTACTGCTGTGCTTGATTGACGGGGTCTACCATATAACCTTAAAATATGACCACATCTTTTGGATCACGACCTGAAGAAGGTAGCAGGGATGGACTGGATGCGGAAGGCGGAGGACCGGGTGCTGTGGCGCACATTGGGAGAGGTCCATGTCCAGCAGTGGACTATGATAGGCTTATTGATTGATTGATTTTTGGAGCAACTTGTAAAATGTAGTTTGTGTTAAAATGACCTTATCGCTAAGTTACGTATTTAATAATAATGGAAGAAGTTAGAACAATATGTATATTAAAAAGTCAATTAAATTTATTTATCAAACAAATGCCAATACTAATAAACTTAGTACTAAGTAGCATCAAAATTGACTACTTCAAAGTCATAGAAATGTAACTTAAAAAGATTAGATCTAGGAATATAATAAAATAAAATTCATAGAACATTAAACAAAAAATACATTTAAACAAAAGAAATCTATTAAAAAAAAATTAAGTTTAATGATTCGAAATATGCAAAGATTCTTTTTCATAAAAACAAACTTGTTGTAATAGCTGTTCTTCAACCAAAAAGATATCCATGATTTCTTATATTTAATCCAAAGTTTGACTGCAAGAACATGATTTCAGCGATAAAACCGCTCTTTGTACATACACATATATCCATTTTGTGTATTCTTTGTAAACAAATTTTAATTGGTGTACAATACAATCCGTTTTATCACACACACACACACACACACACACACACCGGACAACGCACGCACTCCGGAATTTTAAATGTAATGGATATACGAACGTTATGTCACTATGGATGACAATTTTCTCTTTAGTTCATGATTTATTAGGTTTGAAACCTATTAAAAAAGTCTTTATCTTTAGTTTTAAAGTACGATACTAAATATTCTCTAATAAATTTCTTAATAAGAGTCGATTTCAAGTTGGGTATTGTCAAATTTCCTTTTATTTGAGATAAGTCAAAATTTAACGTACCATTAAACAGCAAATCTATGTCAATTTTTAAAAGAAGTGGCTTTATTGATGTCTGGTTGTAGGTTTGTGAAGTTTGCCAAAACCTAACTGGGCCTACTCTTTGATTTGGATTTGGTTTATTATTCAAAGTCCTGGGTTTTGGAGCACCCCAATTATTCCAAGAGCTAGGTCCTGGTCTACTCCTATTTTTCCAACCTCTGGGTTCTGTTCTACTTCGACTTTCCCAAGCTCTGGGTTCTGTTCTACTTCGACTTCTCCAAGATCTAGGTTCTGTCGTACCGCGAGTTCTCCAAAATCTATTCCAAGATCTAAAACTTGAGGTTGGTGAAGATCCCCAAGGTATAGGTTTTGAAACAGTCCAATTGCTCCAAGGCCTGGATTTTGGAGTAGGCCAATTTCTAAAAGGAATACGTTCTGTGGTCCTCCAATTTTTCCAAGGTGTATATTCTGACTTACTCTGAGGTCTCGAAGATCTCGAAGTTGGAGCTGGAGAAGTGTTCCAAAATTTTTCATAGGAAGCTCTTGAAGCTGAAGTTGGTGTAGTGCGCCAAGGTCTGCGTTGTGAGGAACGCGGAGTCGTACGTCTATTAGTCGAAGCAGGTAAAGTTGAGTATTGCCTTGTTTTTAACAATCTCGCTGAAGGTCTCGAAAATGAAGCTGATAAACTACCCGTAGCTGTGAGAAAGAAAAAAAAAATGTAATAATTTATAATAAAGAATATAATAATTTTATATCAATATAAATTATATTTTATATATTTCTTTTATTTTTCTTTTATGGTTCTATCATCACCATACTCACTCAGAGCGAATTAATTAATGTGCTAATGATGTTTCTAGAATAGGAAAATATCCTGTCTTTAAACAGCTATCCCAGTGTAGTCACGGATGATGATTTAACAGAACATTACACTGTATTTGAAAAAAAAGCTTTAATTGATATCTTAACTTCATCCTTTCACCTGATCAGTCGCCGCTAGGTGTTAACACCCGGTTTCTGCAAGACTGATCAAAATATTGTTCAACCAACAGAGCGTGAAGTTAAAAGTAGTGTCAAATCAATTCGAATTTCTGAACCACTGATCAAAAAAAACTTAGAACTCTATGATCGATTTCATTGAACGTGAGTTTGCAGTAAAATTTGACATTTTTCATAAGCTCTATTAGCTGATCCGATGATCAAATAAAAGCGCCTTATCTTGCTTGCAGCAACTCAATATATACTTGACAAGAGACTTGACATAGGATCAATTAATTTTTGCGTTGATCGGCCTTTCAAAAACCGGGCTTTTCTCAAAATTTATCACTTAACAAACACACGAGCTGCCATCAATGGCCAATGATAATACAATTTCTGCTTACCTCCTCCGCGTATAGTTGTACTGTAATATCCATAGGTGTATCGAGATTTATAAATTGGTACACATTTAAAACTTGACAACCTGTCCTGTTTTGTGGTTGCAACATCTAGTGAGGATCTGTCATCTTCGACTTCAACTATTACTTCCAAATTATAATTATTGTAGACATTGTCGTACGTATGAACTAAAGAAAATTCTCTGGTTCTTGCTATTAATGAACAATTTAGATACCAGTAGACTAAGTATGAGTTATCTTTTGTTACAAATTGCAGTTCTTCTTGGGATAGCTTGATGATATGGTTCACAGGTTCATTAGGGATTACATTGCCATGTGATCTATCAATTCCGTTCTGAGTCAGCCGTAGGTAGCCGTTCAATAGATCTGTAAAATAATGTATTGTTAAACGTACTTTAATAATGTTAATATTATGTTCATCTTTTATGATAATAGTGGTCGCTTAGGGGTTCGAAACTTGACTATTAATAAAATATCACTACATATTTTAAAACAAAGTCCCCCGCCGCGTCTGAACTGAAAAATTATTGAACGGAGTTTCATGCGGTTTTCACCAATAGACAGAGTGATTCATGACGAACGTTTAGATGTATAATTAGTTAACGTTTTTTGTAAATTGCTTGAAATATGATGATTGTTGTTGAAGATGTCTCTACTACCCTCGCAAGGCCGGGGCGGGTTGCTAGTCAAAGAATATTCTGGAACATTTGACACAGAGCTACCTAGACCCAAACTAAGCATGACTTTGCTGTGGCTTCTAGATCACGGATAAACATAGTTGCATGTTTTTTCATACTTGCAATTGCATTAGTCTGAGCGTCACTGTGTAATTATACACAGTAACGCCCAGACCAATACAAATATAGTTACATTGACTGGCCTGTTGGCCTAGTGGTTAGTGACCCTGACTGCTATGCCATAGGTCGTGGGTTCGATTCCCACCCGAGTTTGGGTGTTCTTTGTGTCCGTTGTTTATATGTTTGTAAAGTCCCCTGTAAAGTTATTTATAAGAACAAAGAAGAATAAGAACAATAAGAAATTCATGCTTAGAAATATATTCACCGAGTTGTATTGGATTCACGCCCACGGGCTATTTCATGTATTTAATAGAAATGTAATGTGAGCTAATATGTTTCTTATTTTCTATCTCTTATGTTTTTCTTTTCTTCTTTTTATTTTTTTTTAATTTTCAGTTTCCCTATTGTCATATTTTTTTTTAGTTTATTTACTTTTAATTTTAATAACATAATAGCACACCACAAAATGATGTGATACGTACTAAATATTGTTAAAACTGTCTGTTTTTTTTTAAAGAGTGGCCGTGAGTTTGTTTGCCCGATTTCTTCTCACTAGGCTCAACCATTTGGAAACGGGCGGTTATAGATCGAAACAGGCAGATATGATATGTTATCCATTTTTTTTCTTTAATAATTTTACTTTTGACGAAGCAAACTATTGTTGCGGTGACTGTGTGTTGATCTATAATTTTTAATTATAATAATTATTTATTAAATCAACGATTTCGAATAATTGACGGTCAATTTTATGAAATAAAGATATTGAGTTTGAAATTTGATTTTGAGTGGAAATCAAACCCGCAACCTCTGACGTTGTAGTTGAAATATGATTAAAACACTCGTAAATAAATATTGTGAAACAGCATAAACATGAATTGTAGCATCAATTTTTAAGTAGGCACCATCGCAAATATTGGTATATTTAAGCAAAAAAAAATTACATACCTGTGACATGAACAATAACCCGATCACTTCCGTATAGCGAAAATAAATAGCTATGATATCTATTTCTGCTGTAAACGTTTACTTCAAAGTTGTAAAATCCTCCTTCATATTTATCCTTGCTTAACTCCACGGTATAATTCACAACTGTTTCTGAACTGAGGATCTAAAAAAAGTGTTAAAATTAAAGTACTAAGGTGAGTTAAGTTATTTCGAAAGAGAACTAGATTGCGTTTACCTAAACTAGAAATACAGACATGCCCGATGGCTAACAATTTGCTGCACATTGGTAGAGACACATACGCACGCTCGATGTTAAGTGCGCTGGACGACTATTGTATGTGAGTGGGGCTAAATTATAGTCGACAAAATGTGGGATTTTGTCTACTATAATTTAGCTCCATTCACGTAAAAGGGGCTATTGCCGTCAACCGTATATTCTACTAATATTATAAACGTGAAAGTTTGTGAGTATGGATGGATGGATGGATGTTTGTTACTCTTTCACGCAAAAACTACTGAACCAATTGCGATGAAACTTGGTATGTAAATGGCTGGAGACCTGGATTAACATTTAGGCTACTTTTTATCCTGATATTCCGACGGGATCGGGACTTACGTGGGTGAAACCGCGGGGCGCAGCTAGTCTTTAATAAAAATGAATACCTTGAATATGAAAATGTTTGTAGTCTAGTAATATTATATATCTTACGGACCTGTCGTGCGTACTCCGGTCTGTCAATATTGTGAAAGACAAATTTCTTTTCTCCGCCGGCAAAGTCATTTCTTATAATAGCTGTTAGAGTGACATTGGAGCCACGGACTGTGGGTCCACTGGTGCGTAGTACCACATACCCCTGGGCTTTTCCTGATAAGTAAAGAAATTTCATTGAACATTCGAATGGCATTTTACACAAGATTTTGCTTTAAATTTGATTAATCCAATGATCAAATCAAAGTGTCTAATCACGCTTTCAGCAACTCAATATATACTTGACAAGAAATTTGACATGTTATGCTAATTTTTGCGTTGATCAGCCTTTTAGAAACCGAGAATAGTTTTATAGAATATAACCTATTGATAAGTACAGTTTTTTATAGAATAAGAATAAGTAGAGAATGTATAAATACGCACCTATGTAACTGTAGAATAATAAAACAAATATAGACTTTAACAACATATTAAGCTTATAAATTCTACGACTTGAGTGATTTGTTTAACGTACGCAATGAAAATGTTCTGTAAATAACAGTACTTGAACACTTTATATATCCCTGTGGAGCTGTTATCACTTCCTTAAGGCAAGGCAAAGAGTAAACGAGTTGTAGAAACTCCAATTAAGTATTTTACCTTTAAACTTGTGCACGTATAGGAGAATGAAATTCTTCGAAAAGTTTACGATCTGAAAACATAATATAAAACATACAAACACGCATAAAGTTACTTATTCACAAGCATCTCGTCCATGACTGCAGGCCTGCGTAGTGACAGCATTCTGCAAATATTACGTGACAGGTGAAAGGCACTTTGCTAAAAGAGCTCCTGCAGTGGAGGAAGGTGAAGGAGGAGATTTAAAAGGTTGACGCGTTCAAGTGACAAAAAGGCAATTGACACTAGCGAAGATAATATGACTAGGCCATTACGCGATTCAGGATTAGTAGTTGTCATCGAAATTAAAGATTTTGTATCGCTCTATGAAAGTTCTCACACTAATTACCGGTATGCTGTGTAAGTGTCGCCAATTTCAAACAAAATAAATTTCAAACTCTGTCATGACAAGCCGCAGGAGCCCTTCGACGTAAGTTACAATTAAAGTGCTGATGAGACTGGGTATAATATTGTGGGAAAACACTGAAAAATGAAAACGAAATCACGTTAAAGCCTGACATAGCTTTACTTCACTTGTTGAATAGGCACACAAACGTGACCAATTGCTAATTGGACTGACACATCTGATGAAAAGTGGACGTTCTATAACAATTGACAGTGCACTGCTTGGATGCTTGGACACGAGAAAGGCAAGAGAGGAAAGTAGCTGCAGAATAAGTCAGCGAGAGTCTAAGGAATGTGGCTACTTACATCTAAAAGTAAAAGTCGAAGACAAATCCAAGACAAAGACAAAAGTTTATTCCCCAGGTACAGAAGGAGAAAAAGCATAAGATGCAGTACTAATTAAGGAAATGCGGTTTTTACTCACGTGTATAATTCGTTGATACCCCACTAGTTTCAGATTCAACAGCTTCCCTTAATCAAAGGTGAAACGTCCTACCGGGTTGGTTCCATACGCCAGGCAGAAATATACACGTGACTAAAAACCGCATATCTTTAATTAATATATAATCACTTACGAGTTTTTATTCGAAAAGTACAGTACTGCAGAAGGATCAGTTAAGAAGAAGAAAGCACACGGTATTGAAGGTGAGCGATATGATAGGCGGTGGCACAGGTTTCGCGACTGAAGGCTGTTCGATGACTGAATATGTGCAGCGGGGATATGCGCTTGCAACGGCACGACAGGAACAATAGGCAAAGAGGAAAAAGGCGTGCTTCCACTGCAGCGGATAATGGATTCAAATATGCATAATATTATTAAATCGTAGTGTATCCACGTTGCTTACATTGTGTATCCTGATGATTAATTTGTGAATTTTAAAGACTCATGCTTACCTAAGTTTAATGCCTCATAAAGTGACTTAATTTCATTTAAAAAATATATGTGAAAAATGTGTAAAAAATTCTACTTTACGCTATGTGTTAAGAATTTGTACTTTTCGGCACTTTTTCTTGGTGTATTTACTTGGTACTTGGATAGAGTCAAAGCTACTTTAATAAATGAAAAGATTTTTTTTAACAAAAAGACCAGGTCAAGAGGCCTTGCAAGCTCACCAATAGCTCCATTTGTGGTTGTGATTTCGTTAAAAGTATCTTGTAAATAATCTGAAATATCGCGTATATTATGAGGTGCCCCATCTTGTAAGAATGTCATTGGTACACACAAAAGGTTGCGTAGATTGCATTCAATGTCTGATTCGATTGACAAGTGTCCCACACATTACATGAGTGTAAAATACCTTACTTGGGCTCATACTTTTGTTATTTCATGAGCCTTTTTGTTACACCGTAGTGATGTCAGCTTTTACGGTTATAAATACCACAATTTGACTAACTGATTTCCTAAGTCTATACGATTCTGCTTACGTTAATAAAATTATCAAATAACTGACAGCAATACTTAATTCGACAAGCAGGATGTAATTTTTTGACGGATTTTTTGTAAGTATTTATAACCCCGTTTTTCAGAAGAGGCAAAAAAAAAATGTATGGGATACCTGAAATAAAGGTAAAAACGTGACGATATCTTCCAATTTACCTCTAGGTTGGCTATGGCCTCATTTTCTAGACTATAATTAAAACGAAGAGGTCTTATTCGAGGTCGCTTTTATAAATGACCTGTAATTTTCTAAATTTTTATCTACCTTTTGACAGAGTTATGGACTAGATCCCGATCTCTCTGGATATTCAGTTGTATGAGTCTCAACCGCAGTTGTCCTATAACAGCTATGTTACAAGACTAGTAGTAAATTTTTAACATTTCCCTCTTTTTTTCACAATTGGAATAAGACATGTTAATAAAAAACAACTGTTTTGGTAGCGATTTTTGGAGTAACTTATTTGTTATTACAAAAAGTGGTTGGCTAGTTTGAAAATTAAGGTATTATATATCCTCGCTGATTTTTAATAAAACGTCCAAGATCTTACGCACAGAAATGGGACACCACCAAATAGGGCCTTTATGTTCCGCGTCAGCCTCATTTTCTATAAGCGAGGCCAGAGTACGGAGCGTTTGACGCACGCGCTCCCTCATCTGCTGCAGATCCTCATTAGATCAGATCCAAAATATTGCAGTAACGGCTCCCATAATGTGATTGTTTCGTCATCGGATGTCTTGCAGAGTGATTGCCATTGACTGTTTCTAAGGCTTTTCCGTTTGATATGAAGCATTCGTTCTAAGGCTACTCTCAAGAATCTGCTGCAGGAATATTTGCTTTGTCGCCTTTCACGATACTGCATACACTGGGATTTCATTTTTTTTAGTAATAATAACTTGACACATCTCACACGCGGCTGTCTACCAGCCAGATAGCCAGACAGCTGATAAGCATACTTATATATTTCTAAATACACACATATTATAAATATAATAATAATAATAATCTTTATTTTTATGTATATGTCGATTACAATATAATATAAAACGTTAGCACCTGTACCAATGTATTTAAACATTGTATCACAAGTGAAAGCTCTTCCAATACAATTTTCAAACTCGTGTGACGGCTAAACAAACCATATTGATTACTGGCAATGATATTGAACTGATCAAGATAGTCAACTAGTCTTGTGTTAATATACTTCTCGAAAATTTTTGACATTGTTATCAGAACTGAGGTAGGGTGATAATTAACAACTTGGTCTCTGCCCCGGCTCTTGTATTCTGGATGTATAAGGGCCTTTTTAAAGACATTAGGAAAAATACCTTTTGTTTATATATTACACCCTGACACAGAACAAGTGATCGTGCTCATCCTACAATTATTTTTCCTGGGTGGAAATTGAAACCACGACCTGAAGTTTAGCAGTCAGGATCAGTAACGACTAGACTAGGCTATTCATTTATGTCTAGATTCATAGGTATCTTGAACAAAGTGTAGCAATTTTCCCTCCGAAAAGAAAAGATGCACCATTTCTCGAACACGAAACAGCTAATGATATTTTCCCTTGCCTTCTAGCAAAATATCAAAAGGCAAATCATAGTCCGTTTACACTGTACTATAATGTAGTCGTAGTATTTAAAAAGGATATCGTAATGGATATAAACACTTTAAAAAAAAAACAGTCAGTCGTAGGACTGCACGTCAGAAGTGAAAACATAACTTCACAATGTATTTGCATATACATACACACAATTAGGTTAAAAATAAAAAGTAGGTAATAACATATCTAAATGTATACATAGGGTACACTGGAAGTTCTGCGCTCCTGGCCACTCATAAATGTTTGAATTTCGAATGTTATATTTTTTAAATATAAGAAACTCGGCTCCGTCTTACGAATTTTCGATCAGGTCACGTGTCCTGACGCGAGTTTAACATTTTTTACCCATCCCAAAAAGTGCACAACGCCGCTAAAAAAGTTTTCACTTCAAAAAGTTAATATGACTTCAAAAAGCACTAACAAAGATCACTGAAAAGTGAAAAATAATAATAATTGATTACAAACTTAATTTAAAAAAAAGCCGACCGCCCCGGCTTCAAACAGACCAGTACGTACCTAGTGCCTTTATAATTTTACCTATTATATTAAAAGTGTCACATGTATTGTCTTTTCAATGAAGTTGTAATCAATAAAATTATTATTATTTTTCACTTTTCAGTGCTCATTATTAGTGCTTTTTGAAGTCGGTTTAATTTTTTTTTAAGTGTTTGTTTCCATTTTTAACCCCCGACGCAAAAAGAGGAGTCTTATAAGTTTGACGTCGATGTCTGTGTGTGTGTGTGTCTGTCTGTGGCATCGTAGCTCTCAAACGGATGGACGGATTTCGATGCGGTTTTTTTCATTTGAAAGCCAGTTTCCTTGCGGTGGTTCTTTGCTATGTTTGGTTAATATCGGTTCAGCAGTGTAAGAGTATCAGCTCTTTTCCAAAATGATGTAAGGCATTTTGTAATCGTTGAAGGGATAGAAAGTCGAGGTTGTTTTAAATTTATGATTATTAGTGTAAGATACGTACGTATCAAGTAGATACCGTATTACGAACATTCGTTACTGTATTGCAATCCTTTAGATTATAGATATTAGCTTTAGTTTAATAAGTCCGATACTTTATTTAGATAAGGTGCTAAGATTTTGAGTTTGTCTAGAAACTTACTGCACTAGATGAATAAGTTATTAAAAAAAGTATATTTAGATTCGGCTGTATGTATATACAAATTAAACAGGTCATTATGTCAACAAATATTATAACAATACACCAGAAATTAAGTTAGACCTGAAGTAATATACGTATAAACGCATCTAAATTCGTGCAGTAGTATTTACAGATAGACAGAATTACAAACAAAATTTAACAGAAAATCATTTTGGTTCCTATTGCTATGGAGGTCTTATAAAGACCCCCATATTAATTTTTCTTAATGATCGCCAATGCAGAGATATCAGCCAGTTACAAATTTATTTTATGTACCTATAGATATAACGTGTTGTGTGTGTATTAGTAAGGCATACCTACTGAACTAAAGCTTAAGTGTGACAAACAAGATTATTTGTTATTATCAGAACAACAACAACTCAAAAACACCAATTAATTGTTATCGTTACCACAAACTATGTTTTAACAAGTTTCCTTAACACATTTTGTAGCACGTGTTTTCAAAATAAATAGCATGGATATGTTAGATTACGATTCGCGTAGAAATACTTGTCAACAGCCTTTACACCCGCTGTGAACCAATTTTTCAAAGTAATCCTAAAAGGGTTCCTTTTTTTTCATTGAGATCTAGGTCCTAGAAATGTTGTAAATCACAATACAAAAAGGTTGGAGTTTCATTGAGTTGGCATTCGGAAGAATGTAAACATGGAGAAGTGAAAGAGAACCTGGGAGATTCACAATATTCCTACAGCCATAATTTTGGACCTATAATCATGATTTTCGAGAGACCAAGAATGGAGGCCTCTCATTAGGAATTGCAAAAAGTAATTTATTTTTCATTTTTTAGAATGAAAGGGAAATAAAGAGAATAAAGTGGTGAATAGACCAAATTCACTCAACATCTTAGTGAGTTTGGTAAAACTCTCAAAAAGAGAACATAAAATTTCCAGACAAATAAAATACTCAGTTCCATTCATGGTCATATAATTAATTATAAATATGGATGGTCTAATCAGTATGGCTTGGTCAAGGAAAGAACAATGCCTAAGTAGATTTTGCCAAAGCATTTGATAAGATGTATCATAATTCTCTTAATTGTTCCATTTCGTTCGATAAAATCTTATTTCCAAAATTACTGTGAAGCGGTTATCAATTGGAGCTTATATTCATTAGATTCATCACTCCTGGAGTTCTGCAAGGGTCCCATTTAAAACAAATGTTATTTACTTCACATCTCAATGACACCAATAAAAATATCACCGACTCAGAATAAATTTTGTTCGTCTACGATACAAATATTGTTATTGGTATCCGGAAAAGATGCTGCGTTACTAGTTTTTTGGTAAAAAACAGACGCGAGTCACGGAGATGCGTGATTCGATTCAATTTATTTTAAGCTTTTTTTCTGCTTTATTCTACTTATGGTATACTCTTTACTACCCGACTGCCAAAGGAAGGGTGGTTTTTCGTATCTTGTATGTTTGTAAATGTCTTTATTACCTCGTATCTTCCAAATGGCTGGATAGATTTCGATAGTTAAGGTATCGTTAGTTAAGATTTGTCTTAAAACCCCGAGTATAAGTAGATAGGTGCTTGAAAAAAAAACGAGATGGCTGATTTTTGGCGCGAAATGTTAAAATGAAAATAAAAATAAAGGAAATTAAAAGGGGATTACAAAGATATACATGTTTAAATTTAATTAGGAATAATAAATTGCTTTAAAAAGTTTTTGATAGCGTAAAAATAAGCCATGTTTTTGTCGGACCCCGTGCTATCATATGAAATTTAGAATATCCATATCCCAATCATATTTAAAACGGAACAATTAAATTGTTTGTAAATAAACTGTTTTGTTTGTCATGCAATCATCTCTAGATTTTGCGCGACCTGTATAAGTAACACAGTTTTTATTGATAAGAGTGTACCGGGACACCAAAAAATCTAAAATGAAATAAATATTTAAAAAATCAAAAACTCGACTGCAAAAAAGACAATTCAAAAGTAATGCACTAAAAAGACCGAAACAAGATTGAGAATAGAAAACAAAATTGAAATAAACTATAAACAAAGTAAACTCTACTTCGGTTTAACAGACTATATTGTGAGCTGAAAGCCTAAATTAAATACTCCCATTAAGTGTTGTAACAGGCAGGACCCATTCATTTTCTTTCGGTTTATAATTTTGAATATGGTCCCGCCTACTACTAAACGTGTGTTATGATGTGTAATAACAAAATAAATGTTCAGATACTTATTCTAGTTCACTGTCACAACTTCGGTGACCAGTTTGATAAATTCGTCATGATGAGGTAGCTCATCAGTCAAATCGTCACGTTCTGTAATTATTTTTCTTCTTTCAAAACATGGTCTGTAAATTTTTGTCACATTGTAAGTGTAATAAATTATAATGCATCTTTTAATAATATCTTAACTTCTGCCATTTTAATACTTATGATTTTACCTTCAATGTGGCCTTTTATCTGCTCACGTATAATCTCAATTCGATTCAGTTCACAATCTGAGAGCCATATTTTTTCTGAAATGAAAACCCTGGGGGTGGTGGTGATGGCCCGAGGGGGATTCCAATTGCACAAAAAAAGAGGGACGGGGGTAAATTCTGGGTGGGGTTCGAATCCACAACCACTTTTTGCACACATTACAAATATCGCCTTAGGCATTCCGCTACCGCCGCTTAATATATTTAAACCTGCTTCGGTTTTGCTGCTTCTGGTGATAACCAGTTGGCTGTTGCTTCGAAAGCATCCAAGGGCTGTGACCCGATGTAAAAAAAAGCGTTGGTAATACCTCGAACACAGACTAGTGAGGCTTCATCAAAAAACGCCTATGATTTAAACTCATGGAAGTTATTACTTTAACTACTACAGATGTGAACACGTATAGCCATACAAGAGTCCATTTCGGGCTTCCCTGAAAGCCTTCACGGAAGCCCGAAATGAGCTCTTTAAGAAGGAGCAAGGCGACCTGTTGTGAGCAAAGAATGATACAACTGCAGAGTTTGCCTTCTTCTAAGTAGCGTGGCGTGCAATTCAAGGCGCTTGTGTTTCCGTCGCGTTGTAAGTTGCGCGGGATTTTTTGACAGGCACTGTTGTACATAACGAAATTAAACTTACTTAAGTACTAACTTACACAAACACAAGAAATATAATATATTGAAAAATTGTTTTAGTTTTATTTATAAAATACATATATATTTAAATATATACATTGTTGTAAGTGGGAGAGCCATGCTTCGGCACGTATGGGCTGGCTCGACGGGAGTGATTCCACGGCCTCACAGAAAACCGGTAGTGAAGCAAAGTTTGCGTTGCTTTTTGCCGAGTGGGTGAGATTACCGAGAGCCTTACACTGCCCTCCCCGCTTCCACCCTTCCCCTACTCCCACCTTAAAGACCGGCAACGCACTTGTGACTTTTGGTCAGGTGACCATGGGTGGTGGTAAAAATTTACCATCAGGTGACCGGTCTGCTCGTTTGCCCCCTATACCATAAAAAAAGCAATAGAAAGGTAGTCAACTTGCCATTACACATTAAGTAGAAGCTGTTAAGGCTTAAGTGACTCAGTGCATTTCCAAGATACCCGACTAGTTTCGCTAACGACAGGGACCCTATATCAATAAGTGAACGGAAATTGCGTCAGTGTGTGTCACGCTGTGTGTCACACTGTGTGGGAAGCATGTGATATGAAAGACACCACACCTATAGTTCCTAAGGCAGGCTTGTCAGGTTTGTTTGTTTATTAATTCAATAACAATAAGAGAAAATAATAAAATAACTGGACACATCTCACACACGGCCGTCTGATCCCAAACTAGGCAGAGCCTTAATATAACTTATATATTTCTAAATTCATTAATATTATAGACAAATTACAAACATACAAACATCTGTGGCATTCGTTACGGGTAGTTGGAGCCCTAAAAAGTTCGACAACCTGTCTAACTGCAGAACTTCGATATCGCCTAATACTTGGGTTGTGGAGGTCTAATGGCAGTCACTTCACGTAAAAAATCGAAGTTCGGCCGTATCGTAGTTAGACTGAAACTTAGATCTGAAAAGGCACGGAGGATGATGAGGATGATTATTTTAGATAAATTACACCCAAACATAGAACAAATGATCATTCTCATCACACAATTATTGGGTGGGAATCGGACCCAGTGATCCTGACTTAGCAGTCAGGATCACTAATCACTAGACCAAAATTATATTGAAAATGATGATGTAGGTAGGCGGAATGAATAACTCTTTCTACATTTTAGTACGGTTTGCTATTAAAGCCCATGTTTTCGTTACTTTTTATAAATTATTCCTGTCATAGGATAGGTAAAAAACTATTTTTTTTACTTTTATTTAATAATTACACTGGTTTACAGTACATCTGTTTCCGGAAAAAAAAATTGCTGTCGCTGACTACATATGGTATGCTAAGTTCAAATATATAAGTAGAATATTTTGATCAGCTCTGGTTTTTGAGTTTTAGATATCTACGTCCAAAACAGAAAAATACATGTTTTTACTTAGAAAAAAATATACGTTCTAAAAAACTTTGCTTTAAAGTTATTTCTCATATGCGTAGACTTAGGAAAAGTCGTATCAGGGACCAGCAATAGTCGGACATCATATTCGTATACCAAAAACCCTGATAACGTTCTTCCACGACGCGTAAATCTTGATGCAATCTTGAAAATTATCATTGTTATGTGTATGAGTACTATATCTTAGTTTATTTAAAATATCAAGTACCTAGTCATTAACTTTGTCTTGTATCTGAGATAACTCATATCATATAGGCCATTTATTAACATATTCACAATTATTTTATGATGATCTGTCGTTTCTTCCTTTATACTCAATCCTGGCGCTAGCGAAGTAACCTGAGTTACAATTGAAGTTCTAGGAGTTACGATAGAAGTACTCCAAAATCTTCCTGAAATAGTTTGGGTCTGGTGTAGTACTCCAAAAGTTTCCGTTTAAAGTGGTCGAAGTTATAGCTGGAGTGGTACTCCAAGGTCTGGGTTCTGAAGTACCCCAAGTTCTCCAAGGCCTGGATTCCAGGGTACCCGAAGTTGAGGCTGGGAAAGTACTCCAAAATGCTTCATTGGAAGTTCTCGGAACTGAGGCTGGTGTAGTACGCCAAGGGTTTCTTTCTGAAGTGCTCCAAGTTCTCCAAGGCCTGGGTTCTAGTTTCAAAGTTGAGACTTTACTCCAATATGCCTCATTAAAATATTTTGGATTTACTGATGGTGTAATACTCCAAAATGTTTGGTCAAAAGTTTTTGGAATCAGAGCTGGTGTAGAACTCCAAAAAGTTTCGTCCAAATTTTTTGGAGTTGACGCTGATGGTGTAGAACTCCAAGATCTGGTCGTTGATGTAGTTAGAGTGGAGACTAGCTCGGTTGGAGCCGGCGTTGGTGAACTATCGGCAGCTGTGTAAGTGACAATAGTAAATAAATAGCATTTGTTTTAAAAGGTGTCCTAATTCTAAGGCAAATGAATATTAATTGCTATATTATTATAGTCTGATATAAAAAAAAAATAAAAAAAAAACATATCAATTAATAATATTGTAATGAGGTTCTAATAAAAAAAAATGAAGTGAAAACCATTCCATGAAGTTAGTAAAGCGCAGATTACTTATATTTTTAGATTGTTGATAATTCTGTGACGTCGCACTACCTTTTGGCGCTTTTATTTAAATGAAGGTAACAAACAAATTTGCGAACATATAATGAATACTAGAGTTCGCCTGGTGGTCGAATTTAGACCGCTTTGAATGTCTTGTTTTATTTCATTGACCAGTTTAACTTGAACTGTCATTGTATAGACTTTGTACCATGTCAAAATATATACTGGACATACTACATATTGTTTAAAAATGTTTTGCTTTCTGCAGTTATTTTTCAAGTTTATAACTTTTACAACTATTCCAAATTTCACATTCCTGTCTGTTTTCGTTTGCTTAAAAAACGAATACAAAGAATTCCCCTCAAGTATTAACATACAGGGTGTATATGATAATGAAACACTTACTTAAAGCACTGAAAGGGCATCTACAAAAACATTTTTTGAAAAGCAGACCATGTTTACAAGTTATGACCGTTTGAATTTCCAGGTATTTTTGACTTCATTTGTTCATAAAATTAAGTGGAATGTAAAAAGTTAGAGATTTTAAATGCATTTTTTTTTGGGATTTTTCATTTCGTTACCAAGAAAATCCATAAAAAATAACTTCAAAATTTTTTTCAATTTACTTTTTTATGGATTTTCTCAGTAACTGAATTTCATTGGGGGTCGTAAGTTCTATTCTTACTCAGTGCAAATATTTATATGCATGGATTCTTTACATTGGACTTGATGTTTTTAATTTTTGTGTATTACATATGCCAATAGTACAAGCTCTACTTAGTTTGGGTCTAGTTATCTGTCTAGCTAGTAAGGTCTAGCTAGTCTAGTATGATATGTCCTATATTATTATTTATCATCAAAGTTAGTATTGTAGATACAATTTGGCTTACCTTGCGTTCTTACGCGAATAGTTCTATCATAATATCCGTAAGTGTAACCATCCAGAATGGGTGTACACTGAAAATTCGACAGCCTTCCATATCCATTAACAATTCCCTCAATATGTCTCTCTGCTATTTCGAGAGTTATTGGATCAGGTATCAATGGTTCATTCTCGACTGCAACCAGTACTTCTAAATTATAAGCATTGTTCATACCAGAGTATGTATGTACCAATGAGATTGAATTACTAATTTCAGTTGTTATTGCTATTATTGAACAATTTAGATACCAAATGACTATAAATGAAGAATCTTTCGTTATAAATTGCAATTCTTCTTCGGATACATTAATGGTATGGTTTACAGTGTCATTGGCGATTACAACGCCATCTGACTTGTCAATTCCATTCTGAATTAGTTTTAGATCGCCATTCAATAGATCTGTAAATAAAGTAAACCATTTCAATTTAAATGAAAGGAATATTGCTTATGTTGAGGGATTGGAGAGTGATCTCGAGCAGGTCACAGTGGCATACCTGTAACTCGAACTGGTTGTTAGCAGAAAGTCCGAACCCTCTATAATCACTAATCTTATTTTTTTTATGGTACAAGGGGAAAACGAGCGGACGGGTCACCTGATGCTAAGTGACTACCGCCGCCCATGGGCACCTGCAACTCAAGAGTCATGAGTGCGTTGCCGGCCTTTAAGATGGGAGTAGGGGAAGAGGGAAGGATTAGGACCTATGGTAACCTCACTCACTCGGCGAACAGCAATTCAATCATTGCTTTACTGCCAGTTTCTGTGAGCCAGCCCATACGTGCCGAAGCATGGCTCTCCCACGAAGAAAACTAAAGTAATTAAAGTATGCCGCAAATAAAGTGTTCGCTCTGATTAGTAGGTATTCATATAACTTTCCAACATCGCCGGATAGACCACGATCCACCAGACATGACCACAGTGTTTATTTTCAATTTGATACTAAACAAACATGAATATGGTAGTACAAAGTTATTTATTATCTAGAATTATAGTATATTCTGATACAATGCACAATAACAAGAAGTGTTATTTAACATGAAGTCCTAAATATTAATAGCTAATAAGCAATATTTTAATTGCAATATTTGGGAGTTTGTTCTAAAAGAAATAGTAAATGAAAATCCCGGAGTTTAGAACTGCGTCCAATTTATTTCAATTGGCTTGACTCTACGACTATGTTTTATTATATAACTAGCAACCCGCCCCGGCTTCGCACGGGTACAAATTATATACCAAAACCTTCCTCATGAATCATTCTGTCTATTAGTGAAAACCGCGTGAAAATCTGTTCAGTAGTTTTTCAGTTTATCGCAAACAGACAGACAGACAGACAGAACGACGTGGAGGGGGACTTTGTTTTATAATATGTAGTGATACACATAAACTTTTATGGGCTTCAATGCTTACAAAAACCAATAAGTACTTTAAGGATAAATGTGTTGGATTCTACAATAAAAGCGCTGATACGTTCAGAAATTAAGATTCTACAACTAAACTAATAGCAATACATGCAAATATTATTATGTTAGGTAAACGAAATCACATACCTGTCAAAGCAACGGTGGTGTTATCATTTCCATATTGCCACCAGAAGATACCATCATCACTTCTCTGAACTATGACGTCAAAAGTATATAAGCCTGCTTTGTATTTGACCTTGCTAAATTCTACAGTATAATTTACAACTCTTTCTGTGCTAAATATCTGTAAAATAACATTTTTAGAGTGATTTTTTTGCATACCAATACCCCTATAGTAAGTCGGTTACAGATTACTTAAAACATAGTAGATGAAAGATTATTGTAACGGTAGCTTAAATTGACTCAGGGACGCTATCTATTGACGAGTAGAGGAAGTAATACATTACCTAAATTGAGACGCACGGCGCCATCTTTTAGCAACTAACGGAACTAATAGTCTCTCGATAAGAGTGTTTTACTGAATTCTGGAAATTCGAACAGCGGTCGAGTCAAGTAGATTGTAAGAGATGTTTAAGGGAAATTCACGATCTTTCTGTGAGACTTTTTTATCAATTCACAAAGACGTTGCAATGCGAGATGGCCATTTAGTTCTAGTTGAGCGATACTGCGCAATCGCAGTGCGAAGTATAAATGCAATGCAAATGACACCTGCGCAAATGGCAATTAGCCTAGTCCACGAAAGGCAACTATCAATATTTTTGGCAGGCGTTCTTCGTGAATTCAAATTGATTTTTACATTTTTGTCCACGAAGAGCACCTACGACTCAGCAGCAGCCAGCCAGCTCCCAGCAGTGCTGGGATGTATTTGGTTAACAGGATGTTATTTAATGAAAAATATCGATAAAAATCTTTAACTTGAACGTTTATTAATTACACATACTTACTTACGTACATACGAAATCTGCCTAGGCGATAATTGAGGTAGTCCACCAAAGGCACCCGGCCCTAGGTGGACTATCTCGATCATCGCGACCTATCAAAAAATTTTATCAGCTTTTCATCAGGTTTTTGTAAAATAAGAATATTAAAGTTAATTTAAATATATATATGTATATATATATACAGACAATTTATATGCATGCGTCATGAAATTCCTCCGCATCGTCGCCTACTGGTATCGTTCCCACAAGGCTGGCAGCATTGCCACGTTGAATGGCAATGCTAATTCTTTGTGCAAGAAAAACGCTCGCCTTCTAGTACCGAGAAGTGTCGATCAGTCGCTTACCTATGTAGTTCGTTATAAACGGAACGAGCACTCGGACCTCATCACCCTAGCGTCTTAACCCCAAATGGCCCAAAAACGTAATTGCTGTATTTACGCCGCTTGAGGGTTTCTCCTGATGCAGCAGTAGTACTTGGAAGATGTGATGGCACGAGGGTGTCAACGCAAATTGCATCCCACACCAAAGGCCTAATCATATTCTATGGCAGTAACGACGTAAAGCATTATTAAATTAGTATATATATATTTTAAACCCACCTCTCTATGATGCCTTGGTTCGTCATCAAAGTTGTAGAACATAAATTTGAGGTTTTCTCCATTATAGTTCGGTGTAATAGTAACCATGAATGTGACATTTGCTCCGAGGACTGTGGGTCCACTATTTGTAAGAACCACGTTCGCTTTTACTCTTTCTAATAAACCATAAAAGAAAAAAAAGAGAAGAAATAGAGACTCTAAAAGTTCTCGGTGTTAAAAAAACGTGCTTTCTTTATAACAGTCAAGTGATAAGCGATGAACATACTTATATTATATTTATATGAAGGGTTAAAAAGAGGGTTACTAATATGCGACATACGCGAATACGCGTATTATTAATAGTCTTTTTTTAACCGACGCAAAAACGAAGGAGGTTTTCAAGTCTATCCGAATAAAATGTAGAAAAATAGGGCACATGAATGCCCTATTTTTCTACATTTTGGGTGGAATTTTTGTAATCAAATTCTAATGGGACCAATTTCGAAGTATACCCTATCCAATAAAAAAAGAGTTATCAAAATCGGATTACCCTGTAAAAAGTTATACGTGGTTATGACCACGTATAACTTTTTACAGGGTAATCCGATAAAAAAAAACAAACAAAAAAATTGTTCACCTACAGAGTTTTTATCTGTGAACTGATTCTGTTGAAACTTGGCACACATATGTAGTTCTAATGACACTACAACGAGATGGAGACCTGTAGTTGAGCTGATGATGGAGACGGAAGACAGTCGAGAGAACTCCTCAACGGTTTACAGCAGCTACCTCGTCGTTAGCCTTATTTATTCATCTTAAGGTGAAATTTAAGATCGTTGTTTAAATATTTATTGAGTAAGTTAAGTAAGCAAGAACTTTACAAAAGTAACTGCCTACGCCGATACGCTTGCTATCTGTACTAATTTTACTTTTATTATTTTAACTGGCAACCCAACACGGCTTCACACGGGTAGCAAAGACATCATCATTATATTTATATCCTCAAAAATCATCATCATATTTCAAACAATTTACACAAAACCTTAACAAATTATATACCTAAACCTTCCTCATGAATCTCATGGTGAAACCGCATGAAAATCCATTCAGTAGCTTTTGAGTTTATCGCGAACAGACAGACAGACAGATAGACGCAGCGGGGGACTTTGTTTTATAATATGTAGTGATGTAATAGTTTTATTTTTGTTTCTTCAAAGGCTAAAATATCCCGTCTTCGATATTGTTGTATGTATAATATAATAATAATAATAACTTTATTTCTCTCTCACACAGATATGGTTACAGTTAACAATTCTTAATCTAATTGTTTATGTTACATATGAGTCTGCGTGAGAGACTGGTATCTGTACTAGGTAAATAGACCTGACTCCTAACTCTAGACAGCATGGTTCTTAAAGCAGGTGTACCCTTAGTAGATAAAAGAAAGCAGTGTTATTATTATGTTAAGTGAATGAGAATGTGTGTGTGTGGGGGGGTTTAGGTATGAGTATGTGGGTTTGTATGTATGTGTGTGTATATGTGTGTGTGTGTGTGTGTGTGTGTGTGTGTGTGTGTGTGTGTGTGTGTGTGTGTGTGTGTGAGTGTGCATGTGTGTGCGTATGTGAGTGTGTGCGTGGGGATGAATGTTTAGGTGCTATCTCTGCGATGTTGTGGTAAGTAAAACATCACTTTTGAAGTAGGTCATTATAATTTTATTCAAGATGGGACTAGTAATAGGCTCTCGGTTTCCTCATAGCTAAGGGTCTTTAGCCAACGAGAGGTAGTGGTTTTACAGCTATATTTTGTTAGTGAATATATTTGCAATTTCAGGTTCACTTTATTATATATGTATCTACGTAGGAAGCCAAAGAATTTGCCAGCAAAGGATGTCGACCGTCTATCTTCATTTGCAGGACAGACTTTATACTTCAGGCGTTTATTTGAAGGTAAGGGATTATAGGGGAGTAAGGTATGCTGCTTGAGTATAATGTTTAGCAGATATAGTTGACGCACAGTCAGGACATCAGAGATTTTATAGAGGTCTCTTGTCGGGTTGAAAAAAGGTAGAGAATGGCTTACCTTCAGAACTGCCCTTTGAGCTCTTTCCACCTTGATCAATGACGTTTTGCAGGCACCCCCCCATACTGAGATGCAGTAAGATAATATGGGTTGGCATAAGGACATGTAGACCATTCTAATTGTGGCTTTATCCGCAATGTGACGTAAATTTTTAAATACGTAAATTAATTTTCGTGTTCTAGATGAAACAAGATCTAAATGATAATTAAAGCTTAGAGAGCTATCTATCATAACACCAAGATATTTGATGTGTGTGGAACGTTCTAGGTGATTGCATGAACAAGAGTGGTAGTTTAGGCAGGTGTGGGCTATAATAGATTTATGTACAAGTGTGTTAGGTGGTGAGTTTTTTATTGCGAATGGTATATATTTGCTTTTGTCAACATTGAGAGTCAGACCATTGTTCCTAAGCCATGATGACACCGCGTTGAACCCCATTTGTGCAAAGTGAAAGGTATCTTCCCAGGTGTCTCCATGAAAGATCAACGCGGTGTCATCAGCGAAAGTTACGATTTTGCCATTCCTCAATTGGAGATTGCACAGGTCATTGATGTAGGTAAGAAAGAGCGTCGGGCCGAGCACCCTGTGTGGAACCCCAAATACAACAGGTAGGTCCCCGCTAGTAACACCACCAACTCTCACTCTTTGATATCTGCCAGCAAGATAATCAATAAATAAGCAGTTTTTCTAGTTTCTCTAATAAGAGTGGGACAGAGACCGTGTCAAATGCTTTTGCTAAGTCGAGAAATATAGCTATAACTTTTTTCTTATCTAATTTGCTAACAGTATGATCCGTTAATTCGTGAACAGCCTCATGAGTTGAGGTGCCCACTCTTAAACCAAATTGGGATTTAGATAAGAGGTTTTGCGCTTCTAGGTAATTGATTAATCGTTTATTTAAGAGTTTTTCTGCTAATTTTGAAATTACATGAAGAATAGAGATGGGTCTATAGTTATTGACACAGGCTCTGTCCCCACTCTTATAGATAGGAATTACTTCAACTAGTTTGAAGTCATTCGGAAAGACACCAGTACTTATCATGAGATTAAAAATATATGTTAGTGGAGGTACTAAGATCTGATGGTATCGCTTTAGGAAAGCTCCAGAGATGTTGTCACGTCCGGTTGTATGAACTTTCTTTAGGCTCAGTATGAGACAACGAACCTCTTCTTCGGAGGTTGGAGATAGGGCGAACGAGGAAGGATGGGAGTTCACATACGTTATCTTTGGTAAGTCAATTACTTGTATTTTATCAGCTAGGTTTTTACCAATAGATGCAAAAAAGCTATTAACATTATTTGCTGAGGATAATGGGTTTGTAGATGAAAGTAGATCCATAGCAGGATTGGGATTTTTATCATAATTTGTGACCTTTCTTATTGTATCCCACAAAGTTTTGTTGTTAGTCTTTGCTGAATTATCTAATAGATTTTTCTCATACTCACTTTTTAATTTTTTTAACAGGTTATTGCAAAAATTTCTGTACCTTAGGTAGGTGACTTTGAGGATTGCGTTATTTGGGTCTTTTTTTGTTTTAACATGTAGTTTATCCCGGTTATTCATGCATTTTAGCAGTCCAGTAGTTATCCAGGGCTTCTTGATACGCCTGCGGTTGGTAACAGTAATTATACGTGTGTTAGATTCGATAGTGGAGTGTAAAACATTCAGAAGTAGGGAAGTAGCTTCGTTAGCGTCAGCTAATTCATAGATGGTGTTTAAGCTAACGTTATTCATGCTGATATCTAATTTATCGTGATCGATTTTTTTAATGGTGAATGATTTTTCTGTTGGACCTGATATTTTAATGTAATGATCACGCAGTCGTGGTCAGTCACAGACGTTTCAGCTACATAGCAAAATGCAGGAATTGTACTTTTAAGCATTATGTGATCCAAACACCTTTTACCATGTGTAGGTAATTGATGGGCTGGCAAGATGCTGGGTGAGGCAAGGAGTTCGAGGTAAGTGGAAGAGTTGAGATCTTTATTATTTGGCAATATGTCTATATTTATGTCTCCTATTATAATAATATTACGGTATTTTAGACTAGTAAGTAATTTATTTAAAGACTCTTTGAAAGGTTGAATGTTTTTGTATCCTGGTGGTCGGTATATTGCAACTAAGATGGTATTACTGTCTATTTTTATTGTTATACAATTAGCATCCAGCAGGGTATAGTCTAATACGGTTACCCGCATCGTGTTTTTAAAGTATACGATTAGGCCTTCATTTTGGGATTGGTTATTTTCAGATTTGGTGTAATTATAACCGTCAATAGGAGGTATATGGTGGGTGTGTCGCAGCCAACACTCAGTAACCACTATCAAGTCCCAGTCAGTATTCGACCTTTCAAGGAGTGCTAACAGGCCAGGAAAATTTCGAATTATACTGCGAATGTTCTGGTGGATAAGCTTTAAGCTTGGTTGTTGAGTGTCTATTAATTTAGAGCACTCCTCTATCTTACAGGTGGATGCTTGGGCAATTTGAAAATGGTTGAGGAGGCCATTTATTTTATTAATATTATCGAATATGAATTTCGGTAAAGTGACTACGTGAGTTCAAGCATAGTAAAAAGTGGATAATAAAAGAGCCTAGGACAGTGTAATATCGGCAGTTAAGACTTAGCATATACACGTGAGACAGGTGTGAGGTGTGTTCATATTTGTATTGAATAGTAGGTAAATAAAAGTTATATATTATGTAAGACTGTACAATTCCATGAGTAGGGTACATTTGATAGCATGGTTTAATTGGATTATTAATTAATCTAAAAGTATAGTTAAAATGAATTTTAGGATAAAGACAGCGGTTATCGCATATGATAATGACGTGTGAGTTTTGTATTGTGTAATTATGTATAGATTGAATATGTATGAAGCTTTCTTTTAAAACTTGACTTGCTAATGAATGAGCTCTTAAATCGTTTAGTTTCACTTCCCTTTTAACACTCACTACGTTAACATTGTCGAAGATAACTGTTTATTTTAGCGTTCTGATTATTTTATATATTATTATTATTCTCTTTATTAACTTTTACAAAACATATAAATTACATTTTTAAATACATTATAATATAAAAAAAAATATATTTAAAAATATAAAAAATAGTGTCCCACCGGTATCGGGTACAGGGACCAAGCTACCGGTGGTTAGGGTTCCAGAGACAGAAACCTCCTCACTATGCGTGCCGTGTCGAGAAGGACTGCCTTCTGCATTAGGCTCTTGATCCAGCTGCCTAACGTGAGCCTCTGAAGGTGTTGGTCGAGGCTCTTAGCAATTAACCCATGGGCCGAAATGACTATCGGCACAATGATTGCTGAATCCACATCCCACATGTCGACAATCTCGTGGGATAAGTCCAAATATTTTATTTGTTTATCTTTTTCGGCTTTTAAGAGATTGTCGTCATGGGGAATGGTGATGTCAATAATCATTGCTCGGCGCTCTAATCGGTCTATTACCACTATATCAGGTTTATTGGCAACAATAGTCCTGTCAGTGATAATAGACCGATCCCAGTACAATGTTACACGACCATTTTCAAGAACTGGGTCGGGCACATATCTGTAGTACGGTAATTCCATAGTCACAAGGTTATATTTAAGAGCAAGTTGCTGATGGACTATCCTGGCTACTTGGTTATGTCTGTGCAAGTACTCGCCGTTGGCAAGACGAGAACAACCGGAAATTATATGCCTGAGGCTTTCTCCGGGACGATGACATGCCCGACAAATGTCAATCGTGCCATCCTTCAGGATATGTTTCCGATAGTTGTTCGTCATAACAACTTCATCAGTAATTGCACAGATAAAACCTTCAGTTTCTCCAAAGAGGTCACCGAAACGTAGCCAGGACACAGATGATAATAGATCTACTTCGGGCCCATTTAAGGCCCGATAAAAACGTCCATGCAGCTCTTTGCTCTTCCATATCTCCCTGCGATCTGTAATATTGAGTACTGCAGGTTTGCGCCAGTTCTCTCTACCTAAAGCAAGCGGGGTGAGTCCGTTGTCAACTGCCACAACATCCCGATGCACCTCCACGTTAACAGAGAGGAAATAATCTCTGAGATTGCATACCTCGCGGTTATGTAGTGTCTTGGCATTTAAAAAACCACGACCCCCACATTTCCGCGGGATATACAATCTCATTACCGATGAACGTGGATGGTGCATTCGGTACGCGGTTAGCAATGTACGGACTCTTCTATCCAGGGCATCAAGTTCCGTCTGAGTCCATCTAAGTATGCCAAAGGAGTAGGTTAGGACTGGTATGACCCAATCATTATAGGCCCGCACCTTATTACCGCCTGACAAAAGACTTTTTAATACTTTTTTCAGGCGGCCAAAGAAGCGTTCCTGTAACGATTGCTTCATAGTCAATTCCTTTAAACCTAACGCCTGTGACATTCCTAGATACTTGTAAGTTTCGTTCGCGGATAGACGTCTAAGGTGTGTAGAATCTGAGAGTTCCATGCCTTCAGATTCCACAATCTTGCCTCTTTTTACATGCATGATTGCACATTTATCCACACCAAATTCCATCCTGATACATTTACTAAAGTTTTCAGTTACCTCTAGTAATTTTATCAGTTGGAAATTGCTGCAGGCAAAGAGTTTCAAATCATCCATGAAAAGGAGGTGGGATATAACCTGACCTCCTCTCCGCAAACGATAGCCTAGTCCTGAACCCTCCAACATAGTGCTGAGAGGATTCAAAGCCAGGCAGAACCACAAGGGACTCAAACTGTCACCCTGAAATATACCCCGCTTGATCTTTATATACTCGCCGTCACCCTGAGATTGTCGACATCCTGGATAGCAAAGAACTGTTCTCCATTGCTGCATACATGCCTCCAAGAAAGTGCATAGAGTTGTATCAATCTTATACAACTCCATCACCTTCAGGAGCCACGTATGCGGCACAGAGTCATAGGCTTTCTTATAGTCTATCCAACATGTCGCCAGATCTTTTCGGTTACGGCGAACTTGTTGGTTAATGGTCGTGTCAATAATAAGGAGCTCTTTAGTGCCACGTGCCCCACTTCTACATCCATTCTGAGAGTAAGACATAACAGAGTTGTTGGTAACATGAGATGCTATCTTCACTCTCAGAATGGACGTCAGTAATTTATATACTGTTGGTAGACAGGTGATGGGTCTGTAGTTTTTGGGATTCGTGGCACAACCAGATTTATAGAGCAGGTGAGTCACGCCTGTGGTCATAAAAGTTGGAAGCGAACCCGATTCCAAGCATGATTGAAATTGAGATGCCAAAAAAACATGTGAGCTACGGAGCCACTTTAACCAAAAGTTATGCAGTCCGTCCGGTCCCGCTGATTTCCAATTCGGCAACGAACGAACTGCATAAGCTATATCGATGTTTGAAATCAATACTGGCTCCATTCTATTAATTGACTCACATGATCGTTCGACATCTCGCATCCATTCACCCTCAGTGTGAGCGACAGGCATCGACCAGATGTTACGCCAAAATGAATTCGTGATTTCAGCATCCGGTAAATGAATGTCACTCACTAAATCAGGCTGCTCCCACCTTCTATAAACCCACCTCTCATCCCTTTGGAATGTGCGATTCTGAGTATATCGGTCCACCCTTTTTTTGTACCTTCGTATGCGATTTGCCCATGCATAAACCTTCTGTTTCAGAAAGTCAATGCGCTCTGTGACTCGCGCTGTATAATCACAGGAACTGATACCAGTTCCCGAAAAAGCCCGATTCACAAAACGCATTACTCTCGGGCGTGTGTTACCCGATCTGAAACAGATAAGCTTGCCAATGAGTACCCTCGACTCAGCGATACGACGCTCAATCCTGCATTGCCACGCCGGAACAACAAGTTTGGACCGAGTAGCGGTGTCATTTCCTGGGAATTTAACACCAGCTACTCGGCATGCTGCAACAGCCGCACAATACAAAATTGAGTGTGTATCGCTGATATCTATGCTTTTTTCAAAATAAACAGGTAACATCGAATCAAGGGTACACACTAGCGCTTTGTTTCGTTTATGCATTGGCAAACGCGGTAAACGTGGTCTACTTTCAAAACTCATGGACCGATATTCCAGAATAGCGCCTTCCAAAGTATTCCTTATTATATCAGAGTACTGAGTACTTACAGATGAAGCATCATTTTCCTCCCCTCCTTCAGCAGGATTAGGTTGCAACAATAAAGAGTCTGCATTTGTCACAATTTGTGAAGGAGGAGAAGTAGTAAGGCTAACCTGCAAGTCCGAGCGTAGCCTTTCAAGTACGGAGTTATCCAGCAAATTACATCGCTGAATGGCCCGCACTTGATCCGATAGTCTTTGCACCGAAACGTTAACAGCTGGCTCAAGTTCCCGAAACAGAGGCATCATACGATCACGATACGCAGTGAGGTTAGTTCCTCCCTCTGTAGCCACAAAATATGCTCGCATGACGTTCTCATTCATTGAACTCGTCCATTTCATGCGACGCACATTACCACCGGTAGCGGGGTCCCTACTCGAAGCCGATGGGCCTCGGGGTCCCAAGCAGGACGGTGGCCGGCCTCCCCCCGGTCGACGTACAGGTGTTGGCGACGTCGGCGGGGAGAAAAACTCGTCGCTCGAAGTCCCTGAGCTCGACGCCTCTGCAATGGCCGGACCTCTTACTGTGGATTTCGGGGGCTGCGAGGCGGAGCTGAGCGATGAGTCCGGGGATGGTAAGAGTGCTTTACTTCTGGCCCTTGTTAGCATTGTCTTTGTCTTCGGTTATTTTATTAATTTGTAAATTATTTTGACATGACATGACATTAAATGTCATGTCTTAGTATATATACCTTTTTATGGTCAATTATATGATTTCTGCCGTGTTTTCATTTTAAATTTGTATCGAGTAATCATTTTTGTGTTTAAATTTATAAAATGTGTTGTTTTATTGTTAAATTATGATTAAAAATATAAATATTCCATATACTGTTGGTGAGACAAGACTGCTTCTTAGTGTTGCCAGTCTTATTATTATTATTATTATTATATATAAGACTAAAATTATATTACTTATAGAGTTTTTGAAAATGTCTGCATAAAAAAATAAAATCATAGAAATTGACATGAAAATTCATAATATGTTATTTAGGAATCTGCCCTTTACTGGGAAATTGCAAATTGGCATTGTCCGAGCAAAAAGATTTTGTTTTTTTTTCAAAAAATTTTAGGTTAAGGCCGCTCGTACCTCTTATGGTACTCTTTTGGCTACTGTGAGAAAGAACATGATTTATTTGTACATAAGAATTACATATAACTCAATTTTAGGAATTCCCTGGAAAATACATTAAAAACAAAAGTGTGTGTGCAATTCACACACGGGAGAAATGAAACTTCAGAATAATTCGAGAAATAAAAAGTAAAATCAATAGAAATAATTTACTTATGTTAATAAATTTGATTTTAGATAATTTATATAAAAGTTTTTGGTCAAATTAACACAGATGTATTAAATAATTAACATAAATTAATTTTAATACGCAAATGCACAAAAATCACACCACGTTGACATTGACGCATCTGAAGCCGTGTTGTACGCAGCCGCAAAGACAAAGATACTTGTATTCTATCTCATTCTCTCGCAGGCCTAATCCTATTTATGAATAAGTTTGTCTCTTTTTACTGTCGCTTTTTGTTTCATCGAATTTCAAATCACAACTATTCTAAATAGGTTTCACTTCAATAAAAATTACAATGCAGTTTTAGAGAGAGATTATAGGGACGAGAATTTTATGTTAATTACATTTATGTTAACAATGTAATTAAACTCATACCTTATTTAAAAACAAAATTTGGGTTACATTACTAATTTTCTTCTTAACCCCTCCAGCTATTTTAAATATGTATGTGTTAGGGGTGGGTTCATCGGCAATCACTTGACACTTGTAAAAATCACTTCATTTATTTCACACCGTGTAAAATTAAAAGACACTTACCAATATAACAGTAAAACCATAAAAGAAATATAAACTTTATAAACATCTTAAATAAAAACGTCCTGTTTAATTATAAAATATTATTTGACTGGTTTCTATAACGCACACAAAGCACATATCCTGATATTTTCCGCACTCTCAATGTTTTATATGAAGCAGTTATCAGAAGGCGCAACAATGAGTATATTGTTTGCACTAATTAATTTTACATTTTAATTATTTAACAGCTAACAACCCGCTTCGCACAGGTAGCAGAGAAATCTTCAACAATACAAAACCTTAACAAATTATACACTTAAACCTTCCTCATGAATCACTCTGTCTATTAGTGAATACCGCATGAAAATCTGTTCAGTAGTTTTTCAGATTATCGCTAACAGACAGACGCGGCGGGGGACTTAATTTTATAACTAGCCGAGTCCGCAGTTTCACTTTCGTTTATGGTCACTGCTCGACTCCTATTGGGCGTAGCGTGATGTTATATAGCCTATACTCTTCCTCGATAAATAGGCTATATAACACTGAAAGAATTTTTCAAATCGGACGAGTAGTTCCTGAGATTAGCGCGTTCAAGCAAAGAAACAAACTTCAACTCTTTGGCTTTAAATATTAAAAATTATAGATATGTAGTGACTAGGCTATGCTCGTGGTTTCGCTGGCGTTACTGTAGACTTTGTCCTTCTATTCTTATGCCATGGCCATCTAAAAGTTACTTTTTATCCCTCAGGGACAGTTCTTTTTCTGGATGAAAGGTATCCTGGTATCCTAATCTGTACTCCAACGTGTATGTAACATTTCATGATGATCAGTCTAGTAATTATGGTGTGACAGTGTAAGAAACCAACATACTCACATACGCATTTATTGGAACGAAGTTATACTTCATACGCTTGGCGAATGGCGGCTAGACGTAAATAAGTGTTAGCGCAACGAAAAATGCTGACCGCAACTTATTTTATTTTGCCCGATACAAGTGTAATGTGATGTTGGTTGTATACTAATTATCCATATATTAGTTCGGGCAATATTCACAGATGGCGCACTTTTAATTTCGATTTTTTATAATATTTACTAATATTGAGACAAATTATTTAATCCATTAAATATATTTATAAATAGCGAAAGGAAATTCATTCCAACCGGGTGTTCCATTCTCAAAGACACCGTGAGGGAGGAAGGGAGGAAGGCCTTTTATTCTTTTCAATATTCAACAATATTCTAACATAATATAAGTTAGAATATTGTAACATTTTTCGTTAGAGGACTCGGATTTTCCAGCAACAGCCAGTTCGAGCTCAAGCTGTTGTGTACCCTTCCCAATCCATCTGTATAAGCAACCGCCCTCTCCTTCCATTGTCTTCCCTTCTTATCTATATTTCCCTTTCAATAAACACCCAAATTTCCCATCTTTAATTCCCAAAATGACCGGTTGATAGGCTTGCCCAAATTACGTGAAGGACCAAATTATAGTTGGCAAAATTTGGGTATTTATTACGCATCTGCCTTCCTATTAGGGGATACAGGCGTTAGTGTTTGTACGTATTGTACTTTTTAACTTCACATATCATACTCCTAAAGTATCAATTTGTCTAATTATTAATAATTTATTAAAAGTAGTTTTATGAATTTGACTCCTAGAATTAACCGTAGTGTTTAGCTAAATAACTCATCTCATTTCGAACTCTGACCAACCGAGGAGCTCCCCTCTTTTCTTTGGGGGAGAAGTTTCTGATTCCTGCTAATCATTAGCTTGCGAGTACCAAACAGTTTGGGACACCCTATTTCTTCTTGAATGAACTATTATATTATATCATACAACTATGTATAATATGTGTATAAACATAAATAATATGTTTGTATTTAAAAAAAATGTGAGTATGTTTTATGCATGTTTGCACCTATGTTTATCCGTGTTCGAGAACCCATAATACACGCTTTGCTTAGTTTGGTCTAGATAGCGTTGTTTAATAACATGGCACAGAATAATAATAATAATCACTTAAATGCTAAAGGACACAAACAGAAAGACATAAAATATTTGGACTTAGTCCACGAGATTGTCGACGTGGGATGTGGATTCAGCAATCGTTGTGCCGATAGTCATTTCGGCCCATGGGTTAAAAGCTAAGAGCTTCGACCAACACCTTCAGAGGCTCACGTTAAGCGGCTGGATTAAGGGCCCGATGCAGAAGGCAGTCCTCCTCGATACGGTACGCATAGTGAGGAAATTTCTGCCTCTAGAACCCTAACCACCGATAGCTTGGTCCCTGTACCCGATACCGGTGGGACATTATTTAAAAAAAAAATTTTTTTTTTAAATATGTCTATAGGAATATAAAAATGGCATTTACATGTAAATTTAAATAAGTAAAATGAATAATAATAATAATAACTTGACACACCTCACACGGCCGTCTGATCCCAAACTAGGCAGAGCCTGTACTCTGACTAAACTAACTTATATATTTCTAAATAGATACATACTATAGATAAATTACACCAATCCACAGAACAAATGAACCTGCTCACAATTATTTGTCCTTGGTGGGAATCGAAACCACGACCTCTGGCTCAGCAGTCAGGATCACTAACCATACCAACAGGCCAGTTACGCATTTTTTCTGCATATCCCTTCAGAGACAAGGAACGTTGGTCTATAAATAAAATAAAATGGCTGCGAATAAGGAAAGCGCTATCTAAACCATGATATAATAAGTATATTATTTAAAATATCGTATTTATCAACGAGTTATAACCAAACTGAAACTACAACGCAACAAATAAGTTTAATTGCTATTATTAGGATTAAAACAATAGCAAAAAACCCAATTAGGTTATATCAGTAGGTACTACAAACTATAAATATATGTATATTTCATTAGCTCCAAGTAATATTTGTCAGAATGTCCATACATAATCAGAAATCGTGAGGAAAAAAACAGTTCTACATTTTAAAACTACCGTAAATTATGTAAAGATTAAAAAAAGGTAAACCCAAAATGTCCTGGGCAAATCTGTTCAATTACCCTATTAGATTTTGTTTCTACTTTTTTTTAATAAAGGTTAAAATTCAAAGGTTATGAACGCTACTGATTACCTATCCATTTGTCCTTTTCCCACCAGCCCTATAGGGCGTCTCGCTCCAGCTCGGTGACGTATTTTGAATGCAATTCCTGTCGAAAGGTGTGATGTAAATACTGTATCAGAAATGCTAACGAATAATTTAACTACTGTTTGTCGTCGTTTTGTCGTCAACCGGGCAATTTGGGAATTTAAGATTGGAAAATTGGGTGTTAATTGAAAGGGAAATGTAGGTAAGAAGGAAAGGGATTATGCTTATACGGATGGATGGGTAGGGTAAAGAAATAAATACACACACTTACATCGTTTTTACACGTCTTAGGGATGAAAGTTAGCTTTAAATATATATTTGAAACCATTTTGAAACAAAAAAAAATTGATAAAGGAACATTTTACATGCAGCCACGTACTAGTACCTATACATAGAAAATTGTTTAATTATTTTTTAATTTTGTAGGCAAGTCTTAATTAATTTATAATACGCACATGAATTTGAAAAGACATTGGTGCGTGCCGGTTCGAACTTACGATCTCTGACTTGGTAGTCCAACGGTCACATCCCTAGGCTATTATTGCTTGTAGAGATTACTTAACGCTCACTGACGTACCGTTCTCTTGGGGAACAGTCCATGGGCCAATTGTTCTTTGGGTGAAAAGTTATTGGTCAAAACATTCTGTTGGTTAAGCATTCACTGACGTAGAGTAATGCTGGCGAAACGTTCGTGGATGAAAAGTCCTTTGAACGAAAAGTATATGGTTTAAAGATAATGTTGACCGACGGTTCATGGACCAATCGACTGTTGGTAAACCGTATCAGAGTCCATTAGAAGGATCAATATGAACAAACACACATATATACCTATATTGATAATCCTAAAACAACCTTTTTAATTAATCGGTATGTAAAATATTGTATTCTTCTTAAAGTTTGTAGTTGACAATCGGTCATGACAATTTTTTTTATTTAATACTAGCTGCACCCGGCATGCGTTGCAATGCCTTTTTTAAATTATTAAAAAATGTGGGAATACTTTACGACCTGTTCTCATACCTACCAAATATTTAAAAAAAAAATCATTAAAATCGGTCGAACCGTTTCAGCGGAGTTCGACCACAAATATCATGACATTAGATTTTTATATTTTAGGTATACACATTGACCTCAGTTTTATTAATCAGTTATTAAGAAGAAAAAAAAAACGTTATTTTTGTTGAGTTTCCGAACGACTTGGCCTTGAAGTTTGATGCATTATCTACTGAAATAACTTCCTCGTGCCATTATTTTTTTTTAAATTTCAAACAAGAATAGAAATCAATGTATTTTTGTATTTATGACTCAATACATAATATACTAGCAGCACCCCGCGGTTTCACCCGCGTAAGTCCCGAACCCGGGAATATCGAGATAAAATGTAGCCTATGTGTTAATCCAAGTCTCCAGCTATCTACATACCAAGTTTCATCGCAATCGGTTCTGTAGTTTTGGCGTGAAAGAGTAACAAACATTCATACATACATACATCCATTTAACCTCACAAACTTTCACGTTTATAATATTAGTAGGATATACATATAAGTACTATAAGTGAGGTACCTACTTAAAGGCCAGAGATGGACTAAAAGGGTGACAGCGTGGAAAGGACCACAAGGATCACGTAAAAAGAGTAGACCCTATGCTAGATAGGAAGACGAAATAGTAGAAACAGCTGCAAAAATTGGTTCCAGATAGCTAAATCCAGAGACGACTGGTATACCTTGGAGGAGGCCTTCACCAGTAGAGGGGTTCTTGCAAATAATAAAAACTAATTGAAATTTTTATACCTTACCTACGTATAAAAATTTCAATTAAAACTAATTGAAATTTTTATATCTAGGTACTAACACAATATCATCTTGTATGTTAAATGTAAACTGCTAACCCTGGAATAAGCTTTAAGTTAAGTATATTTTTTTATCTTTTGTAATACTAACCAAGAAATATAAGGTTTTTTATTTTAATTTTATTTATTTAAGTACAATAAGTAGACTAATAACAGGATTTGTTGTATATCAGAGCCTTTAGTCACGGTAATCCCACTAATATTATAAATGTGAAAGTTTGGATGGATGGATGGATATTTGTTACTATTTCAAGCAAAGACCACGGAACCGATTGCGATGAAACTTGGTATGTAGATAGCTGGAGAACTGGATTAACGCATAGGCTACTTTTTATCCCGATATTCCATCGGGATCGGGACTTACGCGGGTGAAACCGCGGGGCGCTGCTAGTGTTATCTATATATTACCGTGATTTGGTGTAGGACTTACAGACTACATTGATCATATTTCATATTACATGTGTAACTCGGGACTTAATCGCGATAATATTAAAAAGTAAAATACCTTTCTTGGTTACCTAACGTTTCGGTCGAACTGCACCGATCGTGTTCACGGGTGGACTCTCTATAATAATATTACTGTACCCTGTGGTGGGCTGGTGAGAGCTCAGTGACGTCTCCGTGAACTGCGAGTAGTAGTTTTAACTATGGCTAATTGACAAAGTGAAAATAAGGTGCAGACGTAATAAGGTTGATGTGTGCCCAAAGAGCTGAATCGAGCTTTTTTATGGCTCACGGTTCGTTAAAAACAATCTAACCACTATTGCTTAACTATCAAATGCACTAAGTAGCAGTAAGTGCTATGTTGTTCGTACCTCCATCAGCACTCAAATGATTGTTATCAACTTATAAAGCATGCTGAACCTTTTTATAACCTCACCACATGGTTAGCAATGCAGGCAGGACAGCCAATGGCGTTGCGTTACCGGTACAACTAGACAAAATGTCTTTAAATTTATATTTTGAAATATTGAACTGTTTTATCATCTTTTATAGTTTGGCCCTATTTTTTTAATAAAATAAATACGATTTTTTGGTGTGGCAACAATAATCATTCACAAAAACTTTCTGCACTACTTCTACATATAAACCTTAACGATTCCAAATTGCACCTTCCAGTCGTTTCACATCACATGTCCTGCGTACAACTAAAGAATTCTCGTTACTTATTATTAATAAGTATCTGATCTCTGATTTATGTCCTGATAAGAGGAATCGCTACAAGAATCGGCCACTTAAGTGGCTTAAAAGTGTGCATATACTGACAAAGTCGTGTGTGTTTTAAAAATGAAGAGGCAAAAAAACTCTAGGAAGTAAATAATGCTTTAAATCGATAATAGTAGCCGCATAAACTGTATTAGTTATAAGAAAACCACTTTACAAGCGTGTGTAATGGTTATTATAAAATCAGGGCTCAATTATAATAACTTTATGGATAAAATATTATATTCAATCAAATCAAATCAATTTATTTATTGTTTGTTACAGGTAGAAGTGAAGTAGATGGTATAGTTAGAATAAGTATAACCGTAACATGCCTGATTAGGCGTACAATCGGATTATACAATCACTTAAAATTAAGATAAAACTGTACTTATCGTTATTGTTATACTAATTATTAGAATTAAGATAACATTTATAATAGAATTTAAAGTTTTATGTCAATATTGCATCAAATTATTAATAATCCCACTAATATTATAAATGTGAAAGTTTGGATAGATGGATGGATGTTTATTACTCTTTCACGCAAAAACCACTGAACCGATTGCGATGAAACTTGGTATGTAAATAGCTGGAGACCTGGATTAACGCATAGGCTGCGTTTTATCTCGATATTCTTACGGTACCAGGACTTATACGGGTGAAACCGTGGGGCGCTGCTAGTATCCTATAATATCTTCCGTCAACTGTCAAATTTCATGTCCTATGTGTAATTACCTGTTTGTATGCCATGTCACCTTTACTCAATCATTAATGAACTCGTTAAGTGAATAGTACACTTTACTAATTAGGAATTCTCGAAGCCTATTTTTAAAAACATCAATGGATACTGAGGTTTTAATACAATCCGGAAGTTTATTATATATCTTTGCACTCATTCCAAAGATAGCTTTGCGAAATTGTGTTGTCCTACATTTGTTAATATGAAGAGTGTTCTTATGTCTTGCACTTTTATGTTGTTTATTTTTCTTTTTACAATTATTGCAGCTTCATATATAAATAATGCAGGTAAGGTGAGTATCTTTAATCTACGGAACGATGGCTTTAAAAGCATTTTTTATCTTCACAAAATTTCCCCAAAATAGAATGTCATAATTGAGAGTGGAGCCAACATAAGCATGATAAGATGCTTATAGTGTTTCTTCATTCATTCGCTACTTTGAATGAATTTAGTTTCTTACAAATGTGATCGACCTGGTTCTTCCAACTTAAATCAGAGTCAATGTAGATCCTTAAGAATTTTGTAGACTTAAAGCTGTCACATCTTGGCTCAAGTCCCTCAATCACGATGAAACAAGAAATCTTTTATATATAACATCGTAATATGCGCGCTCTCATATTTACTATTATGCACATACATATATACTCTAAACACATCTTATACTTTTGCTATTTACACAATCTCACCCACACACGCATGCACACATTATGCGCGTTCACGCAATATATAAACACACACACACACACACACACACACACACAAACACACACACACACACACACACACACACACACACACACAAACACACACACACACACACACACAAACACACACACACACACACTCCCTCATACACACGCGCAGATATATACACACTCATTTATAGACGACACTGCCTCTCGGTAGTAGTTTTTATACATTCTCAACAATAACACTTAAGGCTGGTAACCTGTCATACAGGCCTGTCCTAGTAGTAGTAGTAGCCTAATGTATTGCTGTATTGTGTGAGAGAAACAATAAATTATTATTATTATTCAATTAATTCACTTTTATATTTTAATATTACATTGTTTTGAATTGAATTTTTATTTTTGGATACTATGTAATTAGTTTTGTCTAAGTTAATTTTCATTTTTTTTTTTGCATTAACCAATCAATTATGCCTACTAATGACCTGTATATTATAATAATATCATTGATGTAGTTTGAATTTGCGTTGTCACCAGTGAAGATAGCTGGGCTATCATCAGCAAACGGTACCATATTTGGTGTATAAATTTTGGAAGGTCATTGATGTACACTAAAAATAGCAGTGGCCCGATAATGCTGCCTTGGGGTACTCCATATTTAATTATTTTTGGTTCCGAAATGTATTTCACTTCAATCTTAGAGTAAATGTTAATCCTGTGCATCGATGTTACCTGAAGACGATTTGTGAGATATGAATTTAGTAATGCAAGAGAGTTACCTCTGAGTACATACTTTTCCAGCTTTAATGTCAATATATCATGATCTCCGTGATCGAAGGCTCTTGTCATATCCATAAAGACGGTAGTAACAAATTTTTATTGTCATTACTTGTTGTAGAAACTGAAAAAGCGCGGTGTTGGTAGACTTTCCTTTTCGAAAACCAAATTGTTCTTCCACAAATATATAATGTTGTTTGTTATAAAGTTAATTGGTTGGGTATTATTTTAGTAGAAATATGATATTTTTTACCGATTGCAAAATCAAACATTCTCAATCCAACATTGCCAATTGCAAACAAAAAAAAACTGCCAATGTTATAAAAGCGAAAATTTGTGAGGATCGATGGATGTTTATTACTCTTTAACGCAAAATTGATGAAATTTGGCACAGAGATAGATTATAGTCTGTAATAGCACATAGATTACTTAACCATCATGAATCATTTATTTGCATAAAACGTGGGTAAAAAGGTGTTACACTTTGCAATTTCCGCCATATTCTACCTCAGCAGGTGTGCAAATATTTGCACAGACACAACCTAGTGGCCAGGATTGTACATCAACATCTAGCCCTTAAATACAACCTTGTGAATTCAGAGGTGCCATTTTACAGGTATGTGCCCGACCCAGTTCTCGAAAATGGTCGAGCCACATTGTATTGGGATCGATCTATCATCACTGACAGAACTATTGTTGCAAATAAACCTGATATAGTGGTGATAGACCGATTAGAGCGCCGTGCAATGATCATCGATATCGCTGTTCCTCATGACGAGAATCTCGTGAAAGTCGAAAAAGATAAACAAATCAAATATTTGGATTTGTCTCACGAGATTGTCGATATGTGGAATGTCGAATCGGCGATCATTGTTCCGATTGTCATATCGGCTCATGGATTAATAGCCAAGAGCCTCGATCAACACCTTAAGAGGCTCGCGTTAGACGGTTGGATCAAGGGACTGATGCAGAAGGCAGTTCTTCTCGACACGGCCCGTATAGTGAGGAGGTTCCTGTCTTTGCAGCCCTAACCACCGGTATCTTGGTCCCTGTACCCGATGTCGGTGGTGTACTATTTTTTATATTTTTAAATATATATTTTTATGTACATATTTAAAAATTTAATTTATATGGTAGGAGATGAATAAAGAGAATAATAATAATAATAACTTGACACATCTCACACACGGCCGTCTGATCCCAAACTAGGCAGAGTCTGTACTATGGTAACCAGACTGCTGATAAACATACTTATATATTTCTAAATACATACATATCATATATAAATTACACCCAGACACATTTTATTATATATAGACACAATTAGCTATAAATAACAGTTCATTTACCTTACCTTTGGTCATCATCACCTGCCTACCTTTGTCTCAATTTTATTTTGGGTCAGTGCAGTGTGTTTTCTTCTACCTTTCTACTCTAACATTCATCATTACTTCTTGTTCATTTCTAGCCAATAGCCTTAGCTAATTTCTAGCTAGATTAGGAGCAGTCCGCTGGTATAAAGATTCAAATAAATTAAAAAATCAGGTAATTCTATACAAAAAGGTTAGGTTATAATTATCATCAGATATTCAATAATCTCTTATTAGGTTTAAAGTTCTCATTATGATTATCTCTGGAGGGAAATGGTTTAGGCTCTACCTTTACGTCACATTCTATATTTTTCGTGCAAATCGCACGTCATTTCTCTCATGTTCATAAATTTAAAAAACTTCAAATTCGAATAACTAGAAAAACGGTATGAGAATTTTCTTTAGAAAAAATACAAAATCAATAATTTTAACAAAAGAATTTTAGAACGGGCATTCAAATATTTTTAACGTCCAAAAATATTGTATAACATTATAAGCTTATGCGCGTCTATTATTGACTACGCCAAATATATATAACGCTTAAAATTGCATTCACGATCCTAAAAATAAGTAAAAACATGCTATTTCCTTATCTTATCTCGCTCTTATACTTAAACCTTTTAAGTATTATGTTTTGTTGTAAGTACATACTTAATTATTCAGCTGTCAGTCACACTGAATGGTACGCTACGTCACACTCACACATGCCATGCGTTAATGTGCGATTTCTTTTTATTTTTTTAGAGATCTGCCGTTCTGATGACAAACCCAATGTAAATTAAACTCAATTTATTAATTGTTATAAAAAGTTTCTTCTAGTGTTCACAGGCCCAGGCAGCCTGTGCAGTCTGGTGACGGTTTGATCTGTCGAACCTGCCGTTCGACGTACATATACACAATTTGACCTGAATGCAGATTTTCTCGATAAATTAGACCTTTTGATAATGGCATTTGATTAATCTTCGTAAATATGACCATGTTTCCTCTTTCCGTTTCCAGTTTAAGTGGTTGTCTATTTGTCAGCGCCGTATGTTGCGAGCCCTGTTTACCATTCTTGATTTCCCATCTTCTCCTACGTATTTAACTTCATATTTTCAATATTTAAGTGGTAATCACGATAAAAACCTTCGTTCCTTAAAAAAAAATCTTCTTCTTTGTCCCTCTCACACTTCAGAGTTTATACACTTATATACGTACCTATACACGCACACACTCACCCGTACATGCCCACAAGCACTTGTGCTCACACAACTTCACTTACAATTACATGCAGACGCATACACACTTCATTTTGTGCAATTTTTGACAATTTTGTTTCAGCTTTTCTTTCTTTTTTTTATTTTATTATTTGTTTTATCTTTTTGTTATAGATAGTTTTTTTTGTAATCAATAGTGTCCTCTTTTATGTTTTTATTAGGGTTTCGTTCCTCAAAAGAAAAAAAGGAATACTTAATGTATCACTTTGTTGTCCGTCTGTCTGTCAAGACCCTTTTTCTCAGGAACCCGTATACCCTTGATAGCTACACGGGTTCCTGAGAAAAAGGATTAAAATTAATACCAAATACATAGGTTTGCGGTCCCTTGAAGCCGTAAAAAAATCAAGTTTCTAAGTTAACACAATCATAAGATATGACCACTTAAGCCTTATATTTGACTAAATTTGAACATTTCGCAGGTAAATCAAAACCTATAGGGTACTTCCCATTAACCTAGAATCAATAAATTTGGTAATAAGCAAGGTCTGACAGCACAAGTAAAGGAAAAGTCCAAAAGTCTTTAATTTATTGTTATATCACATAAAAAATAGTTTTTGTGAATACAAACTTATATTTTGCGCTTGGATTATTGACTTTGTCGTACATCGCAACCGCAAAGTAAAGCGTGTTTGTGTTTCGAAAAAGACGAGCAAAAGTCTTTATTTTTTAAAAAAAAAAAAAGATTACTTTGATTGTGTGACCCACGTTACTAACGTGGGTCACACAATCAAATATATATATTTGTGTACGGAACCACGTTGAATTATTACAAAACAAGAATAATAAGCAAGCTAGATTCTTCAGCAATGTGGACACAGAAACCGGATTACGCAGAGCCTACAATAATTTTTGTTTTTAAATAGCCTGCCAGCGTTATGTTTTTTTTTTCGCAATGTGTAGGCAACAATAAAATTAAGGGTATTACCCCAATGCACAGTCTGTTTAATACTGAGAATTTATATGTTTTTAAATATCCACAATCTTAATATGCATTATGCGTAAACCGGACAAGTGCGAGTCTGACTCGTTCACCGGTTCCGTTAACAAACTTGTATGTAGATAGTCCCTTCAAACCTTCAAGAAAATAGCGTACTCCCATCTCAAAGGCCGGCAACGCTCTTGTGATTCTTGAGTTGCAGGTGAGTCACTTACTATCAGGTGACCCGTCTACTCGTTTGCCCATTATAATAAAAAAAATAAATAAATAAAATACGTAAGTCAATCTCGGGAATCAATTCTCGAAGATTTTTGCCCATCTTTTCCGAAAGACAAACTTGACTTTGCAGTTCTAAAAATACTTTTCCATACATCAATTGACGACAAGGTCAACTTTCCAACCGCAAAATATAAGTTTGTAATCACAAAAACTATTTTTTATTTATGTAATATAACAACAAATTAACGATTTTTGGATTTTTTCCTTTATTTGGGCTGCAGTACTTTGCTTATTACTAAGTTTTCATGATGCTAGACCAATCGGAAGCACCTATTTTTGAAGTTTTGGTTTACCTGCAAAATATTCAAATTTGTTAAAATCTAAAGCTTAATCTTTCATTCGTTTTATATAGATAGGTTACAATAGAGGTCGCTTAGGGCAAACTAGCCTATTAAAGTATGGCGAAATGCACATATAGCAAAAAAAAATACTTTAGCGGCATTTAGCGAAAAAAATCACAAAATATTACAAGGGAGAGGGGGTGTATTGAGAAATGAACAGCGAGCACCTTCGGGGTCGTCCATTAATCACGTGATGTTTTTTAGAAACTTTTTTAACCCCCCCCCCTCCCTTCCCCCCTGGTGATACGTGGTGAGTTTAGAGACTAACCCCACTCCCCTAGCCAAAATCACATGTATTTGTTTTATTTTGAATTATTATATAGTATTAATATTTTGAAAATTTTAAATATATTTTAATTTAAAAAGTTAAAAAGTTGCTAAAAAACATCACGTGATTAATGGACGACCCCAAAGGTTCTCGATGTCCCTTTCTGTACCCCTGACAAGGTTTATGCAAAATGTCATGATGATATTTCGAATCTTCTCCAATTTATTTCGAATCTAAATTCGAGTACGGCGCCGCCAGCCAGATCCTTCACGCCTTTTCCAAAGACTTTTTATTCCAATCGAAGGAGGTTACAAACGGCGCGGAGGCTCATCACAACATCATCCGAGAAATGCAGATAGAATTGTACAGTCAAGAGTTCCTAAAACCTTCCTTTACCAAAACAGTTGTTTTGTGATGTGTGGTCGTATTTATATTGCCATTCCAAAGAGATTAAAGGTACTCCGAAGTCAGTTTCTTGAAAAAAAAAACTAAAAGATTGGCTGACGGAGAAGTCCTTTTACGCTACTAAAGAGTTTTTGGGACGTAGTGACAGGTGATAGGTATTAATAAGAAAATTGAAATGTATTGACATATATTTGACCTACGTATAAATTTAAATTATTATTTCTTAATTTTGTGATAATAGTATTGGTATTGGTATTGGTATTGGTGTAGGGCTCTGTTTCCGCATTTAGACTCACAGACGGTCCATTATGCGTTCAGATTGGCTGACTAGTTGAGCCAGCCTAGCTCCTTCCAGAAGCACAAAAGCCTCCTGGGGCGTTCACAGGCTTCTAGGAGCGATCTCGCACCCGCGAGAATACTTGCCCGTTGTGTGGCCACTCCCTCGCACTCCAGGATAACGTGGGCGGCCGTTTCCTCCGCGTTGAGACATCCTCTGCATAGAGGACTGTCTGTCGCACTGATGGTGAATAGGTGCCGGTTTAGGGCTAAGTGGCCCGTAATTGTTCCTACAACTATTCTGATGTCGAGTCGGTCAAGACTGAGCAGTCTGCAAGTTAAACGTGGTGAGACCTCCGTCAGCACCAGTTTAGACTGCCTGCAGCCCGGTGTGTTGGCCCAGCGACCGTTATGCGCCTCACGAGTCCGTTGCCTTACCCATGAGCGAAGTTGATTGAAGGGAAGTGGCAGTAGTGTTGTTGGGCCTGCCACTGAAGTTACAGATCCCTTTCTTGCCAGCTCATCGGCGGCGTCGTTCCCGAATGAATTACTATGCCCTTTGATCCATTGCAGAATTACCCCGTTCGCAGAGGCTAAACGCTCTAGCGTCTGGTGGCATTCATAAATGAGACCGGAGTTCATGGTGTTGCCCTCCAGGGCCCTTAAAACGGCCATACTGTCTGACAATATTCGGATGTTGTACTCCTTTATGCCTTTTGACATGACCGCGGTCGCGGCGTAAGTTATTGCAACACACTCGCATTGAAATATGGAGCTGTGTTGACCAAGCGCCAGTGATATTTTTATATTTAGGTCTTGTGAGAAAATTCCGGCTCCTGTCCCTGACCCCATCTTGGAACCGTCCGTATAGATTCGCACTTCATGTATGCCAGATTGATCTCGGTCGTTTTCAAATAGTTGTATTTGATACTTCCTCTCGAAAATGTGTTGTTTCGGGATCCTGTCGCATGGGGCAGCGATTAGTGGTTGGTATTCCACTAATTGATTCCATAGTTTGATATGGGGACCCTCTCGGTTATACCAGAGACCTAAGAGTTTAAGTCTGATGGCTGCCACAGCTGCCTCCTGTTGTATATACAGGTCTAGTGGGGCTAGATCAAGAGCCACCTCTAGGGCGGTTGTGGGAGTTGTGCGCATGCAATTAGTGACGGCAGTACATGCTAGTCTCTGGAATTGCTGCAGTTTGTTTCTGACAGTGCTTAGTTCCGTTCTGTGCCACCAGGCAATAGCACCGTATGTGATGATTGGTCGTATAACCGTTTTGTACAGCCATAGTGTGATTTTCGGTGATAATCCCCAGCTTCTGCCGAGGAGTCGCTTGCATTGGCAGAATATAATGCAGGCCTTATTTATTTTTGCGTCCAGGTGCCTGTTCCATAGGAGTTTACTGTCCAGTATCACTCCTAGATACTTGACCTCCTTGGTAAGGGCTAGACTGGTGTCAAATAGTTTAGGTAGTCTCAGTTCTCCTAAACTACGTTTATTTGTGAACATGATTAACTCCGTCTTTGTCGGGTTCACTGTTAGGTTGTGTTTTTCACACCACTGCTCTACGACCTTCAATGCAGACCTCATTTGGTCGCATACCACACTCTCAAAGCGGCCGCTGATGAGGATGGTCAGGTCGTCCGCATAGCCCACTGTGAAGAATTTGCGGTCATTGAGCTGGGTAATGAGCTCATCGACCACAATGTTCCATAGGAGAGGTGAGAGGACTCCACCTTGCGGACATCCTCTGGCCACCACCCCTCTTGATGTGTTATTCACAGTAAATTGTATAGCTCTGTATCTGAGCATGCTGTCGATCCATCCCGCAATTGTGGAATCGACCCCATGTCTTGACAGAGCCTGGCTTATGCTGGTGAAGCTGGTTTTGTCAAAGGCACCTTCGATGTCGATGAAGGCTCCTAGGGTTGATATTTTGCTGTTTAGATTGCCCTCTATATATGAAACGACTCGATGTAAGGCAGATTCTGTTGATTTGCCCATCGAATAAGCGTGTTGGTTGGGGTTCAAGGGGTAGCTGACTAGTGCAGTGCTCCTTAATTCCCTGTCTATTAGTCTCTCCAGCACTTTAAGTAAGAATGATGTGAGACTGATGGGTCTAAATGATTTCGGTTGTGTGTAATCTCCTTTGCCGGGTTTAGGGATGAAGATTACTCTGACTTCTCTCCATTTCAAGGGGATGTAGCGGTGGGCCACGCAGCTTACGTAGATGATCTGGAGGTGGTCTATTAAGGACCCATCGCACCATCTTAGCAGGCCTGGGAAAATACCGTCCAGTCCTGCCGCTTTGTATGGAAGGAAGCTGTTGATCGCCGAATTTAATTTTTCATGATTCACGATTTTTCGGGCGGTGGTCCAGTCTGAATCACCTGGTGTATTTTCTCCACTGTCTTCCCATGTGTCCTTCTCATTTGATATTCGGCATCCTGGGAAGTGGGTTGTCATTAACAGTTCTGAGGTCTCTGAATCTGTTTTTGTATACGTCCCATCAGGTTTTTTCAAGAAGCCAAGGCTGTGTCCTCTTTCACAGCTCATAATGTTCTTGACTCTGTTAGCCTGATTGTTGTTATCAATGTTAGTACAGAAGCTTCTCCAGCATTCAGTTTTCCTGGTTCTGATCCGCTTCTTGTAGTGATGTCGGGCCTGCTTAAATGCTTCCCAATGTTGGTCAAGTCGAGAGTTCTTTGCTTTATTAAACAACTTCCTAACCTTGCGGCGTAGTTTCTCCAGTTCCGGTCCCCACCAGTAGTGTTTACTGCGTGGTCCCGTTCTGGGGGTCGAAAGTGGGCATGTTTGTTCGAAGCTAGTGATCAACGTAGTAGTAAGGTTGTCTACATGGTTATCAATATCCGCTGTGGTCCCGTGAGCATTTGGCAGATCGATATTTTTCAAACAATCCGCGGTTACTTGCTCATACTTACGTACATCCATCTTGCGAGGATTTCGTCGGGGTTCGGGCGGTGTGAGAGTCATCTTTAAGTCAAATTTGATCCAACGGTGATCCGAGCACGACGCCTCATCCGAAACATGCCAATCCGAAATATATGATGACGCGTACTCACTGGCTAGTGTTAGATCTATAATTGTTTGGGCTCTCGATGTAACGAATGTTGGTTCTGAGCCGTTATTGATTACGTTTAACTTAGTGGTAAGTAAGAAAGAAACAAATTCCTCACCTCGTTTGTTGTTGATCTGGCTGCCCCACAGCACGTGATGGGCATTGGTGTCAGCTGCGATGATAAGTTCCCGTCCCTCCCGCTCGCAATTACTTACTAGCGCGGCCAGTTCAGGGGTGGGGATGTCTGCGTCGCCCGGCAAGTAGGCCGACGCCATCACCACGTCGGGTAGGCCTGAGGAAGGTTCCCTGAGCCTGATGGTAGTTAGGTCTCTAGAACAGAACTCGGTCATTAAGGTTGTGTTCGCATGTTTCGGTGCGAAAATACATGTACGCGGGTTATCAATAGTAGTGTCAAGAAGTAATTTACCTCCGATGTTGCTTAAGCCGCAGATCCTGCCCTTCCTAATCCACGGCTCCTGGATTAGGGCTACGGTCTTGGTGTTGACCTCCAGCATTCTGCGCAGGTTAGCCGTTGCAGTCTGGCTATGCTGGAGGTTGGTCTGAAGAGCAACGAGTGTGATAATAGTAGTAAGTGACATAAACTTTATTTTACACAATTAAATAATCCATTATTTGCATGTCAACAACTTGTTCCCAGGCTTCCTTCTTAGGGTATCCCGGGTCCCTTGCAATAGACCCACTTGTGACGGCACACCGTGTGGTTTTAGTCTGTTCGATTCCGACATACCACTTCACCGTTAGCTCCGGTGAGGTGATGACACGTGGGGGTTGCCACACGTAAAAAAAAAATGTCAACAACTTAACAAGATGTGTTAAGCACTATTCAGAATAATTGTAACGTGTTATGAACCACATTTTACTGCAAATAAACAATTATCTTAAACTGGCAGCCCGCCCTGGCTTCGCACGTGTAGCAAAGCCTACATAGATTCTTTCCTTCTTCAACAATATCATCGTCATATTTCAGCCATTTTACACAAAACCTTAATGAATTATACACCTAAACCTTTCTCATGAATCACTCCGTCTATTGGTGAAAACCGTATGAAAATCCGTTCAGTAGTTTTTCAGTTTATCGCGAACAGACAGACAGACGCGTTTTATAATATGTAGTGATTAAGCTAAAGAATTAGTTTATATTTGTTCGCGTGCCGATCCAAGTAAAACTTGGCAAATTTTTTGTGCAAATAAGGGGACTAATTTTATTAATTATAGTTAATTAGCTTGTTACAAAAACGTAATATAATGATTTATAGGACTCTTCACAGAACTAAGAATAGGCCACATTTAAATGACAATATCATTGTTGTAAGTTCCACGAATTCGCGAGAAATTGTACCGAAGACCGAGAAGATCGAGGCACCATCTCAAAACCAGCGTTGCATGTCATACATGCAGCATATGCTGAGATGGCGGCCATTTTAGACTCGCATAGAATGGGACCTATTTCTTCTTTTTTCTTCTCTCTCTCTGCTTTAATATAGTTTGTAATTATTATAAATTTTAGATATAGTTTTATGTTTATTTTTATATTTGTGCGTGTTCTAAATAAATGTTTTTTCTTTCTCACATTCTGATACTTTTAGATCTCACATTTTCGAGCAAAATTTTCTAACACACGATTAGGATGGACAAGATGTATACTACAATCCATCAGAGGCCGTCTCAAAATAGCGCCAGTGGATGAAAAGTTGAGGTGCAATAGATTGTCGTGGTAGAAACATATGATGTGGAGTAATGAATAAAACTAGAATAGAGAGTTATGTATGAAAGTAGACGGATGCAAAACTAGAGGACGACTTAAGAAGCTTCTTTCTTGAAGAGAGATTTCGGCACATGTGGGGACGCTCGCCCGGAGTGAAAAACCGGCAGCGAAGCAAGCAAGTAACCTTAATTCTTTTTCATAAAATAAAAGTAACCTAAGTTACTTCTTATAACACCAGTTATCTGCCAGTGAAAGTCCCGTGGACATCAGTCTGCCCGTTCCGGAGATTAACCGAACAAACAGACAGACAGAAAATTTAATTTTTGGTATATCTACCATGTAAACACCCGCATTCAGTAAAAAGCTGTTATTATGACATTCCAAACATTCACTTCAATTTTATTTATTTGTATAGATGTATAGACAAAAATTATTATTATATTTATATCGCATAAGTTTTATCTGTTCTGACGACGCCGTAACGTTAGGGTTGTCTTTTTTGAAAGAATTAATTAGTCCTATTATTTAATTACTAATAAGTCATGTGCCTATTACTCTATTTTTTTATGGTATAGGGGGCAAATAAGCAGACGGGTCACCTGATGGTAAATGACTACCGCCGCCCATGGGCACCTGCAACTCGAAAGTCACAGCGGAGTCGAGACGGCCCATACGTGCCGAAGCATGGCTCTCCCACATAAGTATTTTTTTTAACAAATAAACCTAGGTTAGGTACTAATAACTGTATAGTCTAGATACGAAAGGATGACGCGACGTAACACCTGAGTGAGCATTGATTTAACGTGCGGCCCGGCCCGGCCGGCGCGCTGCAGCCCACTAAATTTTGGCACGTTGAGTCGACCCTACCGTGTACTTGTAGCTTTATACCTACTCTGTGAAGTGGGACTGGCTTGACACGGCCCGTATAGTGAGGAGGTTTCGATCCCAATGTCGGTAGTCTATTACTTTTTAACAGACTTCAAAAAAGGAGGAGGTTCTCAATTCGACTGTGTTTTTTTTTATGTTTGTTACCTCAGAACTTTCGACTGGGTGAACCGATTTTGATGATTATTTTTTTATTTGAAAGCTGGTGCTTCCCTTGTGGTCAATTTGGTCCAGTTCTGACAATGGCATCCATGAGAAAACCATATATAAGTCTTTTATGGAATAGTTTTTTTTGTTGAAGTCGGTTTTTTTTTAAAGAATTATATTATATTTAAATATATATTTTTTATGTAGGTACATATTTAAAAATGTAATTTATATTTATTTATTAGGATCTCTAACGAAGAATACACATAACATGTTTATATACATTCTTTGCTTTTTTTACTGGTGCTTCTACAACTATAAGAGAACACATCATGCAGTCTATGAAACTAATATAAAATCAGTGCAATAAATTAAAAAAAAACCGGACAAGTGCGAGTCCAACTCGCGCAACGAGGGTTCCATAAGCAACTTGTATACGTCTATCTCGAGAATCAATTCTCGAAGACTTTTGCCCGTCTTTTTCGAAAGACAAACTTAACTTTGCGGATGCGATGTACGACAAACAATCCAACCGCAAAATATAAGTTTGTAATCATAAAAACTTTTTTTTATGTGATATAACAACAAATTAACGACGTTCGGTTTTTTTTTTATATTGTACTTACTAATTAAAACAAAAGCAGTTAGGCACAATCAAGCAAGATAAATTAAATTATACAAATACAAAAGTTGTAACAATAAAGTCAAGTGAGCAAAAACAGATCAAAGAAATAAAATTAACACAAAACCATTTCAATTAAATTAATACAATGAATAAAAGAGTAATAAAAAGAAAAATAATAATCTTTAATTTGCAATATATAAGATGAATTTATTAAGTATGATGATAGCACAAGAGTGATACCTACAGTATGATATAAAATTATTGAGAGTTCTATGTTAGAGGTAGGTTTTTTTCACCACAGTTAACATAAGCAGTCTGGAGGTTTGAGTTATCTTATACAAAGGCAATACTAATAAACCTTTATAAACTTACTTTTTAAGGATAAATTGTTTTTATAAAAAAAAAGTGTATGTCTGCAATTCACACACGGCAGAAGTGAAACTTCAGAAAAACAGATCAAGAAATACAAAGAATAACCTTAATAATAAACAGTAAGCAAACCTGAAGTCCAGTTACAACTGTACACAACTTTCAAAACAAACAATACTTCGTTTTCAATATAGGTTAAGGTTGGATTTAAATGTAAATTTGTAAAGAATCAATTAAGTATAAGTGAAATATGGAGAAAAAATGCACAAAAATTACACCACGTTGACATTGACATATAGTACGCAAGCGCAAAGACAAAGGTTATAAGAACTTTATCGTAGGAACTTTATCGTGATGCTTCCGTTTCATCGAATTTCAAATCACAACGATTCTAAAGAAGTTTCGCTTCAATAGTAATAATATACCTCTTCATTGTACACTAGAATCATTAAAGAGTAAAATTGATAAAATTGCGGTTTATCCAATTGGCTGCCTTATCGCTCTATGGCAATCTCTTACAGGCAACCATGAGAAAAAATAAAAGTGTGTGTGTACTTATGTACGCACGTAAGAAGTTATACTTCTTTGGCGTGACAAGATAAAAATCTTTCAAAAAAAATTATCCCTCGCGTTATCGTACGTTTGTAGAAAAAACGACACTAATAATAGAAAAAAAGTATTTAATACATTGAAAGTTTTATTATAACGCATTATCTAGTTAAATAAAGTTTATTTAAATATCATAATAAATAATACATACCGTCAACTAACCTCAAATTCTACAAACGTACTCAAAGTAATATGTAAAAACCATTTTTATCACTTATAATCACAGTAAATTATCTATAAATCAATAATTTGAAAAAATATATATTTATATATGTTTTATTCGGACTGATACAAAACACGTGTTGTAGGTTCAGAAACACATGAATAAATATCGTGAAGTTGGTAACTTTTTTGAAAAACTAAAATGTTGACTAGCTAACTTCAGGGTGTCGGTTTTTAGTGACGGTGTGCGCGCGCGTCGTAAATATTTACTCTCATCATTTTTTCCTAATACGCCAAAAGAAGTACAACTTCAAAAAGGAAATAAATTTAGGGCAGTATGATGCACATTTAGTACAATAATTAATTACGTAAAATAACTTACTAGTATACATACAAGTACACTATAAACATATAAACACATAAGCACATGTAGAAATATATATACATTAATATCAATACATATTATAAAACAAAGTCAAACTGACAAGAAAAACTACTGAACAGATTTTCCTGCGGTTTTCCCTAATAGACAGAGTGATTCATGAGGAAGGTTTAGGAGTATAATTTGTACCCGTGCGAAGCCGGGGCGGGTTGCTAGTATATTATATAGGATACGGTACTACAGCGACTTTTACGAAAGGACAATAAGGAAATTATGAGTTGACATCTCCTAGTGATAGATAGTGGTCATTGACTAGTTTTTTACGAACAGGTAGTGATTGTGCGCGTCTCTCTTCCACTGTTAAGGCATTCCAAAGCCGAACAGCTTTAACAGGGTAGGAATTATCCAAGAACTTGGTGGGGTGCCCAAGCATTTTTTATCTCAGGTTCGCTGACGCTCTCAAAGATCTAGGATGCGTATCGTGCAAGAAATTAAACCGTGGTTTAAGATAAGGTGGAGATAAGGGGTTAAATAGAACACAACAATGTAATGTTCAACCACTTCAGCTTTTCCGATGACAAAAAAAAATATGTTTTTAAGAAAAAAATATTTAGCCTTGATGAGTCGTGTATGGTTTGTTGTTTACCTATATATGTATATACCTTTTGAGTATAACTTAATGAAAACATTAAACCTAATAAAAGATTGTTGTTTAAATATTTATAACAAATTAGCTTTTTTTTGTTTTTTTTTTAAAGACAACTCCCGCATTAGGAATATTCCTACGTCGCGGGGGGCTTCACAAACATTCAAATTACGAACAAAAAGAACACTCAGACTCGGGACAACTATTTGTGGATTTGAACCCACAACACTCGGTGCGGCGTAGGGGCGAGATGACCACTTAAACGATTGCGCCATCCGTGTATCGGGCATGCGTTGCAATACCATTTTTTCTTTTTTTTTATACCGATTTTTTGGGCCAGGAACTCTGGCGGACGTCACCAGAACAGCCTACCAAAGTTTCATCTCAATCTGATCAATGGTTTCGAAACGCATAGAGGACATACACACAAACACTGATTTTTATTTATATACCTAGATAACAATGAATAGTTAAATTTGGTAATTATATTACATACTAGCAGCGCCCCGAGGTTTCACCCACGTAAGTCCCGATCCCGTGGGAATATCGGGATAAAAAGCCTATGCCTATGCGTTAATCCAGGTCTCCAGCTATCTACATACTAAGTTACATCGCAATCGGTTCAGTGGTTTTTGCGTGAAAGAGTAACAAACATCCATCCATCCATCCATCCAAACTTTCACATTTATAATATTACTAGCAGCGCCCCGCGGTTTCACCCGCGTAAATCCCGATCCCGTGGGAATATTGGAATAAAAAGTAGCCTATATTTTAATCCAGGTTTCCAGCTATCTACATACCAAGTCTCATTGCAATCGGTTCAGTGGTTTTGGCGTGAAGGAGTAACAAATATATATTCATCCATACATCCATCTATCCATCCAAACTTTCACATTTATAATATTAGTGGGATATATATTAGGATGGGATAGTGGGATTAAATTAGGTAAGTAAAAGAATATTTATCACCGAGAGCCATAAAAAAAATGTATGTTTATCTATGCTTAGTTTGGGAAGAGATAGCACCGTGTAAAAGAATATTATTATCATTAATCTATACTAAATATAATATCATAAAGCCAAAGAGTTTGTTTGTTTGTTTGAACGCCCCAATCCCAGGAACTACTAGTTCGAATTGACAAATTATTTTAGTGTTCGATAGCCCATTTATCGAGAAAAGCTATAAGCTATATAACATCACGCTACCACCAATAAGAGCGGAGCATCAATAAAAAATGTTACAAAAACGGGGAAAATTTATCTCTCCCTTTCTCTTATGTAACGCAGACGAAGTTGCGTGGGTCATATAGTATTAAATATGTTGTAGGTTGGTTACGGTAAAATTAATTGCGAGATTATGTATGTTGTTATGTGTTAGTAAGATTATTTTTAAAATATTAATTCACTGGAATGAAGGTCAAGCAAACTCATATTTCATTTTAATTCCCATGCACCGTTGTTTAAATAATTTTTACTTCCATCTAGAAGTATCTAGAAGTTTGAATACAAACTTTCGTGAGTGGTATTCATATTAGTTAAGATATGTGGTTTTGTTCACGTGTATATTTCGGGGACGCCCGACTAGTTTCGGACCCGACGGGGGCCCTTTATCAAGGGGTCTGGCACCTGCAACCGGCGCGGCAGGACGTCTCACCCCTTGATAATAAACACGTGAGTAAAACCGTTTATCTTAACTAATCTAGAAGTTTGTAATGTGGGTAACATTACAAAACTGTAAGATAATCGTACAGTTATAAGCATTTCATCTCAAAATTACCTATACATTTCATCTTTGCCCCGTACTAAACAATACTGCCCTATTTTATCATTCATTGCTGTATATAACAAACCTTGTTAATATTCAACTGTGCTAACAATGCAATGTATTACAAACACAAAACCCCAAACGTGAATTTTACATCAAACTCTCAAACCATGTACGTTTTTGTATGCAGTTATTCATCGTTACATCACCAAGCCAATTATTGTGCAAAATTATGAGGATTGGTTTTACACAATAAGTTTACGTGACACCCACATCTACACATACAGTCTATTTAGCTAACTCAAGTGATGTATGATCACAACACAAGTTACCGACTATCGATAACCTGACACGCTAATTTTAAGGCACTTATTTTACACGTTTTTTACGCTGCTTAATGAATTATAGGTTTCTAGCACAGTTATATCAGAAACGTAAATTTACTACACTTAATTACATCAATAAAAACATTAGTTGTCTTCAAATCTCCTTGAATTGAAGGTATATTAACACCTCTTTAAAAGAAAAGAAATAGAAGGTTTATTACATCACTAGATGAGAGAGGGGTTTCGTAACAGCATTCGTTGTTGTCAGTCGATGGCAATGCTATGGAGAAATCGACGCGTCGCCGCTTTCCCCTCACTATTCGCCGCGAGTTTAAAAAAACATTGTGAATGGAAAATAATTATACTTAAACTCTTCCGTATTACTTTGATTTTATTACTTTGAATGACTACGGAATCATGTTTTTCAATTACAAATTGATTCGTTAGTTATATCGTTTAAAATGAGTTATTGTGACGAGTGATATAAAAATGTGGAGATATATAATTTATGTAAGTTGATTTTTTTTTTTTTTTATTTGTATTTTTGAATAAGTTTCTTAAATTTTGCTCGTAAAGGGGATAAATATAAATATATTATTATCACACATCATTCATTACATATAGGGTGCATACAATTGTACATGTAGGTACGTACTGCTGCGATTCATTGCCTTTTTTCTACACCGCTTTCAAATTTCAACAAATATTTATTATGACTTATAATAATTATTAATGTAATGGACACCTTTTCTGTTTTTTATCGATTAAAGTAACGTGTGTGTTGATCAAACCTTAATACAAAGAAGTGTTTATTGATGAATTAAATACACCAATGATAAGAAAATATCCTGGGATTACCAAAATCTTTATCAGAGTCTAATAACTTAAGTATGTTTCAAACCCAACTTAAAACATCGTAAGTTAATAAGACATACTATTCTGTAAATGAATACTTATTAGATGTTAATTTTAAGTAACTATATAAGTGACTAGCTGCGCCCCGCGGTTTCACCCTCGTTAAGTTTTCTTTTTTGTGCAAACTTCACATAAAGCATCTACTAAATAGTCCGAACAAAGCCTAAACATTTGGTTTGGATAGGTGAGCCCGTTCTTGAGTTATAAAATTACAACGAAAAGTGGCATTGATTTTTATATATATTGACATTTTGGTTATAACTTCATAAGTCCGATTGCAGACTCGTTTGCAAGTTTAATATTATATTGTAAAGATTGTATCCATGTGACAAATTGTTTATTAATATGATATATTTCAAACTAATTTTTTTACATATTTAAGTCAATTTTTAATGCCCTTTGGTAGAACATAATTACTATGCGTTGTTCTAACACCTATAATGCACATTATTGTTTATGTTCCGCAATAAATTAATCTCATTTATTACGTGGCACTATCTAGACCCGCTATTAGTACCATACGTTCCAGAACAGACGAACACACTTAAATATTTTTTTTTTTTTTATGTTATAGGGGGCGAACGAGCATACGGGTCACCTGATGGTAAGAGATTACCATCAAGTGACCCGTTTTTTGTAAATACATATATTATACTCGTACGTACAGGTAAGACTTGTACCCGCCAAGGGTTAGGCAGAGACGTATTAAGCACCCTTTTGCCAACTATAATTTGTTATCACTAACGTAATAGGGGCAAAGCCTATTGCAACAGGGGTCGGACTTTCCGGCAACAGCCAATTCGAATTACAGGTATGAGACCCTTAGCTGCTCCAGCTATGGCTTGTTTCAGCTCATCATGAAATATGCATGCATGCATGCATACACGTTGTCAGGGGTACATAAAAGGATTTGGAGAATCTTTCACCCAGAAAAAGTACATTACCCATAGCCATCTGATTCCTGGAGTGTGCGGGAGTGGTCACACAACGGGCTCTTTGGGAATGCGACGTCGCTCCTAGAAGCCTGTGAACGCCCCAGGAGGCTTCTGTGCTTCTGGATGGAGCTAGGCTGGCTCAACTAGTCAGCTTATGTGAACGCATAATGGACCGCCTATGAGTCTATATGCGGAAACAGAGGCCTGTACCAATACCAATACCCATAAGCAAAGCATATACTATGGTGACCAGACTGCTGATAAACATACCTATATATTTCTAAATACATACATATCACTACATATTATAAAACAAAGTCCCCCGCCGCGTCTGTCTGTCTATCTGTCTGTCTGTTCGCGATAAATTGAAAAACTACTGAACGGATTTTCATGCGGTTTTCACTAATAGACAGAGTGATTCATGAGGAAGGTTTAGGTGTATAATTTGCACCCGTGCGAAGCCGGGGCGGGTTGCTAGTTATTGATAAATTACACACAGAACAAATTATCGTGCTCATCACACAATTATTTCTCCTAGGTGGGATTCGAACCCATGACCTCTAGCTTAGCTAAGTAGTAGCTAGTATTTTATAAATAGATCTATCCAAGGGTTTCTTTTCTTTTTCAGCAAATTTATAGTATTGGAGCAAAGTTCCTTATCGCACGTTATACTACAGACGTTGTTAGCGCAACGAAAAATGCTGACCGCAAGTTGATTTATTTCATTTTAACGCCATCTATAGATTCTGAAACTGCTCTAATATCTTTTATACTAATTATCTGTATATTAATTATGGCAACTTTCACAGATGGCGCAATTTTAATTTCGAGTTTTTACTATATCACTACATATTATAAAACAAAGTCCCCCACCGCGGTCTGTCTATTCGCGATAAACTGAAAACTACTGAACGGATTTTCATGCGGTTTTCACTAATAGATAGAGTGATTCATGAGGAAGGTATATAATTTGTACCCGTGCGAAGCCGGGCGGGTTGCTAGTTTACTATATTTTGATACAATGTATGTCTCAGGAAGCCGGTTTTTTAGCTAGTTCTTGACTTGAATTATCAAACAGAAATTTTTTACCATCAGAAATTAGTACCGTTTGTACACATATTTTTGCAGATTTGTGTACAAAAGGTGATAAACGTTCAGTAAGCATAATGATAGTACTTCACTGTTGTATTTTAGGCCACGTTCAGGGCGTTTTATTTAAGTCCGTCACATGCGCGCGTTTTGATCCGACGCGCGCTCGACGCAGCGTCTACGGCACGCTTTGAGATCATTAGGCTCCGATCTAGTACAGTTACTCAAGTGTACTAGTTCGGACTTCTGGTTCTAATAGTTCAGTTGTACATTGCAAGCATTGACTGAATATTTTGATCTTCCTTCATACTTTGCAGGCTTAGGACTCTCATTCCTATACCCGTTAATTCCACTAATATTATAAATGTGAAAGTTTGGATGAATGGATAGATGTTTGTTACTCTTTCACGCAAAAACGACTGAACCGATTGCGATGAAACTTGGTATGTAGATAGCTGGAGACCTGGATTAACGTGTAGGCTACTTTTTATTCCGATATTCTAACGGGATCGGGACGCTAGTGAAAACGCGGGGCGCTACTAGTTGTTTCATAAATAATGTTTGGATTAGTGGGTCATTTTAGAATGGCGCATTTAAAAATCAAAATACTTACAGATTAGAAAGAAGCAGATTAGAAAATATATATAAATAAAATCAAGGTTAATATTTTGGATATATACAAGTTGGCATACAAGAAGAGGAACTGTGTTTCATAGGACACTGAAGTAGTCTGTAAGCACAACCTTTTTAACATATATCGATGTAGGTGTGGGTAAATATGTTTCCTACTGTTCCATCACTCCAGTGGGTAATTTTTTTCTATGAATGTAGTCTTCACTGAGGTATTTATCAAATTCCCGGATTCCCGCAGCAACAGGGTCTTCAGGTCGGGTCATTATAATGGTGTCCTTATCATAACCATCCCAGACAGTGTTTTTCGTTACTGGTGGAGCTGCGGATGTCAATGATGTTGTTGCTTTGGCATCAGTAATAATTTGAGTTACATTCTCCAGGGGAAGTCGTATCTCTAATATTCTTTTTTTCAAACTTTCACAAACTTTAGTGAAAGTTTCTTGAGTTCGGAACCCTCTTCTTTTGAACATTGAATCCAAAATTGTGCTCTCCGAGTAAGGAGGGTGCTTTTCCAGATAATGAAATCTGTCACAAATTTGTTTGTCTAAGATCTGAACAAAGTTTCTTAACTCCGGCTCTGGAAGTTCGGTCAAACACGTGATTACATGTCTCCAAAGCAATTGTCTGAGTATTGGAACTTTTGACAGTGAGACATATTTTTCACCACTGACTTCATTGGTAATTGCGTTAAACGGCTCTTTTATGGAAATCACCTTCTCTAAAATAATACACGCTTGTGGTTGTAGGGCAAATCATTTCTTAATATGGCCAAAGTGCTAATTACAGCATCTTTGACCCGTAAAATTCGATACAGAATATCAAAACACGAATCCCATCGTGTCAGGCATTCCTGTTTCAATTTGAACTGTGGTAATGCCATTTGTTTTTGTATTTCTTATAGTTTTGATAGACCGATCGTGCTTTTTTTAAATATTCAACTATGCTTTTCACCTTTTCGACAATTGGACGAAGATTATCAATTGCCTGTTGAACTACAAGGTTCAAAGAGTGAGCAAAGTAGCTGAAAATATTTGTAGCGTTGTCGCTAACAATGCACACCACCTCATTGGTTATATGCCAGTCGTTTATAATATGCCTTATGAAGGCAACTAAATTGGAACTGGTGTGCCGTGTAGTTAATGCATCCCAGCATGGCTGAACTTAATTTGCCTTTGGTGTCTATAAAATGTGCCGGAACTGCAATATAACTTTGGTTCGTTAAAGATGTCCAGCCATCAGTTGCTAGACATACAGCATGCGCTTCTAATAGTTTATGTTGAAAAATCTCTTTCGCGTTTATATAATTTTTTTTATGATTTTCACATGTGTTGTCAACAGAGTTTTTCCTATAGGAATTTGATAATCAGGGCAGTTCGAAAGTATTCCGATATTTTTTTTCAATTCTGGTTCTTCAACTAATCGCAATACTTGATGACCTTTAGTCATCATTCTAACAACTTGATTGTCTAATTGTTCAACTTTACGTGATAAAGGTAGTTTCTGTAAATAATATGTAATAGGTACAGAATTGCATTATTGTTTAGGTTTTATATCTATCTATAATATCATTCCTGACCATCAAGTTAGTCCCGTTGGATACCATTGATATTACATTTGATACAGGTTGTCGTTGAACGCACAGAAAAGAAAGAAAGAAAGAAAGAAAAATTATTTTTTTGACACACACAGAGACATCAACAAAGTGCATGCAACTTAAATACGACACTTAAAAACACACTTTAAAAAAATAGAATAACAAAAGATTACACAACACATTACACAATAAAATACTAAAAAAAAGAAAAAATACAAAGTGAGAAGTGTCTCATGGCATGATCAAAATAGGACCTAGTTCAGCATATGTCAGGCAATAATACCTGACGCTGATTTTCAACTAGTCCCTTTAGTGAGTCACGCATGAAAAATCTAAACAAGACAAAAAAAAATGTATGAACTAGTTACTAATTACAGAGTTCGTGTGAACGGGTTTTTATTGTGCACTCAGACCAAAGTTAGGTATAGGTACACAGCGATATTGTAGGATGGTTATTTTTCATGTACCTATTTAAATTCCCTAAGGATCCACTTTTTATGCTCAGATGTTGAGAACAGTAATTACATTTTGCACGACATGAATTTCTGCCTTCACCTTCCGTAAAGTGAAACCAGATACTGCTCCTTTTAGGTCTATTTGGCGCCATTTTAAATGTACAATTTAAAGTTCAGTACACATAATCCAAACAAGCACAAACACAAATTATTTCTAGTTCGTTAGCGTACATTCACAATATAGATATGTACAATAATATTACAAACTAGCAGCGCCCCGCGGTTTTACCTGCGTAAGTCCCGATCCCGTGGGAATATCGGGATAAAAAGTAGTCTATGTGTTAATCCAGGTCTCCAGCTATCTACATACCAAGTTTAATCGCAATCGGTTAAGTGGTTTTTGCACAACAAACATCCATCCATCCATCCAAATTTTCACATTTATAATATTAGTGGTATAATAGAAGAGAATAAACTTTATTGTACATCAGTAAATATTGCTTGAGGTCAATGGCACTTTACGGTGCACCGGTGTGGGCGGAGGCTCTGAGCGCCCAGAATAGGGCGCGCCTCTGGCGCCCTCAGAGGGTTATGGCGGTTAGAGCCATACGCGGATACCGCACCGTGTCGACGGAGGCGGCGTGCGCGTTGGCCGGGACTCCCCCGTGGGATTTGGAGGCGAAAGTGCTCGCCGAAGTATATCGGCGAACGGCTGAGTTCCGGGCGGGAAGCGGCAGTCGGCCCCCGCCCGAAGAGGTACGCGAATGGCGTGAGGCCGCTCGCCGAGCCACCATGGCTCGTTGGTCGTCCCGGCTGGAGGCTCCACGTGCTGGCTTTGCCACCGTGGAGGCGCTCCAGCCGGTCATCGTCGAGTGGGCAGGGCGACAGCACAGGACCCTTTCCTTCCGACTGACGCAGGTTCTTTCCGGGCACGGCTGCTTCGGAAAGTACCTGCACTCGGTCGCTAGGAGGGAATTGAGACCCGCCTGTCACCACTGCGATTGCAGTGAGGAGTCGGCTCAGCGCACGCTGCTCTGCTTGGGCAACGCAGCGCCGGGCCCTCACTGCAGTCATCGGAGAGGATCTCTCGCTACCGGCCGTCATACGCTCCATGGCCGGTAGTGACAGGAATTTTGCCGCGGTCGCGACCTTCTATGAGGAAGTCATCTCACAGAAGGAGGCGGCGGAAAGGGTCCGGGAGGATGACCTCCACTCGGACTTAATTCGCCGCCGGCGAATCGGGCGGCGGAGGCGCGCTTACCAGCGCCTCATGCCGCCCTGAGTGTAGCCGCGGGTGGACGGGACGGGTTTTCCCCTCCACCCGCTATAGTGGCCCCCCGCGAGGAGGCGGCGTCCGCGTGTGCCTGGACGTCGCCTAATTGAGAGATTTTAACCCGGAGGTGGCGCCCGCACTTTTGCAGGCAGGCGCTAGCGGGGGTCCGAATGTCTTAATAAAAGCTGTTCCCGGATCCCTCCTACTTAAGGCGCAGTACGGCACACCGTGTGGTTTTAGTGGCCGGTGGGGTGACGGCCCGAGGGGGTTTCCACACGCACAAAAAAAAAAAAAGGTTTACAAAAATTTATATGTACAAAAATGTGTGAAATAAAAATCTGTTTTAATTTTCAGTTTTTACGCCCATTTTCAAAGAATACAGGACTCGAAATGAACTGCTACAAAATGAAGCGCGTTCAACGCCCGAGAAACGCTCGTCATGTGAACACTATAGAATAATCACTTAAAAAAAAATTAAACTGACTTTAAAAAAAAACATTTACAAATAGCACCGAACAATTAAAAATAATTGATTACAAACTTAATTGAAAATACTACAATACGTGACATGTTACACTTTTAATATAATAGGTTACATTATAAAGGCACCTTCTGGTTCTCTCTTAGTACCTTCTGGTCTGCTTGATAGACTAATCCTAGGACTAGGTTAGAATTTTATTTTTAATTAAGCTGTTAATATGCCTAAGTATTACTTTTTAGCTTGGTATCGACTTCAAACAGACCAGTAGATACCTAGTAGGTGGTGATAATGTGACCATATAGATGGAGCACACCATTTTAAACAAAAAATATATTTTTTAAATCGGTCAATAGATGACGGAAATATCAGTGATCATAAAAAAAAAATACATACAGCCGAACATAGAACCTCCTCCTTTTTACAGTCTGTTAAAAACCCAACGCGTTTCCACAGCCCGTCATCTGAACACAGTCTTATGATTTATCATTGCAGTTTGTAGTATTTTAGATTATTTAGAAAGAACAAACAAAGGAAGGAAAAACACAGTCAGAGTAAATAATATCTTGTAACTATAAGTAAACAACTTACCCAAAATAAATATTATTGTCTAAAAGAAATTCAATGACAGTCGAAAAGCAAAGTGTCGAAAAAATATAAATTGAATAACGTTCCGATTCGCTCTTAAATATTTTTTTTATCTATGTATAAAAAAGTAAACACAAAACAGATCCATACCTTTGCTTTTAAACTGTTTTTTTTTGTTTAATTCGGTGTTAACTGAACTTCAGTGTCATCAAGAAAAAAAAATAGTAACAATTTTTCCCGGCCTTTCACGGAGCTTTGTTATAAACCATTTCTTTAATTACGATCAAATTTCGAACTAATGGCAACCACTTGTATTTGAAATATCGTAAAAATTAATAATTTAATAAATTCAAATTTAATAAAATAAGGTTAGTTGCGTTTAGTTTAGTAGATCTCATAAGAAGTGTACACTGAACTATGGAACAGTGGTCGCGTTGTAGTATTAACACTCCTTCTAAAAGACGGAAATAAAACGCACGGGGTTTTTTATTGCACGTAAAGATTTAATCAAAAAATGTCCAATCTGTACATAAAAGAAATAACTATTATAAATACGTGTTCACACATTTTCCTGTCAATTAACAAAAGATCTTTGTACTAAGAAATTAGTTCCTATATATAGTAAGCATTATTAAACCGAAAACGTGTAAATATGCAAGCAATCGTCTAACATTACTTGACCCTCAACTTCCTTTTAGTACCTTACTATTCACAGATTTAAATAAACTGGTTACTTATATCTCTGTCCAATATAATTTGATCTCCAGTTATTTATAAATACACTATATTTGCGAGGTCTTAATGTTTTATTTATTAAAGATTGTACAGCCAGTTTGTGTAGAGATATCATTTTGTTATCTGTCTTCGTGTTTTGGTATCTTATGAGACTGGTAATTCAATGTCAAGGTCTAGTTTAAAGTAAAAAGCTTGTCTTTAAAAGCAGGAACAGATATTTATAATGGTTTAGTCGGTCAGTGGTGCTCCTACTGTGGCATTTTGCTAATAGTGTTGGAATTGTGTATTGTGTAGTAAGTATTTCGTTGGTTTTAATGTGTTATAAGTTTTTTATGTGTAGTCATGGCCGGCGTATGGCTGGCATATTGATTTATTTTAACTTATCTTTAATTGTGTAAAAAATGGAATTGATGACTCCAAACTAGAAGTATCTAGATTAAATATCCACCATTAAATATTCATTAAATTTCATAACGATTGGTCCAGAAGTTTTGTAGTGGAAATGTATTTTAAATCAGAGTTACTTTCGCATTGTGATCTTGATTCGAATATTTATGAATGATGAACGTGACGTAAAAATATTACTTAACGTGAAATACCTTCATTTATTGCTTTCTACACTTGTGTTAACTCGAAAGCAAGAATATTTACCTACTCAACTTTCTACAAATAGCGATTGTTCTCCTTACAGCTAAAGTTTAATCTTTAAAACTTTTACATAAAACTAGCGCAACCAACAGATGTTGTCCTGCTCGAATGTAAAATTTCTATTTGGTGTCGTAATTGATTTCGACAGTATTACAAATAAACTAAAATCTTCAAAAAAACCATACCACTTTTATCGAAAATCTATACATATATATAATTTTATGAACCCAGCTACAGTGCCACCATTTGTGAATCTTAACCGTCAAAAAGCACTTTTTTTCAGAAAAGGTGAAAATCTAAACTGTCCCTGTGCACTGCAGGAGTTTTCTGTATAGACTTATATATTTTTCATTTTCTTTCTTTCTTATTTATGTTTTTCATATGCAGCTAGAAGAAAGATATTGTATGAATCTTGCATTTTAAGCATGTTTTGGAGCTGAAAATTGGATTTTTGTGGTTATATCGCTATTGCTTAACAATGTATGTATATTTGTTTTAGTATTCTGAGTTGAGCCCATGTTGGTAAATTTTGCGTCGAGAAGTGGTAATATTTTTTGTTGGTCATAACTCAAAAATTTTAATTTTTGAGTTTGCTCCCTTTAGGTCTAAGTGTGCGATATTGTGTATAAAGATAGTGGTGGCCTGGAGTTTAAAATTCAACCGTATTACATTAAAATAATATTAAAAACATTAAAGCTCCGTCGATGGTAATAGAAAATAACAGTTTCCAATGTTTCTTATTGATAATTCCGTAAAACTTAACTAAAACCGGAGAAACGCATGCAGCTAAAATGTAAATGTTGAGATAGATGTATGATGTGACTAGAATGGACAAGCTGAGGAATGAATGCATTAGAGAGAGCCTGAAAGTAGCACCAGTAAGTGAAAAGTTGAGAAGCAATAGATTGCCGTGGTATGTACATATGATGCGGAGGGATAAGCAGAATGTGGTGAAGGACGGATACAAAAGTAGAAGATGACCAAACAAAAGATGGATGGACTGTGTGAAAGAAGATATGGCTAGAAAAGGTGGCAGTAAAATGACGAAAGATAGAGTAGAATGGAAGAAGGGAACACATTGCATTGTCAATTATCATACATTTGAATGACATAGGTAATGCAATAAATAACTGTGTATAAGTGCTGTAGGGTGGAAACCTGGTGCCCTGAAATACAGGCCTAAAGCTTACTTTAGGCACCAGTCTCCCACAATATACTAATATTACTATAAACACAAATAAAATTTAAATATGTAAAAAAAACTTCTATTAATAATGTAAAGTTGTATGTTATGGTGAGAAAATAAATATGTAATTATTGATATTGCACCGACTGCAAATAAATTTGAGATAAGGATAAGATGAATGAAGAATTCGATAAGAATAAAGATAGTGCTACTAAACAACAAAAATGAGGAGAAAAGTACTAAACTGTTGTTTTCTTTCCATATGTTCGTCCACTCGTTGAAATTCGAAAAGTCAATTTTATTTTGAAAAAAAAAACCTTTTTTTTTATTATCGGTAATACTTAAACTCGTCAACCGCTACTACACATAAAATAAAATTTAAAAAAATCGGTTCATAAACAACTATTTTATAAGTAAAATAGATTATATTCATGCGATATTATTCGACATTTTACATTTAAGTATTGTTTGGTTAATATTAGGTTTGTATTTAACACTAGTTGTGCCAGCCGAGGATTCGCACGCGTGTTGTTATTTGCGCGGAACCCTTATTATTTTCATAAAATAATAGTAGTTTAAGTTACTTCTTAGAATATCACCTATCTGCCAGTGAAAGTCCCATGGAAATCTGTCCATCTGTTTCGGAGACAAAAATAAAAAAGTGATTTTTTGGTATAGTACTTATACCAAAAAATCACTTTTTTTATTTTCGTGTAAACGTTTATTAATCTCGTGAATATTTCATATTTGCACAGCACAACCAAGTTGTCAGGATTGTACATCTACAACTTGCCCTTAAATATAATCATGCCCGATTCAGTTCTCGAGAGGAATTTAGATCTCAGATACATTTAGTTAAAAGCAATAATTAATTTAATTTTTATTTTTACCCACGACAGTACGGAGAAGGTATATGCGTTTAGGGTGAGAGATGTTTGGGTTTCTGCAAACCAATGTTGCCATTGATCTCCAACACTAATAGTCCGATTTTGATGCGGTTTTCAGTAATGGGTTTGTGGTTGATTGGTACTGGTTCTTATGACATTACAAAACAGACACCGTAATTTTATTTATTTGTATTGTATGTGCATTTATAGATTATTGCTTTTTTTGGCTTGTAGAAAATATCTTAAACATTAATTTCGCTTTTGTGACAGATCTGCATAAAGTTTTAAAAAAAAGCAAAATAAATAATAGAATAAAGCATATGAATCAAACTTACGTGACGTTAAAAGAACTAGAATGAATAGATAGAGAAACCAGTTGGCAGTGCATACAGTCTGTTAAAGTGTCATTTGTAACGTTGCGTGTCTGCAATTGCGTGTTTTGCAAAAAACACATCTGAGTAACAGGTTATGTCAGCTTATAAAACATTTGTCATAATTTGTTTACTATGTGTAAATTATCGCATTGGGTAATGTTTTTTCTTATAAAATTGCCGTCTCTTTTCCGTCTTAACACTTTCGAAACGAAGGTAACATTAGCAAAGGCGTCGCAGTTGTGATTAAGTGCAATCCAAGATTCTAAATTATAGGATTGACATCTAAACTACATATACAATATATATAAATGAATTCTACTTTCCCTTGGTTACGGCATCACGCGTGAACGGCTGGACCGATTTCGCCAATTCTTTTTTTTGTATTTGTTATTATAAGGAGAAGGTTAATATGAAAGAAAAAAATAAAAATTATTAATTATAATTAATAAAATAATTTTAGCAAACTTAACGACCAATATAACTTTTCTAATGTAACCTTAGCGCTTTTGATATAACTGTCAGTCGTTTGACAGTTGGTGCGATTGACAGATTGCTGTAAATTATATCAATTCAAATTCAATATTCATAGTTAAGATAGGACAGTGTCTGTCGGATCGACTATTATACAATAAAGTTTCATTTCGATACGACAATTAGAAGTAGGTCAAAATTGAATTCCAAGATCTTTACGTGGGAGAGCCATGCTTCGGCACGTATGGGCCGGCTCGACTCCGCTCGATACCACGGCCTCACAGAAAACCGACAGTAAAACAATGCTTGCATTGCTTTTCGCCTCCCCTATTGCCGTCCTTCTCCTCTCCCCCTTCTAATCCCCCTCTCCCGTCTTCCCACTCTTCCCCCTCTTCCCACTTTAAAGGACGGCAACGCACTTGTGACTCTTGAGTTACAGGTGCCCATGGGCCGCGGTAGTCATTTACCATCAGGTGACCCGTCTGCTCGTATGCCCCCTATACCATAAAAAAATAATTGTTTACATAGTTAGTTACAAGTAAAAGTGATAAAAATGTGTTAAAAAAGTTTCTGGATCGCAGACAAGTACGGCTTGCCTGATGATAAATAGTGATTGATGCCTATAAAAACTTGAACACCATCGATATCATTATTAAGGCACTTATATATAAAGAGAGTGATCGCAAGGAGGTATGGAAGGGCACACAGCTCCATGATCGTTTTTACCGAACCCTAGACTAAAGTTCATTGATTTTCTGCGTACTACGAAGCCTTCTTGTGTCATTCACGTGTATCATTTTTTGTGCATTTGTGTATCAAAATTTGTTGGGAAAATGAATTTGTGTTAATTATTTAACACATCTGTGTTAATTTGACTAATAACTTTTACCTAAATTATCTAAAATTATATGTATTAGCATTAGTAATTCTCTCGTAGACTACTTTTCTGAAGTTTCACTTCTGACTTTTCGTGACGTTCGTACGTTTTCAAGACTTAGGTACTAGACATGGCCTACTCATTGTTAGGAATACCGAAAAGGATGTCATCCTTTTTGGTATTCCGTAAAAGACAACCTCACTGTCTCGTTTATAATATTACCTGCTGTGCCCCCGACTTCGTCAGCGTAGAATAAGTACTTTGGGTAGTCAATCCATCTTTTTGGGTTTACCAGCTGTTGCCCGCGACTTTGTTCCCGTGGAAATTAAAATCTATCTGACGGGAATATAAAATGTTGGCTATGTGATCACACCAGAACATCTGAACGGATCTTGATGAAATTTGAAACAGAGATAGATTACAACCTGGAATAGCACATAGTCTAATTTGTATCTCGGAGAAAGGTATGAATCTCATGGGATATTTCCAAGCGAAAGAAAAAAGGTAGGATGCTATGCTTAGGACGTATGTTTGCCGATTTCACAGAAGCTTATAATATTATTATTTTTTTAAATCGATCACCTTTAATAACTACGGAGTTCTATCTGGACAATTTAAAATAGGACTGCACGTCAGAAGTGAAAACATAACTTACATATTATTATTTTAAGTGCCTAGTGCTACCTCAACCATTTCTGGTCCTTTGTAGCGCTTTTCTGCTTTACATTTCACTGCTTAGACTAATGGCTTCGAGAAACCTCCAGATCCTATCAGCAGTGATTGCTTGTATTTCCTGCGGTTGCATGATGTGCAACCCTAGGTTAATACTTCGGTGCCGCATTAGTCGGCCACAAGAACATAGAAGATACATTGCAGTTTCTTCTGTCTCTTGACAGAATCTGCATATTGTGTTCTCGCCTAACTTTAGGTTGAACATAAGTTTGTTCAGTTTGCAGTGTCCGGTGAGGACTCTTGTTACTGCACAGGTTTTGTATCTTTTGAGCTGCAGAAGTTCTTTTGATACTTTATTATCATAGCCGTTTATTAAGGCTTTCGAGTATCTTAGACCAGTCGTGGTCTTCCATCTCTTCATAGCCAATGGATATGTATATTAGGCGTTTATGATTGAGAACTTACATACACTTATATAATATACCTATATACGCGATACGCGAGTTTAGTGAATTTTTCCCATACCAAAAGTGCCTAACATGCCTCAAGAATTTTCACTCGAATTCGAATATTGGTTCGTCAATGTCAGTATTAAATATCAGTTGGTTTTGTCATACTAACAACCTACAGAGTATTTTTATCATATCTAAAGAAGATGGTAAGACCCTGCATTCCTATCATATAAAAGTGTTGACATTAAAATCACAAAACAAGACTTAGAACAGTTTATTTGCTGTAGTTGAAGTTGCTATGTTCTTTTTAAATACATTATCTCGTATGTGAGTATGTTTACTTCTGTTATGTTGAATATGGTTAAATACATTATCATAAAATTATGTATTATCATGTAAACAAAGGTAAATAAATAAAACGAGAGCCACTGTTGCTAAGCATGGTCTATAATAATATATATATAGGCCCTAACATCTATGACAGATGATTTAAGTAGCATCGCGGTGACACTTGCGTTCGTGGCTGAATAGGCCGATCCGGGAGGCAATCCCTCGGCCGCACGTGGGGCATATGAATTGGCTCCCTTGTTATTCGGGGTTGGCGGCTCGCTCGTGACGCTGCATGCGTTTTTTTTTCTCAAGAGTTCGAACCAGGTTTTATCCTGGTTCGGCTGGCCTTCATGAACAAGACTACGCCACTTGCCTCTGTCTTTGGATAGCTCTTCCCATTGACGGCTAGGGAGGTTGAATGCGATCATATCGCGCTTAGCGCAGTCTTTAAAGCGCAATATGGGACGGCCAATGGGCCTTTTTGCGTGTGCAATCTCTCCTAGTAAAATTTTCCTAGGCTCGCGGGACTGTTCCATACGATGCACATGTCCAAGCCACCTTAAGCGTCTCTGTTTGAGCGTGGCCGTAATGCTGAGAAGTTGCGCCGCACCTAGAACAGACTCGTTTGTCTTGCGGTCTTTCCACTTGATGCCGAGTATGCTTCGAAGACAGCGCATGTGGAATATGTTCAGCCGACGTTCTTGTTTTGCGTATGTCGTCCAGGATTCTGCTCCGTATAAAAGTGTGCTTAGAACGCACGTTTGATAGACAAGCATCTTCGTCTTTAATGTAAGGTGCTTGTTGTCTTAAGCCCTAGTGGTGACCGCTTTGCCGATGCGGAAAGCGATCTCTGCATCAAGCGACAGATTGCTCGACAAGTATGAGCCCAAGTAGCAAAACTTGCTGATCACCTCCAGTTGAGCGCCGTGTAGCAAGATCACTGGAAGCTCTGAGCAATCCTTGCGCTAAAATTACAGTCTTCTTAGCGTTTATGGAGAATAACTCGCATGCCGTATTATGCTCTGGAGCTTAGCCTGGTCGTGAGCGACAAAGGCAGCGTCATCAGTCATCAAAAAGTAGGCTGTCTACGAAGAGGTCCTTTCTGTGGCACTTGGACTTGAGCAGGGAGATGTTGTACAGCCTACCATCGGATCGTGTGTGTAGGTGGATACCCTGTTCTTCATTGCCGAAAGCGACCCTGAGAAGCACAGAAAAGAAAATACCAAACAGGGTCGGTGCCAAAACACAGCCTTGGCGAACTTGGCGAGTCGCCTTTGTGCAGAACTGTGGCCTCCATGCCCTCGCGGAATGACTGCACCATCTTTAGGAGTTTCGGGGGGCATCCGATTCTAGCAAGAACTGAGTACAACCCCTCCCTACTCACAGTATCTATTGCTCCGTTGCTGTTATGACAGAGCCGTTACTTTCCTTTAGAGGTGCCCTCTTTTTCGGAGTAGGTCCAACAGTTCTTTTTATACCCGCGTAGACTCCGCCAATATCCCCCGCGTTCGCACATGATTGGATGCCTTGGCAAAGCTCTGTCCAGTATATGTTTGTATAAAATCTAACGCTACGTTGGAAAGAAGCCCTTGCCCTGTTGAGGCCCTTGCACGGATTGAGGCGGAAATTTTGGGCGGCGTCGCGTTTCGAGTCAATGAGTGGCATTAAGTGCAGATGTATTTAAATATCTTATCTCTGGATTGGGGTTTATTTAAATTACCTATATACATTTATAATTTTGGAGTTTTTTTATGGAATAGGGGGAAAACGATCAGACGGCGCACCTCATGGTAAATTACTACCGCCGCCCATGGGCACCTGCAACTCAAGAGTCACAAGTGCGTTGCTGGCCTTTAAGGTGGGAGTAGGGGAAGATGGAAAGAGGGGCTCATTTCATTTTTTTATTTAAAAAAGCAGAAACTAAATTATAATAAACAAAAACAACATTACAACCATAATTATCAGCCATATGGAAACAATAAAAACCTGTCATAGCGTGTCCTATTTAGACCCCGCCCCTATCCGAAATTATTCAAAACTTTTTATATCAAGGCACGCCTACACACAAGGACAGCAGCACAGACCACCAATTTTTGCCGATCGGCACGTGCTGCCGGCTTTTCCCGGGCGTCTGTACCGCCGGCACGTGCCGGAGAAACTTGCATAAAGCCGCCGTATAGAACGCTAGTGCGGTGCACATTTTGTGGTTGGTTATCGATTACGATGAACAGCGAAGTCGTCAACATTGCCATCGCAGCTGCAGCTTTTATTTTAATATGTAAAAAGAAGAAGAAGGTTTTGGATGCGCCCAAGTTTAAAATATAGAAAATGGCAAAACGGTACAGTAATTATAAGAAAATTATAAAAAAATGATGTGGAGTGTCGACATTTGCGCAACAGTATGTTTTTTGGGTTTTTAAGAATGACATACGAAGATTTTGAATTTTTTGCTGAAAAGTACTGAAGTGTACATTTAAAAAAAATACTGGTCGGAGAGAAGTTTCCACAAAACCTCATTGGATGAAATGATTTAATGAGAAGCAACACTACATCATTATCCCAAATTAACGCAATTACTTTCTTTTTCTTAAATATGCACCGCGCACAATCACAACATTACCTCGTGAATGCGAACTGACCTTGAAACCTGCGTGACACGCGGTGACATACCCGGGCGGCTTCTTTGTGCGGCAAAGCAGGCGGGTTTGTAAGCCGCCGGAAGCCCCGCGCCTTGCCCGGTGGCAAGGCCGGCGGCAGTGCTGGCGGTACTTTGTGTAGGAGCCATCACATTCGGTTACGGTTACTTTTATTTCGGATATTTGATAGTTTCGGTTACGGTTAATTAGAGGTTTCCTGATCCCTGAACTAAACCTTTTTTTAAAAGAATCTAACCACAGACTTGCGCCTTATCCTACTAATATTATAAACATGAAAGTTTTGGGGGATGTATGTATGGATGTATGGATGTTTGTTGCTTTCACGCAAAAACTGCTCAACCGATTGTGATGAAACTTGGTATGTAGATTTTTTTATGGTATAGGGGGCAAACAAGAAGACCTCCTGATGGTAAATGACTACCGCCTCCCATGGGCACCTGTGACTCGAGAGTCACAAGTGTGTTGCCGCCCTTTAAGGTGGGAGTAGGAGAAAAGGGGGAGGGGGGGAAGAGTTTGAAGAGGGGAGAGGGGAAGAACAGGAATAAGGAAAAGGGAAGGGTTAGGGCCTCCGGTAACCTCACTCACGCGGCGAAATGCAATGCAAACATTGCTTCACTGCCGGTTTTGTGTGAGGCCGTGGTATCGAGCGGAGTCGACCCGGCGTAAGACATAGGCTTTTATCCCGATATTCCCAAGGCATCGGGGCTTACCTGGGTGAAACGCGGGGCTGCGCCCTACTGCCTCTAGTACACTAATTAAATAATATGTCTTGATACTAGAACGTAAACAGATACGCCATTGAGATACGGTGTCGTAATACTTCTATTGTTCACATAAGAAGTCATTAAAAAATAAACATCATTCATTATACAAGACTTCTATTATATCTCGGAGTTAACTATCGGCGGAAATTAACAATTTAAATATTCAATCATTTCAATAACAACGACTTCAAGCTTTGATCCATTCAAAACATTTTAAAAGGGTAAAGCAAATTGCTGATTGAATTCTGACGACGATTCTACGGCGCTACGTCATCTCATTTGCAGTTGATGTAACGTCCGAGATCACGGGTTAATTTCTTGTTCAGTGCAAATATATGTATGCATGAAGATGTCTAATGGCAGGTCATCTGGTGTTAAGTAACTACCACCAGCCATGAGATGGGAGGATCTTTTCTTGAAGGTTTGAAAGTCGTATCGGTCCGGAAATACCGCAGGCGACAATCTATTCTACAGATTGGTTGCTCGAGGCAAAAAGTTCCTTGAGAAGCCACGGTGGTGGATCCCATGACAACCACTGACCAATGGCATGCTCTCTTTAGGCCTCTGTTTTGTCAGGCATTGTCCGAGTCTCACAAATTTTAGTACTAAAAAAAAGATTATCTGTTGTTAAACTATTGAGACTTGTATTAGACATTTTATATGCGGAAAAAAAGTAATATCGCACCCCCGATGCGACACTGTCACTTATGCATAAATGCAATTTTTCAGTCGAAGCATTTAAAACTTTGGTATCGTAAAAGAATATGATACTTTCAAATTTAGACAATATGAACAGATTATATCATAAAGTCTACTTACTGTCGCACCGAGGGTGCGATATATCAATTAAGTGCCAATTAACACAATACATCTAAAAAAATATCAAAGAAATACACACACAACATATTATGTACTAGAAACCCGCCTCGGCTTCGCACGGGTAGCAAAGCATATATAGATTTTTTCCGAAATCTTCAACAATCATCGTCATATTTTAGCCATTTTACACAATACCTTAACGAATTATACACCTAAACCTTTCTCATGATCGCTCCGTCTGTTGGTGAAAACCGTATGAAAATCGGTTTGGTATTTATTGAGTCTATCGCTACAGAAGCGGCGGGGGACTTAGATTTATAATAATTATGTAGTGATGTGTAGGTACAATACCGTAATCAATAAAACCATCTTGTTATTCAAGTAACGACTCTTCGTCGCATACTAACGGAATAGATATTGAATGTAACTGCTAATTATATTAAAACAAGGAGTTACTTGGTCACGAATGTTTAGTATAATGAATGCATAAACAATTATGAGTTTAAGTGAATGGCTTAGGCTGCGTGTTCATATAACAATTTGCAGCTAATCTTTGCAAACTTTTTGCTATGAAAAAGTAGCAGTAAAAGAGCATTACTTTCTTTTTATTCTATTGGTGTTTAAACCCTTGCGTAGAGATGTAGCTTCACTCTGCATTCTCATGGGGTCTTCCTAAGTGTCAATCGTCGCGTCGTCTTATGTCGCCGCATCCGATTTAAGCACTGAAAGTATTTATAATGGTAATATTGAAATGAAGGAACACTTCGGTACTGACAGCTGCCACCTTCCATAAAGTATGGAAGGTGGCAGCCGAAGGACTTGAAGAGAAACCGAAATTATTAAAATAAGAATTTAATTTACTAAAAAGAAATTACATTATTAACTTAACTAGCCTTATGTCTAAGTTCGGACGATGTCAGTACCGAAGTGTTCCTTCATTTCAATATTACCATTATAAATACTTTCAGTACTTAAATTGGATGCGGCGACATAAGACGACGCGACGATTGACACTTAAGATGTTTCAATAAAGAACTTCTATTGTACGTTTCAGTTCTTAAATCGGTTGCGGCGTTATCACATACAAGTAGGTAATCTGAGACGACGCGACGGCTCGGTACTTAGGATATTTCAATAAAGAACTTCTATTGTACGCCATTAGCTATAATGTTGCTATTCAGCTAAGTGTAGGCAGGACACGTAACAAGTAATATAGAATAATAATAAATAACAATAATAATAACAATAGATACACATATTAATTCAACCTTAAGTACTAGACTTAAAGTTGAATTAATATGTGTATCTATTGTTTGTTAGTTTGTTCATCTATACATTATAATAAAATGTAACAAAGAAAAGCTGTACATTGAATTTTTTTTTAAATACTTGCTGTGTGTTCTACAAACAATACGGAAGCCAAAAAAGTAGTTTGCAGAATGTTTGTCTGTATGTATGTCCGGGCAAAATGCAAAAACTACTGACTAGATTTAATTAAAATTTTGCATGAATATTAACAAGAGATCGGGACAACATATAGGCTACTAATTATCACGCTATTAGCTATGGGGGATGAGCAATAAAGCTTTACTTCTGTTAACCATTCTGTAACAGCGTGTAATATTTTATTCGTTAGCGCTCACTATAGGGTATTTTAATGTAATTTTAAAAGTATCTTGTATTATGGTGGCTTTGCACGGGTAGCAGAGACCTCTTCAACAATCATCAACATATTTCAATCAATTTACACAAAATCTTAACAAATTATACACCTTAACCTTCGTCATCAATCCCTCTGTCTATTAGTGAAAACCGCATGAAAATCCGTTCAGTAGTTTTTCAATTTATCGTGACCAGACCTTCAGACAGACGCAGCGGGGGACTTTGTTTTATAATATGTAGTGATGTGAAAGAATATCTCCACGAACGATGATGCAGGCATAGTATTTTTGCTGATGACATCGCGAGCAGCAGCTAGTATAAATATATAATTGTTATTTAACTGTGTAATAAATAAATTTACAGTTCACGACTGAGGTCTAGGTGAACTTGAAACTGTATACATTTTTATAAAGATTCAGTTTATTGTCGTCGTGATAATATTGATACTATCATTCCCAATAGTTCCGTCAATGGAAAATTTATTAGATTACTTACGTCTGTGATTTTTAGGGTTCCGTTTCTCAACAGGAAAAAAGAAACCCTTATATGATCATTTCGTTGTCCGTCTATCTGTCTGTGAAGATTTTTTTCTGAGGAACACGTGGAGATATCGAGTTAAAATTGCATTAAATACCCACTTATGCCCGCGGTCTTTTGAAACTGTAAAAAATCAAGCTTCCTAGTCAACGTAGTCAAAAGATACAGTCGTTTAAGATTTTTTTTTAACATTTTCCAGGTAAATCAAAATCCATGGGGACTTCCTATTGACCTATAATCATGAAATATGGCAAGAAGCTAAGTCTCACAGCACAAGTAAAGGAAAAAATCCGAAAGTCATTAATTCTTTTTTATATCACATAAAAAATGATTTTTGCGATTACAAACTAATATTTTACGCTTGTATAATTGACTCTGACGTATATCGATGTATTAGAGAGTATTTTTGGAACGGCAAAGTTAAGTTTTGTCTCTCGAAAAGTAGCTGGCAAAAATATTCGAGATTCATTTCCCGAGATGGAAGATTTTGTATGGCTTGGAATTTTGTTGTAGAAGCGTATACTTTAGAATCTAAATAAACTATTAATTTTTTGGAGCCTAATCATATCCGGAGCCTTAATATTTTTCCCTCAGTGAATCTCTAGACTTTAGGTTATAAATTGGTCGAATACCTCTTTTCCGTAAAACAGAATTTCCCCACAAGGAAATAACGCAAGAAATAATAATAAGTCATTGAAATATATTATACCAGAAACAAAACAAAAAAATGGGCCCAAAATTGAACCCTGCGGAATGCCCAGGGTGACCGTTAACCCAGGAGATCTCTTTCCATTGATATCGAATAAATACGAAGCAAGAAGATCCAGATCTGTATTTCAAAACATATAATTTTCTGATCAATATGTTATGAGAAACGCATTCAAACGCTTTGGATAAGTCACAAAAAACGCCTAGTGTAAATCCTGCCAAGAGTTAAAAATATGATTTAAAAGACACCAGTATTGGTTGTTGATCGACCCCTTGTGAAAGCAAAATGTTTCGGGTGTAACAGTTTGCTTTTATTAAAGTGACTTTGTAATTGGTCTTGTATAGTTTTCTCAAATATTTTACTAAAAGTAGGTAGCACTGAAATAGGTCTAAAGTATGTGAGGACGGATGTACTACATGATTTAAATAGTGATATTATCTTACTACATTTCATTAGAACAAAAAATACACGACAATCAATACACTTGTTAAATATTCCCTGCTCAATGCATGAATATGTCCATTTGTATTGGTCTGGGTGTTTAAGTATAATATTTATGGATTTACAATCCACAATGTATCTAAGTATGTTTATTCGAGGACGTACTTATGCTTCGTTTGGGTCTAAATAACGTTTGGATTAAGTAAAAGATTATTATTATTGTAATTATAAATAATACTTAATATGAACGATGCAGTGATCGACCTTCGTTTTCTGAGACTGCCTTAAAGGCACTGTGAAACCCTGGCTCAGTTTCCGAAGTGCTACCCAATAGCCTAATCATGTTGCATCTAACAATCTGAATAAAGTAGATGAATTCTTATAAAAAAAACTTCAAACTACCCATTGTACCCGACCCAGCAATGAGGATTAATTGCAGAACCTTTAAAAAAAAGTACTTGTAACAAACATTATGGACATAGTCTACATAATTGGTAACTATTAGCAATGAATAGACCTTAACTAGTGCCCAGCTATTGTCGTGAAACTAAATACAGTAATAAAGTTTCTGTCAATCATAGCTGTCAGCCAGTTTTTGTAAGAAAATACTTTGTTCACCAATGCACAGTAATTATGCTACAAATTATTTATGTATTCGATTCAGGAATTTAAGTGATTTCAGCCAGTTGGGATATCGGCTAGCAAGCTTGTCTGGTACGCGTCCTACCTATAAACATACCTACCCTGTACCTAATAAGGCGAAAGAAACAGTACAGATTTTAAGCAGCCTTAATATATGTACATATGTAATCTGAAAAACTGTTCTACAGAGAAAAAACAGGTTCTGCATTAACTTTAATTCTAGTGATAAATTGTATACCATCTCAACCGTGGGACTTCCACTGTTAAATAAATCTGCCTGCAAAAATCTGCTGTCTGCCAAAAACAATGGCAATTCGATAACTGAGTCTGATATATTTTCGAATTTGTTTAGAAATTAAATTATCGGTTGTTCCAAACTTGACGAAAAAACGTCTCCTCTCCGACTTACTGTGGTTCTACAAGATTTTGGGATCGACCAGTCGTTCGCGACTCATAATTTAGTAAAAACTGCTTTAATTTATTCTATGAAAACTTATATTTGTCAGTGAGAACCGATTTATTTAGAGGTTCTGTGAAACAGTGCGCATTTATGGAAATTACAGAGTATGGTGTATATGTACGCCTGACTTTGTTTCAAGATTAAGCTGAAATACTGTGTTCTGTTGTGAAATTAACTTATTTAATCAAAAATAGTTAGCTTACTACATTTTTATTAAGCGAACTAATATGCCTTAACTATGCAGAGCTGTTTGGGCCCAAACTAAATATAGCTTGTGTTGTTTGTGGTTCTAAAAATCTAATTAATATCAAACACCCACACATTGCAAATAGGTACACATATCCCAGCATACAAATAATTACACTGAGTGGGAATCAAGCATGCAACCTTTGACTTTGCAATCGAATATTCTAATACAGCTACGGCAGATAAATCATCATCGTTGTCAGAATAATCATCGTATTATATTTCAAGAAATATTAAACAAGTTTAAGAATCTGTTCTGCATCTTAGTGTTAGTAATACTGACCAGAGTGTTCTAGAAACTTTAGTGCAAGCCATACTTAGTTTGAGCCTTTTTTTTTTCGTGTGGAAACCCGCACGGGTCATCACCTCACCGGAGCTAACGGTGAAGTGGTATGTCGGAATCGAACCGACTAAAACCACACGGTGTTCCGTCACAAGTGGGTCTATTGAAAGGGACCCGGGAAACCCTAAGAAGGAAGCCTCTGGGAACATACTTAGTTTGAGCCTAGACAGCGATGTTTAATACGTTCCAGAATATCTTCATTTATTCAGAAACAATTTGTACATTGTATTTGAATATTACCCTAATTACGAAATTGGTTATTACTAAGTATTATAAAATTCAAAAAAACCTTGTGTACTTATGTACGCGCGTAAGAAGATATACTTAGTTGGCGTAACAAGATAAAAATCTTTCCAAAAATTTCATCCTTCGCGTTCCCTCGTTTGTAAAAAAATGACACTAATAATAGAATAAAAGGTATTTAACACATTGAAAGTTTTATTATAACACATTATCTAGTTTAATAAAGTTTATTTAAATATCATAATAAATAATACATACCGTCAACTAACCTCAAATTCTACAAACGTACTCAAAGTAATATTTAAAAACCATTTTTATCACTTATAATCACAGTAAATTATCTTTAAATCAATAAATTGTTAATAAATATCAGTCACCACGAAACATTATTTGAAAAAATATGTATTTATATATATTTTATTCGGACTGATACAAAACACGTGTTGTAGGTTCAGAAACACTTGAATAAATATTGTGAAGTTGGTAACTTTAAAAAAAAAACTAAAATGTTGACTAGCTAACTTCAGAGTGACGGTTTTTCGTGACGGAGTGCGCGCTCATCGTAAAAATTTACTCTCATCATTTTTCCCTAACGCGCCAAAAGAAGTATAACTTCAAAATTATTCATGTCAGTCATACATATATATAACTTAATTACTAGGTGTTTTCAAGTTAAAACTATCCATGTCAAAAGATTATGATACAATTCATTACATAGACATTACATAACTTATTCATTATTACAAAATTAAAGCCCTAGTATGGTTCCTAAAAGCAAGTCATAATTCATCTACATTATACAGACATCTCATAAGTAGATGCTCCTTGAGTTTTGTTTCAAAAGAATTCGTGTATACCATGTTTTTATTTCAACAGTCGACTTTTTGAACAGTTGAACTGCTTGATAACCAGAGCTATGTGTGTTGGCAATATTAAAGTTAGGATGCATGTGCGATTTGAAGTCCTTTCTTCGTATTTCTTGTCTTGCAATATCTATATTACTATTATATCTATCAATATAATATACTCACATTATCACATAAGTTATTTTAATAATTTGTTAAAATTTTTGCATGCTATTTTCATGGCTAAATGGGCCTGTTCGACTTATATCAATCTTGTACTAGATACCACACTATGTAATATCTTATTTAAGGCAAATAAATAATTTGAATTTGAATTTGCCATTCGTTCATCAGGCTTGGCACTGTCAATATACCCAAATCAATAAAATGTTGTGTTGCGGCTTCGCTTCACCTTCAATGCGGTTCGCGGGGGCGCTCATCTACATTCACCGGTCACCGATTCAATCAATCGTTCTTACCACTTGTCATCTCGGGTCGTGTGCGCGATACACATTGTATCTAGTAATTCATTATACAATTGTTACCAATCCCATACTTTCGTTATTTCAACACCCCTTGAACCGGCTATCTAATCCAACAGTTGTCTACTGCTCTGTTTGTGGTATATCGTTGCGATAGTAAGCAACATACACTCATGCCTATTTACCCGAAAGAATTAGCACAGGTGTATCAAACACCCACACTTAGCCAAATATAATTTGGCTTCAATCACGTAATAGGTGGCAAGCCTATTGCTGTCAACTGAGCGCTTTGGGAATTAAATATGGAAAAATTGGGAGTACATTGCAAGGGAAAACAATGGAATGGACTGAGTAAGTTTTAATTGTATACCATAGACTTATTATGTTTTTTTTTTTCACAGATTCAGTATCCTGTATGAGGTCGTGCAGTTATGAAGCCTTTTATAAAGCAGGTAAATATACTATAATCTTCATCTACCATCATCTTCATCTACCATCCACTTAAAAAAAATAAAGGAGGCAACGAGAAATAGAGGGACCATTTCTCTCGAACCTAATTTTTTAAGTCGTCATTTTTGGAAAGACAACTCCTGCATTAGAAATTACTGCTGTGTCGGGGACTTTACAAACACAAAGAACGGACACAAAGAACACCCAGACTCTGGTGGGAATCGAACCCACGACCTATGGCATAGCAGTCAGGGTCACTAACCACTAGACCAACAGGCCAGTCAATTATTACTAGTATAACTGGAATAATTAAATAAAACAACGTATTCTGAAAGAATCAATGACCGATTGGCTTTATTTGAATGTGTAACCACCAAAGCAAAAACATAGACAAAATGTAACATTCTATAGAGCTTAGAATTAACCATAGTTTACTTGATGTTGCTATAATGTTTGTGAATGAATGTTTATTAAAACATATTTATATATTTTGCGCGGTACCCTAATTCTTTTTCCAATACAAAAGTAGCCTAAGTTACTCCTTATAACACCAGCTATCTGCCAGTGAAAGTCCCATGGAAATCTGTCCACCCGTTCCGGATATTAGCCGGAACAAACAGACGGACAGACAGACAGACAAAAATTTTAAAAACTGATTTTTAGGTATAGGTATCGTCCAAATAACTGTATGAGCTTAAAAAAATATTATTTTGACATTACAAACAGACTTCAATTTTATTTATTTGTATTGATAAGACTTTCCAACAATAACGATCATTATGTTAGTGATAAATTGAATAAAAAGATCATGTTCGTCGCATGTAATTTTTATATTTAAGTACTCTCTGATTCCCGGTATCTATACTGACACAAAATTTACAAAGCATACACTAAAAGTAAATTGGAAATAGCGAGCTGTGACGTCACAGGTCGTTATTTCATATAAGTGCTCTAGAAAACGTACCGTTTTGACGTTGAATAAAAAGAAATTGTTTAAAAACTTTGGCGAGAGAAGAGTATTTAAAATTGTGAAATTTGATAAAATTTTATAAAATATTAAGAAATGAACTTGTTTTATTTCAGCCCATACTTTTGATTAGATCACCTAAGTCAAGTGCAAAAAGAATCGAATGGATATTTAAAGTTGGTATAAATGCTGCAGGAGAATCTTTGCAAATATAGGCAGATATCCAATTCTAAACACAAGGCTTTAAAATGTATTTTTAATTGACTGCGCGTTAACGAGATAATAATGCTAAGACAAAGATATCAAAATAACTAAGCAATAAAATCCACAGAAATAAGTCCAAGGCAACGTAAAGAATAATAAAATAAGTAAAAACAATTAACATAGAAATTATATCACGAGGATAACATAGACAATGATGTCATTCTAAGTAACCACAAGGATGTAGCAAGGATGTAGCATTGATTTTTTTTTATTACACAAAATAATGTAAAACATACTCAACCAAATACTGCCCGAATTCATTTAAAAAGTCGACTTTATTATTTAATCCTGTCAGTATTGGTAATGTATAAATATTCTACAACCACTTTAAAAAAACATAACGTAGGGGTTAAACCTTCCGTTTTGATATTAAAAAAAATCAAGAAAGTATTTTAAAAGAAGTATTTTTCAGAAGATATAACTATTCCTAAATATTTATAATTAAACCTCTGTTTAAATAAGGAGATAGAAAATGAAATAATAACCCGGAGCTAATTTATATTTCAAAAGAAATTTACATGCGATTTATCGGTAAAATCTGTCTGGTTTCTATGGTGTGTTTGCCAAATAACACCTAAAATCTGACTTAAAAGTTTATTACTTTTTAGACAAAGTAGCAACGGGTTACAAAAATTAATGTATTTGCGACACTTGTAGACATATCTGAAGCATTTAAATGCATTGATTACAATAAAAGTTGTGAATAAGTTGCAAAGCATTATTTAGTATCAGCTGCTACTGTTGTTATGACTATGATAATATATACCTACAGACGGATAGCAACTGGCAACGGTTGACAGTATTTGTTGTACTATAAAACTGATTCAAACTAATACGAAATTGAAGCCCGCTGTTATGGCATTCCCCAGGGTAGCGCGTTAGGACTCCTGCTATTGCTTGTTTAGTTTGATATCCAAAGAATAAATGAGTAAGATTTATAAGGCAGTTCTAAAATTTTAAATTATAAACGGAGTACAAATAGGGCTAAGTTTACTTTCATAAGGATATTATACAAGGCGTTACAGAAAGTTTTCAATATATTTTACGGTCGTGTAATAGACCCCGTAAATGACGTTAGCAATATGAGGAAATTCAGGATTTAGTACAGGAACCTTATTCGACATAGGCCAAAAAAACAAATTGAATTGGACACACACAAACTGAACTTGAAAATTGAACAATGAAGCTAATAATTCGTAAGAGCTCAGCAGCACTATGCTGAGATGAATGAAACAAGGATTTTAATGGAATATAGGTATTTAAAAAAAATAAACGATCTTGAAGTTGACATAAAAATTAGTACATTGTTTAGCAATTAAAACATTGGATTAAGTTAACAAGCAACGGCATCGATTGTAATTGTTGAACTGTCTAAATGACAGATAATGTTGTCCATTATTTATCTTCGTTTCTTCTAACTGACATCATTTATTTTTTGCACGATGGAACTCAAATTGACCGTCCATAGTTTTAAATACTCAATTGATATGATGATATGGTTATAACAGAATTTTACAACATTACTGTCAGCCACATCAAGTGTCTAAAATCTATATAAAAATTAAACATTGTTTGGTAGTAAGCGCCTTACATGAGAACGGCTAAACCGTTCGTCCTATTTTTTTATAGTCCATATTCGGTTATAATGTAAAAAAGCTTGGAAAAACTACCACAGAGTTAGATTTACATAAATGGAGACCCGGGCTTATATATAATTAAAACTATAGTAAAAATACTTCTTGGTATCTAGACACACAAAACTTACAACTTTCGTCCACAACTGGTGAGCTGCGATGCTTACGGTAACGGCTTATTTATTCCTTGTTTCATTTCAATCGCATCACCTACTATTCTTGAGTAATAGTGACAGTCGGTGAAAAGTGGAAAGGACATATGGTTTAAGTATTTCAATTCAGCAACAGATTGATTGCAGACTTATTAAAGGTTTCTCCTGCGATTCTTTGAGTGCGGATTTTGAACATCATTCTTTTCATATTGCATAATATGCAGCCAGCTACGCTCCCGGCATATACTTTATCGGTGCTCCTCTCTGGACGTCACAGACTCCCTCGGTATTCACTGCGCTGATATACGTTGTTCCTGAACATAAGTGAGCTTTGCATTTGCAGTGCTCAGGGTGGTTTAAGTCTTAAGTAGGATCGGTTCATAAAAATGCTACAGCAAATTTCATCGCTCAAGACATTTTCAATGAATCTGTAAATATCAGTCAGTAAGTACAGTCTTCGTAAATAAAATTTACGAAAACAGCGTGTCCTGGATTACCGTCTTGTCTCACCGTTTATAATATATTTGCCATTGAGAAAAGACCAACGATCTATCTTTATATATTTTGGTGCAGGGAGTTTAGTTGGGTCACAAAACTGTTGCTCTTCATAATACGGTCGAAACGCTTGCAGGTTAATTACTTCTTCAAAATGTTCCAGCCAGATATTGGCTTTCACCGCTACTACGAGGCTCCCCATGGCCAATGTGTCGATCCAAATCTGGACATAATTTTGTTTACAGTCGAGGAAGTAATTATCTTCTGAATAGTTTTTGCCGTTTCAGTGGGTATTGCATGTCATCACGGCTAAACACTACTACAATGTTCCTACTTTTTATTTTTTTAATTCTTAACAAAAGGATTACTAAAAATCTCATCAAGTTGTACTTTGTTATTTGTTTCGCATGACCTGCTAATAGTTTTTGTTACAGAATTTAAAGAACTGAGATGGAAATAGATCAATTTTTTATTTCTATTGATTCCCGTAAAATTGGCCTATATTACGCATGTGTTTTTTGCTCAATTCTTTTGTATACTTTATTGGTTTCGCCAAAATCGATTAACATATTTTGTTTAGGTTTCTGTTTCACAATTTTATATTTTTTACTTTAAAAACACAAAGATTTGTCAAATTTGCTTCTGGATACTTCCTGTTTACGTTTATTCGCAGCTATTATGTTTATGCTGGTAACACTCGCTTCGTCAATATTTTATAGGTTACGACATGTTTTAAATAGCACTTTGAAGTTATAAAAAATTTGTTCAGTATCTATTTCCCCTTTGTTAATGAATATATTTTCTTTTTTCTTTGAAGCTATTGACAAGCTTTAGTACTATTAATTTTAAATATTTGGTAACGTTTTCTTCCCTATATCAGACGTTGTTTATTAGATTATCTAAACATATTAATACGCGAAGAGAATTCTTTCTACCCGAGGTTCCTCTGTGCACAATACATAGTGTTTTTATGCAGAAGAAATGGAAAAATATAACATTTTTATAGAATCTAAATTCGGTATATATGTTGACCGGCCATGGTACGAAAAATCTATACAATGACAATTCAACTTGTACTAGTCTATACTAATAGCTTGATATATGTTACAAATACATAACATTAAAAATTTAATTATTACTTCGACCCTAGTAGTAATCTCTAGTACCCAATAATTGATTTCTTTCTTTCTTAATTTTTTTTTTTTTTTTGAAAGACAACTCCCGCATTAGGAATTACTCCTGTGTCGCGGGGGACTTTACAAACATAGTAATAACGGACACAAAGAACACCCAGACTCAGGTGGGAATCGAACCCACGACCTATAAGCATAGCGGTCAGGGTCACTAACCACTAGACCAACAGGCCAGTAATTTATTTCTCTGTACATGGTTACCTACTTATATTATTACTTATATATGTATGTATTTGTTTAGTTATGTCTATTATTATATATAGTACACCGTCAGTGTATGTAGTACCTCTCATTCCTGACACTAAATTCATCCAAAGGTTGTCTGGTAGATTGCTTTTAGCGATAAGACCGCTCATTGTACCTAACTTCAGTAATAAACTTAAGATCCGTTGTCATTTTTTATATAGTATACAATAAAGAATATCATATTCTATTTATTTTGCAATTGACTAGCCTGTTGGTCTAGTGGTTAGGGACCCTGACTGCAAAGCCCGAGGTCGTGGGTTCGATTCCCACCCAGGACAAATAATTGTGTGATGAGCACGATAATTTGTACTGTGTCTGGGTGTCATTTATCTGTAATATGTATGTATTTAGAAATATATAAGTATGTTTATCAGCAGTCAGGTTACCATAGCACAGGCTCTGCCTAGTTTGGGATCAGACGGCCGCGTGTGAGATGTGTGGAGTTATTATTATTATTCCGCTGGTATCAAAAAAAATATCACGCTGGTAAATATCACGCGGCCTATTTAAAAAATATCACTCGACCAATATGACATTAACTTATTTTATAGTACTATTTTTTAACCGACTTCAAAAAACGAGGAGATTCTATGTTCCACTGTACATTTTCTTTTATATATTATGTTCACCGATTACTCAAAGACGCCTGGACCGATTTGGAAAATTCTTCTTTTGTTTGAAAGGGCATACTTCCTAGGTGGTCCCATTGTCATCAGGTCAGGATCTGATGATGGGATCTTGAAGAAATCTAGGGAACTCTTCAAATTTTATAGGCACGCTTGAAGCGATTTGGGTATTTTGAGGCGATTGAAGTCGGTGATACTTTTTTTAAAAGGTAATTATTTGTTACTTAACGCACTGATTTAAAATATTTCAGGCTTTTGTGGTGAGCGGTGCAGCGCTGAACATAGCAGGCCATGGCTGTGCTCATGGGTACCCTGCAGTGCTGTTCGCCCAAATCAATAGAGATGGAGGACCTGTCAAGCTGACTGATCATGACACTTCCTGGATAGGTAAATGAACTTCCTATAACTATTACATTATCACAGAGTAAGCGAGCCGAGTAAATATAGATAATAAAGAATAATAGATAATAAAGTAGAAGAATGAGTTAAAGATACGATTACATATGATATTTATGTATATTATGTGTTTGTATATATGTATATATTTATGTGTAAGGTATATGAGGTATAAGACTGAGCCTTTAATTAGTCACTTCTCTATATGTATATATATGCACCTGCCACGTCCTTCTCTGCACCACCCAAAGGTTGACTGGTAGATAATGCCACTTGGCATTAAGTCCGCCTCATGTAATTTGAAATGCAGGAAGTATTAAATAAAAAAAAATACGATCAATACCGATAAAATACGATTATACACGGTGATTTTCGTCGTTTTGGAACAGAACAGCTAACATAAGATAATTAGTAGTACCAAAGAAGTTTTGCGGAAGAATGCAATAGCGATTCTCGCTTCCCTGATCATAGGCAAGTAGTGGAAGACCGGGGTGGTTTTTAGTCAGTAAGAGTCCGACAGACCTCTTCGCCTCCCCAAGGCAGAGGACATCCATGTAGGATCTTCCAACTCGTCAACAAAAAAAAACAAAAAAGTACCAAAAAAGTACTAAATTAATTGTACTGGTTTAATAAAAAACTTGGAATTAAAATAATATTTTGCACTCATTTGAATTTAATAGTAGTAACACTCGAACATCGGTTAGAACCGTCATTGATTTCAACAATATTTTGCGTTAATAACTTGATTTATTGAATAAATAATAAAAATATTACTTGACCTGTTTTATGAATTGTATAGACTTTTGTACCATGACAGGTCAAAATATATACTGGACACTCATAGCTGTATGTACCCGTTTTTGCATTTTTTTTAACTTTGTAGCAAATATTGTTCAAAAATTTTAGCATTCGTCACGTCATTCTTCTCTGTATAAACAATAAGTGTGCGAAATTTCATACTCCTCCGTCCGCCCAATTTTCGTAAAAAGCGATCCAAAGTTTTCGCTTCACGTATTAATATATAGTTAAAAACAGCGTGAAACGACCGTAAGTATGGCAGACGTATTTAAAAAAATAGCTATTTACAAAATAATCAAGTATATTAACAGTTTATTTCCAAAACATTTACATGCACTTCCTCGTCCCGAACCAATTATTTGAAACTAGCAACCTGCCGCGGCTTCGCACGGATAGTAGAGACTCTTCAACAATCATCACCAAATTATACACCTAAACCTTCCTCATAAATCACTTTGTCTATTGGTGAAAACCGCATGAAAATCCTTTCAATAGTTTTTTAGTTTACCGCGAACAGACAGACAGACAGACGCGGCGGGGGACTTTGTTTTATAATATGTAGTGATGGAGTACGCGGCGTTCGATATACAAACGTGCACGGTTTATAATGCCTTTTAGCTTTCTCAATATCTCCCTTTCACTTTGTCAAAGGCATTTATTTATATACACGATGACCATATTACCATTTTGGGAAAAATATATACTCTATATCAATAATAGAATCGATAAAAACTATTAGTTTAATAATATAAAATTTATATTTTTACATTTATGTCGTTTGCGAACAATTAGTGAGAACTCATGGTATCGCCACTCATTGCTCGCACTACGATCACTAAGTTTCACTACGATCGATTACATTCAATATTTTACAAATGAAGCAAAACTTTTTAAAACAAAGAATTGCAGGCGCCACAAAGTTGCGACAGCGCGGCTTCAGATAGACTCGTAAGTAGGATAGTTGCCTCCCCGGCCCCCGCCCGTCGCCCATCATTGCAGCGGTGACGGCAACCCGCTCAACACGTAGTTTACGTAGTAAAGTATAAATGAGAAATTGGGAGTATCCATTTACGTAAATAATAATGATATTTCATAATTGATAGTGCTAGTCTTCGATACAAGACAAAAGGGTGTTGCTTGTGTGCCTCTTATCAGCTGATTTCCGGCACACCATACCTACCGTATTAAACGGTACTTGGTACTTCAGTAGCTCTTAAATTTCAGATCGCAAAGGTCTACAGTAGATATCAGCTTACAGGTCACTGCCCTCGTGGCGCCATTGATAACAATAAGCGGATGTCTTTTCGAATGACATATCCGAGCGTTACTACGGTAAACTTGAGCAAGTGAAAAATATTCTTTAAATTCAAGCTCTACAATCCCACTAATATTATAAATGTGAAAGTTTAGATGGATAGATGGATGGATGGATGTATGGATGTTTGTTACTCTTTCACGCAAAAACCACTGAACCGACTGCGATGAAACTTGGTATGTAGATAGCTGGAGACGGGACGGGATCGGGACTTACGTGAGTGAAACCGCGGGGCGCTGCTAGTTAATTTTATATTTTTGTTTACTAACCATCCGAAGTTACCTCGCTTCGTTTCCAAAACGACTATAATATCACTTTGTGTACATAATTGATAAATAAAGGAGGTACGGCTAATGAAAGTACCTTCACCATACAGGAAACCCCCATCGGCAAATACTTCTACTCACTGTTCAATACTCCACGGTAGAGGTGATATGATTGGCATTAAAACCAGGTAACCGCTTAACATATCCTCTGGGACGCTAGCTTGTTTTCTAAACTTAGTTGTATAAAAGGATAAGAAAAGATATCATGCTTGTTTTATTTGTATTTGACTTTAAAACATAAAAAGCAATTTACATAAAGATATCGATCGATTATCAGTTATAACAACATACATATAAGTGCCATAAGTATAAGTGCGAAGTATAAGTGAATAGTGAGAATTAATTACAATCGTGTTATTTGTGAATTATTGAAATAAATTGCTAAGATGTTTTATAGGCAATAAATTGTGTCTATTTTGGTAAAAAAGTGGTGTAACTATCTAATGCCGAACCTCAGCTCGTAACAATAACAAAATCATCCTCATAGCCTTTTCCCAACTAAGTTGAGGTTGGCTTTCAGTCTAACTACGAAACAGCCGAATTTCGATATTTTATGTGAAGCGACTGCCATCAGACCTCCACAACCCAAGTACTAGACGATTTCGAAGTTCTGTAGTTTTTTAGGTCTCCAACTACCAGTAACAAATGCCACAGATATTCGTATCCAATAGACACCGACGGCTTAACGTGCTCTGCGACGCACGGAGGGGTCACAATGTGTTAAGAATGGTCACCCATCCTAAGACTGACCTGGCTAGGATTACTTAATCTTGCAATGTGCTAACCTACTCTAATAACAAAATCGAGAAAAAAAGAACTTATGAAACTAAAACAACATTTAACTTAAAATGTTATCACTTTCAGCGTCTGTTGTCGGCGCGATGGGTATCGTCGGGAACTTCATATCTCCAGTACTGATGACCAAGTTCGGACGTCAAAGGGCTCATCTCATCTCAACTTTACCAGCATTGCTCGGTTGGATAGTATTCATCTTCGGAAACTCCGTCCCTCTATTCATTGTGGCAAGACTTTTGCATGGATTAGCATTAGGCCTTCGAACTCCTTTAGCAGCAATTTTAGTTGCTGAATACACAGATCCAAAATATAGAGGAGCATTTTTAGGTACCTTTGCCATTTCTTTAGGGTTAGGAATATTCCTATCTCATCTATGGGGAGCCCATTTGACATGGAAGATGACTGCAGCAGTTTGTGCACTATTCCCTCTCATCGCTATGGCTGTAATCAGCTTGTCACCAGAATCCCCGAGCTGGTTGGTCTCCAAAAAAAAGTATGAGGAAGCAAGAAAAGCTTTCAGATGGGTACGAGGCAAAGGACCTGAAGAACAAGAAGAATTAAGAGCAATGATTAACGCTCAAGAATTAGACGAAGTTGAAGAACGAAGAGAAAGAGTTGAAACTCGTGCTTGCAATAATATTTTCAAGAAAGTTTTCGAAGCTATAAGCGATATTATCAAGATATTTAAGAAGAAAGAGTTTTATAAACCAGCTATTATAGCCATAAGTATGTTGATTGTATTCGAGTTTGGTGGAGCGCATATGTTCGCTGCGTATGGAAATATAATACTCCAAGTAGTTTTAGACAAAGACGACCCAACCGATGTCGCATGGCAGTTTACTGTGATAGACTTATTAAGAACTGTGTGTGCTTTTTTAGCTATATTCTTGTTGAAATATTTTAAGAGAAGGACGATTTTATTTACAAGTGGTATAATGACTGTTTTGTCGATGACAGCAATATCAGTGTTTATATATTTAAGAAGATCCGGGACATTTACTGCGCCGTGGTTGTTGGACAGTGTTCCAATGTCTTTGATGATTCTTTACACTTTATCTTTCTGTTTAGGTTTAGCAGCACTGAACTGGGTGATATGTGGTGAAGTGTTCCCTTTAGCATATAGAAGTTTAGGATCAACGCTTTCTACGTCATTTCTGACTCCATCGTTTGTGGTGTCAATGAAAACTGCACCACATCTGTATGCCTCAATTGGTGTAGAAGGTGCTTACTTAGTTTACTCAGCTGTTTTGATAGTGTTTCTAAGTATTATGTATGTTATGTTACCTGAGACTAAAGATAGGACTTTGCAAGATATTGAAAATAGTTTTAAGAGTAAGCATAAGAAGAAAAATAACGACCCTGAAGCTCAAATGAAGTTAATTATCAAAGAAAACGCTGTGGTAAACTAGACTAAATAATGTTGTTGTAATAATGTCATGTTTTCATTATAGATAAGTGCCCCATTGTATATTTTGTGAATAAAGTGTAAATAAATCCAAAAAACTGGACAAGTGCGAGTTTGACTCGCACACCGAGGGTTCCGTAAGCAAGCAAACTTGTATGTAGATAGTACGTCCACCTCAGGAATCAATTCTTTAAGACTTTTGCCAGTCTTTTTAGAAAGACAAACTTAACTTTGCGGTTGCGATGTAGGACAAAGTCAACAATCCAACCGCAAGATTTTTTCCTTTACTTGTACTGTCAGACCTTGCTTCTTACCAAATTTCATGATGATAAGTCATTGGGAAGTACCCTATAGGTTTTGATTCCCTTGCAAGTGTCGAAAATTTGCGGAAATTTACGGCATAAACGGCTGTATCTTTTGATTGTTTGAAGTTTGATTTTTTTGCAGCTCCGAAGGGACAGTAGACCTGAGTATTTGATATAAATTCCAGCTTGATACCTCTACGCGTTCCTGAGAAAAAGGGTCTTGACAGACAGACAGACGGACGGACGGACGGACAACAAAGTGATCCTATAAGGGTTCCGTTTTTTCCTTTCGAGGTACTGAACCCTAAAAAATGAGTATTGGTACCAAATACAGTAGAATCGGTAGCTAAAAGTACAAAGTTATCTAACACCTGCTTTTCTGACGCGTTGCACAACACAGGATTATAATATGTTTTTAAATAATACAAAATAAACTACGCAATCCTGGCATAGCTCGTTGACATAGTCATATTAGTTATAGCCATCAATATGCCTATTCGACGACCACCCAACGACAATTCGTTGACCAAGAATATTATTTTTACAAAACACATAATATCGTTGTTGAAAAATTTCTCATCAATCATTTCAAATTTTTAATCAGTATGCATTTTTATATTTAAATAGACCACAGCAGATTTATTTATAGAAACAGGAGCCCATTAATAAAACATAATTATGTTTTTTTTAATAATTCATGAGATTTAGTAATAGCGTCACCGTCTTTAGAAAGTGGTTTTCAAGTTATTTCGTCATAATATTATAAGCTTTCCGTAGCATTAAATAAACAAAAAATACATAAAGCGACTGCCAAACGATGTACATAATCCAACATCTTTCAGCTAAGGTAACTCGTAACAACAAGTTGAAACATTTAATATGACTCGTCGAATAAGTTGAAGTTATAAACGGTAGTTACTAGCTAATTCAGCTTATCTTCGCTAGATGTCACTGGATATACACAGCTTTATAGACTTGCTGACATAAAAACGGGCACACACAGGACTCGAATAGTTATATAAGAATGCAAAACATAAAAAGTTATCACATACGGGGATCGAACCCCCACAATACTCGACCCAGTAGAATGGCGTCATGACATCTTCTAAATCGGACCGGAATTGGAAATTCGTGAACCCCGCGATGTCCACTCGTTGACTACGCGACGGTCAATCGTTGACCACGCGACGATCATTCGTTGACCACGCGACGTTCACTGGTGACAACGCGGCGTTATACCACCACTGTCGACAACGAGTAGACGCCGAACGACGAGGCGGTGCTGGTCGGGTGCCTTTAAAACGCACCTAATCCGTGTAATCTGACGACTAACGTTACGAGTTCAATTTTTATTTGTATTTGCATCTGTCTATGTTTTTCTATGTAAATCTATGTTTTAGAAAAAAGAAATGTATTAAATTATGTATTTACGTGTTCTAGAACTCACAAGTCACAGTACAAGCTATGATTAGTTTGGGTTTAACCCCTAATATTTAAAAAAAATTTAAAGGTGCAATAGGTAATAACTTTTATTGACTTAAATTTTACAATATGGTCAGACTTTATTTATTTATTTAAACTTCCTGCAAATTCATTGCATAAGACGGACTTAATGCTGTAGGCATATGGACTTTTCAGAACAGTCTTTTGTGTTTTCAGAATTAAAATTTTATCATCACACTAGCCGTCCCCGGAGTTTGGATGTTATATAGCCTATAACGATGTTATATAGCCTATAACGATGTTATGTAGCTTATAATTATGTTATATAGCCTATAACTATGTTATATAGCCCATAGCCTTCCTCGATAAATTGGCTATCCAATACTAAAATATTATTCAATTCGAACCAGAGATTAGCGCGTTCAACCAAACACACAAACAAACATACAAACTTTTCAGCTTTATAATATTAGTATAGATTAAATTTTAGATTTTGTAAATATACATATGATACATTCCTTCATTACAATAGAGTATTAAAAACTAGAGTAGAGTTTAAAGCAATATTTAGTCTAAATATTAGAAGATAATACAATTGTACAAATATATTTAAATAAATATTGTTGTTTTAATTGCCTTTTTCTTTATTTTCTGTTTCACAAAGAGTGAACATATTTGTTGGTCTCGTAGCAAAAAGTTTTCGAAAATTTTGCGTGCGACGTCCCAACTTTGATTACCATTTTTGGGAAATTGTTATTTTGTTTTGTTGGAATATGCTCAGTAGCAAATCGGCATATGAACACAAATGTAGCTGACAAAATATACATGTAATGCCCCTGTACATAACCATTCTGACTAGACCAATTTTGATTTATTTTTTACTAGCTGCGCCCCGCGGTTTCATCCGCGTTAGTTCCGGTGCCGTGGGAATACTTTATTGGGGCTCCGCAATCGGTTCAGTATTTTATGAGTGAAAGAGTAACAAACATCCAAACATTCATACATGCTCATCCATACATCCTCACACACTTTCACGTTTATAATATTAGTAGGATTTGTTTGAAAGGTGACTTAATCGAGAGTGTTCTTAGCACTTATAATTCAAGAACATCTGTTCAGCCGTTCAAAGATCATCTTTTTTCTTCTAATGAGGGAGGTTACCGGAGGCCCTAACTCTTCCCTCTCCCCTGTTCCCGTCCTTCCCCTCTCCCCCCTCTCCTCCCCTCTAATCACCCTCTCCCAAGGGCGGCAACGCACTTGTGACTCTTGAGTTACAGGTGCCCATGGGCGGCAGTAATCATTTACCATCAGGTGACCCGTTTGCTCGTTTGCCCCCTGTACCATAAACAAAATTGAAAATATGTCCCAAATTTACAATATTTATTTTAAAAAGTTGGTCTTACATCTCGTATTGTTAATCCCTATGCAATCGCAAACATCATACGTTGCGCACGTGGCAATATAGAAATTGTTTTACCCTTTCCATTGCGCGTTACTTTCCGTTCACGTTTAGCTTCTTTAATCTTTTGACGAGCAATGTATGCTCTCTTCCTTTCTTTTAAACATAGTTCATTTTGTTTACTCGGTGTTAGTTTAAAAATAGTATTTTTATCTGAATATATAATCTGTATCGGTTCATATTCAGACTGAGTCGTATTTCTGAACGTCATTCCAAACACTTGATAGATATCAGCGACCTTCTTAAATTTAGCTTTATGTGTGGGTGCATCGTGGACGAAATATATTCCGTCGCTTGCAGCAAAATATACTTTATTAGATTTACAATGTTGAGCAATTTGTCTGATAATAGCAGATTTAAATATGGTGTAGGCGGGTTTATTTATTCTATCACATCTGTACAATGCTGTTTTATTAGAAAAATACACAGAATGATGTCTGGATATGAAGATATTGTCCATTTTTATATTTTTGAATTGCTCTACAGGTAAGAAATGGCCGTGTTTGTACACTAAAAGTTTCTGCGTAGGACTATCTATGTAGTATAAATACTTATGAATTAATATGTCCCAAATTTGTTTTCCGCGTGCAGTAATGAAATGTGCTGTTTGTGTGGTCCGATTGTATTTATAAATACCATCACGACCTCCGAAATAAACGTCGTGATTGATTTGATCATAGCCTATGGCTATACCTCCAGCAACTTCTCTTAAGTCTTTGCAGGTTCTTTTATCAATATCACAAACTCTGATGACAAAATCTGGTTTAGTACCTTCCTGGACAGTGTGGCTGAAGAAAAGTTCTCCCGTGTACCTGTCAACAGTAATTGCGTTGAAGTATTTTTTATCTAAGTATTGGTGAAAGCGAAAAGAGAGAAATAAATGCGAAAGAACAGCTTCAAGGAACATTGCAAAACACGTACAGAAGCAAGAACATTTTAACGTTATCAATTTATAATATTGAATTTTAAATGTGCCTTGCCAATTTTAATAAATATATTCTACATAACTATGATATGTATTTCTATTTATACCTATTTTCTATATATTCGTCATATTTAGAACTGCTAAGGGCAATTACATAATTTTACTAAAAGTAAAGGTGATATTTCTTGGCATATTCTTTATGGATGCAGATAGCAGACAATACAGCACCTCTAAAGGGTAACCAGTCACCGGACCCTATGGAGCCGACTTAAACCACGGGATGGAGCGAACGTCTAATCTTAGCAGTTCACTTTTTAAATACAATTAAGGTAGAACAGAAAACATACAAAATGTGCATTGGATGGATAATTAATATTTTTAATATACTCATGATATCAATTTCAAAAATACCGATACCATCAGACAGACAGATGATATATCATAGGCAGTACATGTGCAGTATGTACTGCAAATATTGTACCGATATTGGTTTTAGTGAATGAGCAAAGAATTTCAATCGACATTTTGAGAAATTCTTCTTTATGGTCCCAGTGTGAGGAGTTTCCTCAATCTGGACTTAACTGCCGAAAACTTGGGTTTAAACACCTTTTTATCGCCGAAGTTACTGGTTTTGTAGTGTTTTTTTTTATTTTTTCAACAAAGTTGTCTATGTCGACTGTATCGCTTGAGCTCGTAATTTTGATTCCTGTTCAATGCAAATATTTGTATTCATGAATATGTCTACTGGTCTGGATGTTTATACGTATAATATGTACGAGTACCTATGTGTTATCATCATCATCATCATTATGATCTTCTTGTCCTTTGCCCAATTTTATTTGGAGTCGACGCAATATGTAACATTGCAAAAGGTTTTTTTTTGCATTTTTTGCTGGTTTCTTTCATAACCTTCCTGACGCCAACCCTCATTGGGAATGTAACCGTTTTCAGATGGGACAAGGTGAAGGTAAATTGGGGTAAAGAAAACGGATAGGGCGAGGGGGCTAAGGTAAGGGATACCGCAAGTCTCAGATGGGGAAACAGGACTAAGATTGTAGTAGCTTGAACAGGAATCCATCCTGTGATTGGAAAGGCCACTAGGACAGGGACATCAACTGGCCAATTGGTGTTTTATATGTCCCAGATTATTATTGTCACTATTAGGGCTGTTGGTCTAGTGGTTAGTGACCATGACTGCTGAGCCAGAGGTCGTGGGTTCGATTCCCACCCAGGACAAATAATTGTGTGATGAGCATGATCATTTGTTCTATGTCTGGGTGTAATGTATCTATAATATGTATGTATTTAAAAAATATATATAAGTATGTTTATCAGTAGTCTGGTTGCCATAGTACAGGCTCTGCCTAGTTTGAGATCAGACGGCCGTGTGCGAGGTGTGTCAAGTTATTATTATAGTTATTATTATATTATACATAACGCGCCCCGCGGTTTCACCCGCATAAACTAGAACAGGGATATTAACTGGCCAATTGGTGTTTTACACGGCCCAGATTATTATTATCACTATTATATTATACATTAGTTGCGCCCCGCGGTTTCACCCGCGTAAGTCCCTCGTTAAGTTTTCTTAAATTTTCTAATTTTCCGCGCAATTTTCTTAATTTTTAAAGAGCATTCTCCTTTTCCTGACAATAACAAACACAAAATAAAAAGAATTAGCGAAATCGGTCCAGCCGTTCACGCGTGATGCCGTGACCAAGGGACATAGGGATTAATTTTTATATATATTTAAGAAATAAATAAAAAGGAGGTATAATAAATTGAACTTATGAATATTACTTACATATGCATTACCAGATTCGTGGGTGCATTCAAAGTCCCAAACAACATTTGTCTCTCGTAATACTGATGGTTAAACACCACACCATCACATATAATAGGGCTTATCTCAAGAGCTATTAATGTTCTGAATATTAAGAGTAATGCCAGAAACAAATACATACTAATGCTGAAAAAAAATATACTGTATACACTCACGCTTGCTACCTCGAAGGAGAAAACAGAGGCGTAAATATTAAACACCCACATTTTATCAACTATTTACGGGAATTAACGCGATCACAAAAAGGTATTACATACCTCTGAATTACCTGACGTTTCGACCAGGTTGCACTGGCCATGGTCACAGGTTGACTGGCTCATCGGTGCACGCCCTCCGTCGTCGAGATTGTGAGGTAGAAGGTTTTTCATCCACCCCCACTTTTTCGATATTTTTGATATTTTCGTTTCCCCATGTACCGTCACATACTATACTAACAGTTTCCCTATTCTGTAAGCAAACCGATGTGTCCCTTTTCTAGTGTTCACCCGACTGCGCATAAAAGCGAGGTGGCATGTTTTTTTAGAATTGCACGCTGTAGATAATTTGAAACCTCTGTTTCCTTTCCTGAATTTCAATCGCTTCACCTACAACTCTTAAAAATCGACATAAAAGTGACGTTCGGTGGAGAAGACTTACGTACGATGAAACTCAATCCAGGGATTGGTGCCCGCTTCGAGTGCATGTTCTGCATGGTATGTAATACCTTTTCGTGATCGCGTTAATTCCCGTAAATACATAATTATATCATGGAACGCGAAAGTTTAATAGTTAGAATAACAATAATTTAGTTTCATTCACTTAATAGGAAGCAAGCTTATTGCAGTCAACCGGGTACTTTGGGAAATAAATATGGGAAAATTGGGAGTATAATGAAAGGGAAAGCAATGGCAGGATAGGGATTTTGCTAATACGGATGGGTTGGAGAGTGTAAGCAATAGCTCATGCAGGTTACGGTCGCATCCGCATCCGGGTGACGGGACCCGTCTAGGGTAAGGCGGGTCAATGCCTATAGGGGGTTGCGGAAGAATGCAATGGCGATTCTCGCTTCCCCGATCATAGGCAAGTAGCGGAACACCGGGGTGGTTTTTTGTCGGTAAGAGTCTGACAGACCCCTTCGCCCCCCCAAGGGCGGAGGACATCCATGAGGATTTTCCTCCTCGTCACCAAAAACAAAAATTTACGGTCGCATGCCTGTAACTTCGTCGATCGTAAGGTGTAATCCCTTTTATAACTGATCTGGAATAGGAAGGTCGATTTTTTTTTTTGTGGTATATGAGACAAACGAGCAGACAGGTCACCTGCAACTCAAGTGTCAGAAGTGCGTTGCCGGCCTTTGAGGTGGGAGTACGCTCTTTTCCCGAAGGTTTGAATGACGTATCGGCCCGAAAATACCGCAGGCGAAATTTTGTCGCATTGAAAGATGGCGGAACGCTGCAGCCGGTATAAATCTGAACTGTTCCTCGAAGCACTCCCATAATACAAGCGATAGAGAATGCAGAGTGAAGCAGAATTTAAATGTAATAAGGGTTTTCATGTACATTTGGAATACGTAAGAGTATGAGGCCTTTTTGTTTATCCGATGTTTCAAACGAGTTGCACCGATCGTGGTCACGGATAAGAGCTCTGCGATGCATCCGTGAGTTTCATAACAAAACGTCGGGTAAAAAAGGGATCTTATCTTATATGTAAACACTACCGCCATTAACTCCCGGTTTCCACATCTTTTTATGAGATAAGTATAGGATAGATATTTTTTTATTACGAGCAGACGGATCACCTGATGATAAGTGATTACCGCCGACCTTAGACAACTGCAACTCAAGAGTCACAAGTGCGTTGCCGGCATTTAAGGAGTAGGGGAGAGGAGGGAAGGGGGCGTTAGGGTCACTCGACAAAGCACAACGAAAGCATTCCTTCCTTTTTCTGTGAGGTCGTGGTATCACTCTGGTCAAGGCGACCCATATGTGACGAAGCATGGCTCTCCCACGATAATCTAATATACTCCTTCTTATTACCAAAGTCTGTAAATATCTTCCAGGGTTAAGTGTCTTTACATTCCTGCTTGCATAGGAGCCGACTGGAGAAATACCTCCATGCTCGAGAAGACCGCGATTAATTGGCTCTAACGATGTAGTATTTAGTTTCTACTATTCAGTAGAATTACCAGTTTTATTTTGAGGTAGGTAGCACAGGAGCGACAATGGAAGATATAGCTTGTTGTGATAAGGCCGCCCATTGTGCATTTTATGTTTAAGTTGTTTTTTTTTATATGTATGCTAGCAACCCGACCCGGCTTCGCACGGGTAGCAGAGACATCTTCAACAATCATCATCATATTTCAACCAATTTACACAAAACCTTAACAAATTATACATTTAAACCTTCCTCATGAATCGCTCTATGTATTGGTGAAAACCGTATGAAAATCCGATCAGTAGTTTTTCAGTTTATTTTAACTCGCTAAATGGGCTGTCCAACGCTAAAAGAATTTTTCAATTCGAACCAGTAGTTCCTGAGATTAGCGCGTTCAACCAAACAAACAAAATCTTCAACTTTATAATATTAGTTAAGATAAGTAAGTTAGAGTTTAGTTTAAAACGAAATAAGAAAGTTACCTCTATAGAAGGTCAAACTTTTATTTTAATCTAGTCGCTTCAAACTACGGTCAGTATAACGGTCACTTATAATGACTAAAATCGTTCCATTCCAGATGATGTTCTTGGACTTGTCTCGAACACTAGTTAAGACATACTTCCAATTAACATAGCTATACGTACACTGTAGAAAATTGAGCAGTTTAACGCTTAACGAATTTGAAATTGATTGTTTCCTGATAAATTAAAAGTCATTTCAAGGCAACATAACTTCGAGGCAACTTCATCTTTGTGATAAATTGAATTGAATGTATTTCGCATCCCCAATTCCAAGAAACATTTTTATAGTTTTTTTTTTTTTAAGAATCCTAGTAGCGTGGGTCACACATTACTAGTATTCTTGTTAACCCCTCCAGCTAAGCTACATGCTTGTGTTAGAAGTGGGTTCACGCCGGTAGTGTTAGGGTTTACGCCTTAGCCATTACGCTACCGCCGCTTAAAGTTCCTAGAAACATTTTTATAATAACTTTGATTCTAACGTGGGAGAGCCATGCTTCGGCACGTATGGGCCATCTCAACCGAAGTGTTACCACGGCCTAACACAAAACCGGCAGTGAAGCAATACTTGCGTTGCTTTTCGCCGAGTGAGTGAGGTTACCGGACTCCCACCTTAAAGGCCGAGAACGCACGGTGACGACGCAGTTATTTACCATCAGGTGACACGTCTGCTCGTTTGTAAACTATACCAAAAACAAAAATTGAAGGCTTCGACTTCCCGGATATAATCAGTTTCAGTAACAGGTATGCGATCCTCTCCGCAATCCATCCGTTTAAGCAATATCCCTTTTCATATATTGCCAAGTTTCCCATCATTGGTTCCCAAAGTGCCCTGTTGACGGCAATAGGCTTTCCCCCTATTGCGTAATTGGGAACAAATTATTTACTCTTTCTCTTGTCTCTTAGCACCGAAATAAATGGATTTTCTTTCTGTTTTCTTTCTAAATTATAGATGGCAAAATTTATGTGTTTGCGCAGCCATACAGGGGTGAGTGTATATATGTATGTATGTTGGTTTCAGAATAATAACTTTTTTGTGTGGTATGCATATTTATTAAAGACTAGATGTCCCGACTTCGTCTGCGTTTTTAAATTTTCTCCGGTTGTGCAAAATTTTACATTGATGCTCTGCTCCTATTGGTCGTAGCGTGATATTATATAGCCTATAGCCTTCCTCGATAAATGGGCTGTCCAACACTAAAATATTTTTTTTATTTGAACCAGAAATTCCTGAGATTAGCGCGTTCAACCACTGAAAGTGCTTAGAAAATAAAAAAAAGAATGACATGGAAGCCTGTTATTGCATTTCGAAGTAGTCTCCGTTCCTTTCTAAGCACCGTCGCATGCGATGGAACCATTGACTGAAGCAGTGAGCCCACTCTTCTTTAGGGATCTCTTCCACGCCTTTTTCAAACGCAGCCGCGGCATCTTCAGGTTTCTCTACTTAAATAAGAGTCACAAGGTGCCAGGTCGGGACTGTAAGGAGGATGACTCACTAACTCCACACCTTCGATAGGCAAATAATCGATAGTCCGTCTGGTGGAGTGAGCTGGAGCGTTGTCGTGGTGAAGGAGGAGCCTGCTTCTTGAGCGCTGCTGTCTAACATTTTCCAAAACAACTGATAAACAATGACTGACATACCAATCTGCAGTAACAGTCCTTTTATCTTCGAGAATGATTTTTGCGAAATGACCCGTCCGTCCAAGGAATGGTGCAATCATCTTTTTCCATTAACTTCTGCCCTTCTTTACTTTTGTCGGCAAATCTTCAAATGGAAACATCCATTGCGCAGCTTGTCTTTTGGTTTTGGGTTCGTAACAATATATCCAGCTTTCGTCACCTGTGATGATGTCATATATAGCATTCAAGTTACCTCCGTCATACTTTTCAAACATTGACCGGCACCGATCCAAACGACGGCGTTTTTGATCTTCCGTCGAAGTATGAGGTATCCATCTAGTACAAAGGTTTCTGATGCCTAAATGTTCATGTAAGACTTTTTGTACTTGACTCATACCAATGCCTAAAGTTGCTCGAATCTGTTGATATGTCACCATTCTATCAGTTTCTATCATTAGCCGCACAGCACTCACGTTTTCTTCAGTAGTCGCCGTAGAAGGACGTTCTTTCATCAGTAAATTTGCTTCGACCACGTTTAAACTCATTAAACCAGTTGTAAACAGTGGCACGAGATTTATCGTAACGTTGTTGTTGAGTAAAACCGCAACGAAAGTCGTAATAAATCATTAAGCGAAAATTTTCTCTAGCCAAATCCATTTCGATGCACGACAGACACTTTTTAAATTGCGACCAATTTGTAAAACATAAATGACATATGAAATCATTAAACATCTACAGATTCCCAAAGAGTTCCTAATTCGAAATTTAAATAAATTTTTCATCGGCTGCTTTTCTTACTGGCCTATCCTAAAAACTTTCAACTTCAGAATTTATCGACTATTAACAAACAAAACTTTCTTCTACAGCTTTGCAGTACAATAGATTTTTACTCCGATGGAAGCAAAAATCTCCTGTATCCTATCTCCTATAGATTGATTTTTTTTAACTAATTTTGACCATTTATCACCGGAGAAGTGGTACGTCGAAATCGAACCGACTAAAACTACACGGTGTTCTGTCACAAGTGGGTCTGTTGCCACACCGTGGTGTACGGGGGATGTGAAACACGTCACGCCACCGTCTCAGGCCTGCTTCTGCTAGGTTAACGGGTAGCCAGGCCAGTGTTCATAGAGGCTGGAGATTGTTCTGCGCTCTCCGGCGCCTGGTGCGTCTACTGCGGGACGGGAGAGTACTCGTGCTTTCCCGTACCTTTTCCGCCACCTTTTGAGCCAACATCACCTCCTCGCAAAATGAGGCGGCACGCACTCTCACTTCGTACCATGGACAGAACCATTGTCTCAAGCGAAAGGCTTACCGCACTAATACCATGGTATGGTAGGTATGGAGTGCAGTGACATAATGTTCCCCTGCTTACAAATAAGTAACTCCCTTCTCCCCTGCCAAAAGGATTTTCACAAGAAAAACAAAGAATAAAATTTCAAAAAAATTGTTGATTTATTATTGTCTTCCAAAGAGAATGAAGGCTCAGTTGTTTCTAGAGTGTACGACTTCTGACTTCTTGCTCGTAGAGTAAGACTTGTTCAGTTTCATTTGTAAACATAATTTGCTATGATTGCTCGGTTTCAAAATAAATATAGCATGATTATTAGAATATATTAACTGTCTTCGTTTCTTCTTAGGATCAGGATTCCAGAATGCTATACCAAACGCTCTTCTGATATCAGCTACTTTCCTAAGTTTGCGTTGAAATATATGATCCATATATATTCCATCGTTTGCAGAAAAAAACACACCACCATTCTCATAATCTTCTGTTATTTGAGTAACTTTAATTTTATTACTTAATAAGTGAATTGGTTGTCCAGGTTTATCGACTTTATACAAACCAGTTTCGTTCGAAAAATATATAGATATGCTTTTAGAAACAAAGAAATCTTGTATCTGTATTCCTTTGACTTCTGGTACTACTACGAATGTGCCGTTTTTATTAAATACGTACAGTACTTTATCACGTATGATATAAAAATTTCTTTGAACGAATATGCGCCATATTTTAGGCAGTTTCAACTTTTTTTTTGCTGATTTTGTCGGATGATCGTATTTAAATATGCCTTCCTTGCCTCCCAAGTAAACGCCTCTTGTTCTATGATCGTAGGCTACAGCATGACCGTCAAGAATGTTGATGTTATTACAGGTTTTTTTGTAGAGGTTACAAACCCTGATTCGAAAACCTGGGTCGGTTGAATTCCAATCTACATATGAGAAGAATAGCTCGTTAGTATACCTGTCGGCAAAAAATAAATTATTTACTGACATGTCAGTCGACTGCAGAAGTTGAATGCAGAGCTCAGGAATGCGGTAGTCGCTACACTGCGGGCGAGCGAGACGAGGTTTGCGGGTGGCGAGGGGAGGATTGCGGGCGTGCGAGGAGAGGTTTGGTGGCGGAGAGAGTTGCTCCCGCCCCTCACCTATGACCGATTTCATAGAAATTTCTCAGGTACGTATAAAACCGTCTTTTGTTGTCGGCCACTTCCTTCACGTTGCTTAGAATTTTCCCTTAAGATTCCTTCACTCTTTAAATCGCTATCAGGGTACCCAGAAGGACCCATCCTTCTGCACTTAAAGTTTTTACACATGACAAGATACTGTTTTAGGCTGATTCTCAGATTTCGCACCAATTGCATGTTTGATAGTATAAAAAAATTATTACCTGCATTTTTGCAGATTCAATAACTGTTGGTTAATCTGAATACATAATGCTAGGTTATCTCTACAAAAGGAAAAGGTAAGCATAAGTATAAAAGATAATAATTACAATTTTTATGCCCAAAGATCATTACCATCGACGTCCTTTACACGAGTTCTAAAGGAAAACCATTTTAAGTTAACAGTTAGAAACAGTTTAATGTATCTAAAATGTATTCACTTGATAACACCAATAATGAGGATTTATTCCCTGTATTTTCATTCATACAAATCGTTTAGTAAATTTTCTAATAATAAAATAGACTTTGTCACCGAAAAAAGGTCATCACCCGAAGCAGAGAACGAAGTCCAAATATTTCTTTAAGTGTACACCCTACTCTCGTACCCCTTTCCCCGCAATACCCTACAACGGTCAGTCGATCCAGTGATCTCAAGAAAGACGCGTGCACTCGTTTAAAAAAATATATTTACGAAAAGGGCCTCGAAAATCACGTTTGTCACGATTTTGTGTTCTTCACCGTGATAGACAAAACTTTGGGTAAGTAAAGTAAGATTTACGTTTTATTTCACCTCTATGATATTAGCCTTTAGGATAACTTTTACAGATATAATATTTATTTATATATCATTTAAAATAACGGAATTAATGTTCAAAATAATCCAAAATGTTATTACCATGGCTCTCATTACCGTAACTTACCATCAGTTTTTTAAGTAATGCAACGTTATTCTGTCGGGAAAATGAGCAACCTCAAGGTGATAGCAGTAAAGTAACATCAAATGTTTGTGATAGCTGCCCAAAAAAAAATCAGCAAATACGAAAATTACGATATATGTACGGAAAACGAATAGGAAAAATGAAAATTGAGATTGAAAATTTACAAAAAAAAAGAGCAGCAGTGCAAAAAGCTTTAGACAGAATAAGAACAGAGAGAAAGGCTCAGACAAAAAATGTCACGACAGAACAGAAAGTACAGACTTTAGTAGATAATATAGCCGAGAACAAAAAAGAAGAGGTCAAGAAAAAATTAATATTCGGAGAAGTAATGAGAAAAGAAATCAAAAGAGGATATAAAGCGTTACCGGAAAATGATAAACGTAAATTTAGCGATATGTTTGTAAAAATTTCAAAAAACAAATTTTTGAGTACGATAAGTTCATTTACAGTTAAACCAAAGAAAGCCGAAGAAAAACACGAACAGGAGATTAAAGAAAAGATAGTTAACTTTTCTGAAGACGACTGTAACAGTAAAATAGCAGCTGATAAAAAAGAATTTAAAAAATTTGCTGGACAAGTTAAACAGAAACTGTATCTAACAGATACACCGATTAATCTCCATGCAAAGTTTCTCAAGACCCATGATTGTAAAGTTGGATTTATGGATGTACCTGACATTAACCTCAAACCAGAACAAGGATTGTTGGAAGACTTTCTTGAAAGAAACATACTCCAGAACTAATAGACGAAATCCCGAGTTCGCCAAAAGGATTAAAAACTACTTCTCAGGATAGCTTGAACTGTAAACATTGGGGAGGTCAATCACCAAATGTTTTTGTAACAAACTCTGAGATAAAACCAAACGAGCACACGGGTCACCTGATGGCAAATGACTACCGCCGCCCAAGGGCACCTGGAACTCGAGAGTCACAAGTGCGTTGCCGTCCTTTAAGGTGGGAGTAGGAGAAGAAGGGGAGGGGGGAAGTGGGGGGAGAAGGGAAGGATGGGAATAAAGGAGAGGGAAGGGTTAGGGCCTCCGGTAACCTCACTCACGCGGCGAAATGCAATGCAATCATTGCTTCACAGCCGGTTTTCTGTGAGGCCGTGGTAACGAGCGGAGTCGAGCCTGCCCATACGTGCCGAAGCATGGCTCTCCCACATTAGTAGAGAGTGAGAATGAGAATATTTTGATCATCTTATTTACTTGCATTATTAATTACTCAAAAATTGAACTTTCAAACTTCGTATTTTGTGATAAGTACAAACTATAATAAAAGACTGAAGAGTAGTAAATGATTATTCATAATTAAGTTACTTAGAAAACCCCTTTTAAAGATTTATGACTGTAGATTTAATTTTCAAAATAAAGAAATGATTAATAACTAGGTATCTTTTTATTTTATATTTAAAGTCATTCCCAAAGGAATCATAACCATTAGATGAAAAATCATTACCGTCACAAATAAAAATTTCAGAGGCCTATATCTCCGATATTTATACATGCAATTTAGAAATATTTACATGTAATATTTGTATATCGTTATATTTTCATTACACATCATCATTTTTTAAATCGAAATTTTTTCTCAATTTCTCCCGATTGGAGCGAAATCAGAGAATCAGCCTTTACTGCTCTTTATCACCTAGATAGTGAGCTATATCAGGAAATATCATCTCTTGAAATAGTAAAAAAAAAACATCTATCACAACTAAAATATTGCAATCTTAACTAAAATAATAAATTTTATTTGTTTATAAGTTTGTTCAGCTTTCACGCCATAACTACTGAACCTATAAACATGGTATTTTTCGTACACGTTATCACGAGTACAGGAAACAGAGTAACTTTCACCAACAAAGAATATGAAAGAAAAGAAAATAGTTATAACTTTTAGACGAATGTGATACGTCAACACTAGGTTTGCTGGAAGTAAGTTCAGCTATTGGTTAAGCTCGCCGTATAATATGTTATTTGTGTACAATAAATAATAAATCAATGAGTAAGTACCTTCGATCATACAAGTATACTAAAGATTTTTGATCAGCGCTCGAAAATGTCACCAACTAAACTATGCTCAAGCAGTTTTAAGCACAGTTGTACTATCAGACGCGGGTGTGTAATGTTTGGTATAATAACAAATGCTCTAATTTCACTTGAAATAACGTTTACATGATATAATTTTTATATGCTATAATGTCGAGTAACCTAAATTCATATGACCTAATGTTTTGTATCATCTAATATTCCTATAATATAATAACACTAGCGACCCGCCCCGGCTTCGCACGGGTGCAATGATGATACTAAATATACTACAGAATGTCTTTATATACAACGTTCACAGCTTTTTTGTCATTAGACAATATAAACATGTTTTCTTCAGAGATTACTCTTGAAAGAGCGACATTTAACCTTCTGGCCGGTACCGCCGCAACCGCTATGTTCCTGCATTTTAAATCTGTAATATCTTCGAAAATATTCATTGAAATTACATGCTGGAAAGAGCCATTTTGATCTATATCAAATGCACAATGTATTTAAGGTACTTAATTGGATAAGGATTAATGCTGTATTGCTTAAAATCGCTTCGTAAATAAGCCATTATTTCTCTTAAAAAATTAAAGGATAAAAAATGGTTATTGTAGGTTATCCCTAAGATTGCGGACTTTTTTGTAGACCTTTCTAAGGTGTACAATACTGTGGTACATTATTTTGATCTACCTCGTAGGGTTGAGCCAGCGTTTGCAATGTAAACGCAAAAAAAATGTGTTTATTTACGACATCACATTAGAAACCTCTAAAGTTATCAGTGTTTCTCTACTATATTATGCATGTATTATACATATAAACCTTCCTCTTGAATCACTCTATCTATTAAAAACCGCATCAAATTCGGTTGCGTAGTTTTAAAAATCTAAGCATACATAGGGACAGACGGACAGCAGAAAGCGACTTTGTTTTATACTATGTAGTGATTTAGTATAACGTTCATTTTATATAATTTTCAATACGTATAATATTCTTTTTATATAAAATTCATTTAACCTAATGTTCTTTTGACCTATAGCTTGACGGAGCCCTGCTTCGCGGGGCTCCTACTTCTGGGTGGTTTATAAAAAAAACCACGAAGACTAAGGCGGGAGCTCCGCTTCGCTTCGCTCCCTTCTTTCCTAGTCTTCTAACCTAACCCATCCAAGTCGGATTGCTCTGAGTCGGGATATTAACCATAATTGATTTGGAACAATACAATATTATGTATTATTTTCATTTTAATTTAAAATCATTAAATTACTTATAGATTTTGAATATTATAGTAACTGAATATTATAGTGAATGTATATTAGTTGAAATGTGCATTATGGAAAATGTTCATTAAACCATATAAAATTAGGTAAAATTAAATTATATCAAAAATTCATTATTTCTTTTGATCGTTATATTAAAGAAAAATATATTAAATGAAATTAGGTCAAATGATCATTAGAACTTTTGTTATTATTTCAAACGTTACACACCCATCAGACGCTTAGAGGCCGCGCTAGCGATGTGACGTGTCAAGTGACCCAGCGTGCATTGTATGGTGATTGTGATGGCTTATTACACGCATGTATGTAAAGTACGAATGTACCTACCTAGTAGATACCACTATCTACTAGGTAGTACGTAACTGGTGCCATTATTTGACGCGATTTGTGTTAGGGAACGTAATACTTCTATGGTACATTTGATGGAATGTAAGTAGCAAGTAAGGTACTAATTTTTTATTCTACTTACTTATGAATTGCCAAATTCATTGGTTGGTTCAAAGACCCAAAAAGCTTTTCTCTTCTGTAATAGTGATTGAAGAATATTACGCCTTGGCATTCCAGTCGTTTTCCATTTAATACTATTAAATTATCCAACAATAACAGGGCGAATAAAAACATTTCATGGCTGGGAAGAAAATTTTACTTTTACAAATATATTTTTTTATTTATTTCTCTACAGGCTCTAACAAATAAAAGTATTAAAAAAAAAATCGTTGCTGACTGCCGATATGAGACTAACAGATGAGACTATTTTTTATTCTATGCCGTGTACTTTTAAGGTAGATTCTTCGTTCTTTTACCTTCTGGGTTTTTAAATCTTAAGAAATTTTATAAACAGAACTTAGTCCTTACATAGATTAAGACTTAGTAATAAACAAAAGAAGTTACTGTAAGGATGCGAGTTGTTATGACAGTCACACTACGTACACGGGGGACAAATGGAAAAAAATATCCAGCTAAGAGGTATGAGAGGTCTCATTCTATATGGGTGTCAAACCCAGAGGCGTAGAACAGTAGGGTGGCAGAGCGGGCAAAATGCCACGGGCCCCCGGCCCCGACCCCAAGACCCTAAGCAAACGAGGTACCAAGAGTGAACTTGTGCCTCATCCGATGAATTAGCCACGGGCCTCTGAAAGTTTCCAGCAGAAAGCAGTAAATAATTGTTCAAGATCTGTCTTTTTTTTTTATGGTAAATGGTGCAAACGAGCAGACGGGTCACCTGATGGTAAATGACTACCGCCGCCCATGGGCACCTGTAACTCCTTTAAGGTGGGAATAGGGGAAGAGGGGGGAAGAGCGGCGCTAGAATAGGCAACGAGAATTATAATTGTGAACTTGGCAGTTGTAGGAGTGCTGTGCCGCGTTCAAATATTTGGATAATGTTCTTGGCAACTAGAGTAGGTAGCTTATGAAACTATGGATGAAAAAAATTTTTTTTCATATGCAGACGGGCCTCCATACTTATACCATATCTAGTTAGATATGGTATAAGGGGTATAAGCACAGATTACTAAGTAGTTACTTAGTAATCTGTGCTTATACCCTTTTTTTTTTTGGGAAACCCCCTCGTCCCGTCATCGCATCGGGGTTTTCGTTGGGGCGGTGTGTCGGAATCGAACCGACTAAAACCACATGGTGTGCCGTACTGCGCCCAAAATAGGATCAATACGGGAACAGCTTTATTAAGACATCCGGACCTCTCCTAGCGCCTGCCCGCAATAGCAGTTCGGTTAAAAACTCTCGCTTAGGTGACGTCCAGGCACACGTGTAAGCGCGCCCCCGCCGCCCGTTTCGCCGGCGGCGTAGTCGGTCCGAGTTGCGACCGCGGTAAAATTCCTGTCGCTACCGGTCATGGAGCGTATAACGGCCGGTAGCGAGAGATCCTCTCCGATAACTACAATGAGGGCCCGACGCTGCACCGCCCAAGTGGGGCAAGCCGCCAGCGTATGCTGAGCCGAGTCCTCACTGCAGTCACAGTGGTGACAGGCGGGACTCAATTTCCTCCTAGCGACCGAGTGCAATTTTTTTTCTTTTTTTTTGTAATATACTAAGGAGGGAATCTGTGCTTATATATTAGTATATTACAAAAAAAATTGCACAAAAATAAATTATGGCTACATTTACCTGTTTCACGTACTTATGTATAAGTCACACCGTCCACTTTTAACTTCTATGGAGAAAAGGTTGCTAATTTCAGTAGGTAATTGTTGGGCCTATCTCCATTAAAAAGTCATAAAACTTAACTAGTAGTGAATAAAACGTCTGAATAAACTCTGTGTAATTAACTCTAGCTCCTGTTATAGGTTTTGTATGTGCTTGTTTTGTCATTCAAAGATCTTGTAGGTACCTATACATGGACAAGAGAAAAAAAAATTAAAGATATACAGAAGGCGCGCAAGTTGAATGCAGAGCCAAGGAATGCGCTTGTATAAAGCCGAAAGGACAGCACTATACTGTGGGAATGCGAGGAGATGTTTGCGGGCGGTGGGGGGCGATTTGCGGGCGTCCGAGGTGAGATTGCGGGTGGTAGGAAGAGTTGCTCCCGCCCTTCACCTCAGGCCCCGACAGCCCGACCCGAACCACGCGTGTTTAGTGAAGGCCCGACTTAGTAGTTGTTAGCAGTCAAAGAGCTATAATTGCTCTTAGTTAGCAGTAGTGAGATTGACATTAGTCCCTGTCAGTCCGAAACTAGTCAAGCGCACGGAGGAATGTGAAATTTAGAATAGGTACCTACTATGTTTATACTAAGAAGTTTCGAAAGCTAACATTTACTAACAATGTACGTTGTAAATTAAAAAAATATGTGACAACAGTTCCAAAAAGTCCGGCGATAACATTGTGCCCTGGAGCACACCACAATCTAGTTTACATTTTTTAGAAAAATGTAATCCCATCTTTCTATTCCACATTACGTTTATGTACCAGTAGGTACCTACTTCAACAGACTTATTAATTTTTTGAGGACCGCGAAGTATATAACTCAAAGCAGGTCAATGATGTCTAGGTCAAAGGCATAACCTAAGTACATAAGCATTTATAGACTAACTAGCTAGCTGTACCAGGCCCCTGTCACTCGATGTACTTGCGCGCTAAATACCTAACGACAGTTGGCCCACTGGCGGACCTTACCGCAGTCTGTGGGTTGCCGACAGCTGCATCGCACGCACACGTTTTATTTTTCAAGTACAAAAAACGTCATTCGTAATCATATTGATATGTTCTTTAAATACTGTAAAATTCACGGTAAAAATTGACATGGTGTTTGGTAGTCTACGTGCTGTAATGGATGTAAATTCAGTAACAGAAAAAATTATGACAAAAAAGCCGAAATCTGTTGATCCATTGTACTTTTTGTAAGTTCTAGAACACCATAAAGTTTAATAATCGAGATTTTAGAAAATAAATAGGTTTTTTTAATAAATATAATAAAAATAAAACATGTACTTAGGATTTTTTGTATAATAAAACCTGAATTTACAAGCATTTTTTTAAATAGGTACATAATATATTGAATTGTACATCACCCATAACCCTACGCTGACTTACAGCCCCGCTGCGTGCGCTTTTGCCATACGTGGTAACTACTAATCAGATTACTGTGCGGTTCTCTAGAAACTTTTTGAACAACCAATCTGTGGAACAGATTGTCACCTTTGGTATTTCCGGACCGATACGACCTTCAAACTTTCAAGAAAAGAGCGTGGTCCCACCTGAAAGGCCGGTAACGCACCGTGACTCTTGAGTTGCAGGTGGGCGACGGTAGTCACGTACCATCAGGTGACCCATCTGCTCGTTTGCCGGCTATACTATAAAAGCAAACCGAGGCTATACCCCTAACAAAAAAAAATTGTATAAAAAATTGAATGATGCTCGGTTGTTTAATTAAGGCTTAAAAGCATAACAAACTCACTTTCGCATTTATAATATTAGTTAGGATTAGAAGAATCACGATACTAGTAATAAATTTACGTAGCATCTTTCATAGCAAATAATAAGCTAATATCTGTAGAGACTAGCACAGAACAGAAATTAGAGAAGTATGTTCACTCAATCACTACTATGTTCACTCTCTCACTACTATGTTCGGGTGAACATAGTAGTGATTGAGATAGTGAGAGGGTTTTCACTACCTCTTCACAATACATGCAAAAAAAAAAGATTTTTAAACAACATTTTGATTCAGTGTCTTTAAAGTATCAATTCTTGGGTTAAAACTTTCCTCAGGTCTTGGCTCTCTGTTTATTCTTTGTAAACACACTTTACTGTTATTGCTCGGCGTCAACATATATATAGCATGATTATCTGAATATATCAATTGGCTCGCTCCATATTCAGAATTATTCTTGTACCTGAACACTATACCAAATGCTCGTCTGAAATTAGGTAATTTCGTGATATTTCTTTGCGATAAATCATCAATGTATATTCCATCTGTTGCAGCGAAAAAAACTTTACCGCTTCTATAGTCTTGGGTTATTTGTTTCACTTTAACTGTTTTACTTAACAAATGAATTGGATAACCAGGTTTGTCAACTTTAAATAAACCAGTTGCATTTGAAAAGTATATAGATAAAGCTTTAGAAATAAAGAAATTCTCTATTTGTTTACCCTTGACTTCTGGTACTTGTATAAATCGATATTTTTTGTACACATAAAGAACTAAACCACGTATTAGATAGAAGTTTTTGTGAATGAATAGGTGATGTACACCATTGACTTTTGAGATTAATTCCGGCGATTTTGTCGAGTAATTATACTTATAAATACCCTTTCCTCCCAAGTAAATGTCGTTATTTATTCTGTCGTAGGCTACCGCACTACAGTCTGGAACGTCCTGAATGTCAATACAAGTTTTATTGTTAACATTACAGGATCTGATGCTGAAGTCTGGCGCAGTAGAGTTCCAATCCATGTGCTTAAAAAAGAGGTCATCAGTGTACCTGTTGACAGAAGAAAATATGTGTGTGTATCCCTATGACCTAGCAAAACGTTTATTAAACGTTTATGGAAGATTTACAGCTAAGAAGAGCAGAATATTATTAGTCAAGAAAACAGACAGCCAATAACAAATCCTCACTAATACAAAACAGAATAAAACTAAGGTGCATAAGACATTGGTGCCGATTCTGTAACACCGCTCTCTAAACTATAATCTGACAAAATTTTCTTCCTATAAGATGTAAACCTTGAACACTTTGAAACAAGGTGTTATTTTAAATTTAAACAAGTAGATAACATATGTCGCTATCGAAATAAGCAATTTATTTGTCGACTATAGTCTGACACGCTTAAATAAACTTTAATACCACGTAGCGAGAGCCGCTATTCGTTGAATGCCATCTCTTTTGCTGTTTTTATTAACCGTCTTCGCAGGTGCCGATTAAAATAACATCATCTTAGTTCGTTTTGAACAAGTTTTTACACGGCATTAGAATAAATGGGGACCTATCGCTGCGTGGCAATAAAGTTAAGTTTACGTTGACAGGTTTTAGTGAAATTTAGTGGCGCTGAGAAATAGATGCCAGTAACAAATAGACCTTGTTACGAAGAATATAAGGTTTATTTCACATGAAGAAATTAAGTCAGATTATGGTTTAGGGAATGTGTCATAGAATCACGGCCATTACAGTACATTAACTAGTAAGAATTTATATCTAACTAACCGTTCCCCGCAATTTCCAACACTTTTATGGTCATTACTCGGCTCCAGAGGGTCGTAGCCGTGAAGTTAAATAGCCTTAACGTTCCTCAAGTATTGGACTATCATATGCAAAAAGAATTTTTCAACCTAGACTGGCAGTTAGGCAAGTAACTATTATCTTATCTGTGGTTAGGCCGAGATTAACGCATTCAACCAAAAAATTAAACTTCTTAGCTTTAGCCATCAGGCTGGTTGAGGTCATAGTCATATTAAAGTAAGGCCAAACGAAGTCCCGCCGAAACACTTAAGTGTATCAAAAACAGAGAATAAGGGAGGTTTTACTACTTACTTATGAATAGCCAAATTCATCGGTTGGTTAAGGAGTTGAAAAAGCTTCTGTTTCTCATAATATTGGTCGAGAAAAACCATACCATTACATTTAATTCGGGATAGGCATCTTGATAGCATCAAATTGACCAATAAAATTAGGCCTAAAATATACATTTCATAGCTGGAAATTAAAAATAAATAAAGATCTATATGATGGTGGGTGGAGGGGTACTTGTGAATTACCCCTCCACCCACCAGTGGGAAACTCCAGTGGGTGGACGGGTCGGGACCGGCGTGTTTATTGATACTTATTTTATCCTCAATGAATGATGTATGAACTGATTGTAATGTATTTAATCTGTACCAACCTGTACTATTATGTATTCTGTGCCTGTTGGTACCTACCGAAGTTACCTTCGCTTGTGTGCGCGTTTTCGTATAACGATGGTTTTTAAAAATCAGAAGACTTTTGTGTTTCATTCAAATATTTTTTCTTGAAAATAAAGTAACATATGCTTAACTCTTTTATCAGTAGAGCCTAATTCATTCTGTATTTTTTGGTTTATTTGTTTGGATAGCACAATTCATCGATAAGTTTGTTGAATGTTCTTACTTAACCAATTCAGTTGTTACATATTTCATTGTAAACAATGTACAAAATTATCGATTCCGCTCACATAAAAAGTTGGGTATAATAAAAATATGTAATAAATGTCGTGTAACGGAAAACAATCATATTTGTAGTCATTATTAATTTTCAACAAAAAATATTTTTATTGCAAACCGAACTCATAATAAAATAACAGAAGCCCTGGTTGTAGTTAGATGTTGAGTGTACTAATGTACCTACTATCTATATGGTTATTTAGGGTTCCGTATTCGAAGGGTAACCAACGTGACCTTATTACTAACCCTCCGCTGTCCGTCCGGCCTGTCTGTCAGCAGGCTGTAATATCATGAACCGTAATAGGTACAGTTGAAATTTTCACAGAACAGACAGTTTTACCAACAAATAATAAAAATTTATTAAAAATACGTTTCTAGTAAGGAGCAAAGGGGGCTCCTAAATACGTGTTTTTTTTTTTTTTTTTTTTGCTTTCTTTTGATCTTTCTTGTACGATGGTGCGCGAAACCCATCATGCGCGAGTCCGAATCGCACTTGGCCGATTGTTTTTTGACGTGTGGAAACCCTATCAGTACACGGAAGGTATCGGAGTTTGAACTGAGTTAAACCATCACTGCATCATGGCGGCTTCTATCCTGAAAACCCAAGCATTCGTTAGAAAGGAACCTTCAGACAAACTTCACCACACTACGAAATCCCAGCATCTACAAGAAGAATAACGTGAGAAACACGACACGCGGCCATTTTAAATTTGTTCTCTTTTGGTCGAAAATACTCGTTCATCGCACTAATCTTGGCCTTCCATCGCCAGACCAGCGCTCAAAGAACCGACCCAAAGCGCCCAATGACTTAGCCTGAAACTCATTTGGCGCTTTGGGATTGACAATCGTGTCGACAGGATTATTTGAGTTTGTGCCATTCAGCGTTGTATGCAGAATTAGCAGTGAGTGCTTGTTTGGAAACTTGGTCCCATAAAAAAAATTTGATCTTAGGTACATTACTCATGGCAACCACTGCCTAACTATCGAGTTTAGGAATTGTTTTCACGTGCATATACTTCGATAACAACGAATGTTTTAAATGAGGAATTTGTTGAATGAACACAATGTGAAGTGATAAGTTAAATAACTGGCCATGGAGTACCTAATGATTTTTTTATAATATTTCTAATTTTATGTTCAATTTCGCCGATTCCCGCAGATGGGCAACTGTCGTTGTCACCCGCTATGCTGGTTCAAAGGCAACTGGAATTAAAAAAAATATAACTAAGATGGTAAAAGAAAACTATAAGGCACAAAATCAAGATATTTATTTGAACATTACATCATAATGAAAGCACACGATAGTCTTATAAACTACGTAAACAAAATAAAACAGGTGACGTTGCTGTTGCAAGGAGGTGAAATAACAATTTTTGTTCGGTTCTGTTGTTTGGTCAAGACACTACAACAAGCTATAACACGAGTCTTTGGTCTGAGTAACAGAGACAAAATACCTAAGCCTAAGAACAGAGGTACCAATATGAAAAACATAACTTTCATAGCTACCGTTAAAATTTTAGACCACTTACATTACACACACTTAACAAACAGTAATACAACGAAACTGTATTCTTTCAACGTATAATATCATTGGTGACTTCGCGCTAAATAATTGCACACGCCATTGGGAGACTCTTTATGGTTGCATCGCTGTAACTACGGTAAACTAATGCGTGCTAAGATATAATATATGAGAGATGGGACTTAAGACTTCTTAAGGACTTAATGACACACAGCGCATTGTTAGCAATATTAACGTGTTTGAAAATGCACACGACACATCCAACTTAAGGACTTAATGACACACAGCGCCATGTTAGCAATATTAACATGTTTGAAAATGCACACAACACGACCAACTAACTCGAATGAACCAGGGCCATGCCAGGGGAATGCAAGGGCTGTGCGGTACAGTTTTACGTAACGCCCACTGCGGTACTATTTGTGGGGTACGTTTTGGGGTTTGATTTTTTTTTTATTACTATCTGTAGACCTAAACGAAATTGGTAATCCGCTAAGTGAATAGTTGTCCTCATACTTGCCAGTTATTTTTAATCGAGATCGAGTGTCATGTGTTCGTACCAACCACAGAACACAAAGATATATTTATGTTGTGGTACCAACAGTAACCTGTTGGTGTTTCTGGTCTACAGGAGTCACAGCAGTGAGAATATGGATGCGATTGATCTCTTTAAAGTTCAAATTATAAAATCACTGAATATTTTATGTATCACAGGCAGAGCACATTATGTTATTTTTATTTTCTACAGGTCTTTGGTTTACAAACATTTGACTTAAATATTTATATTTAATAACAAACAATACCTTAACGGCAACTTAGCGGCAAAGCGTGACTCGCAGTAAAGGGGTTCGAAATTCAAATCATTAAAATAATCATCATAAAAATTTCAACATACAATTAGAATTTATGGTAATACAGTTTTTCTCTAATTTAAACCAAATACACAAAGTAAAGAAGTATAGTTTGATAAGGATATTTTGGCGTGTGGATGACATAAGTCCACTTAACAAGCTCCGCCATCTAAAAGTCAGCTCACACCAACACGCGAAAAAGTAGCTTCGGCGACTTCGCGCAGCGTTTCTGACACTTTCACGTGCTCATTGAACTGTATACCTTTTTTGGTAGTAAATAAGTTCTATTTTGCTATTTTAAAAGGTGCTCGCCGCGCGGAGTCGCGTCTCGGTGTGAACTGACCCCAAGGGGTCGTTCAACGTACGTAAGCTTAAGGGATAAGAGCTTTGCTTACTTTTGCTGAAAAGGGGAATTCCACCCGGAATTAAGAGCGACTAAAATCCAGCTTGCTTAATATTTGAACGGCCCCCTCACGGGAAAAAGTGTCTAGTCAAACTGTCAAGAATGCCGTATTCTTGACAGTTCTTGACAGTCCGACCAGGAAGTATTTAAAAATATTTTATCACTTTATAATGCCATATCTTTACAAAATAGTTGATTTATAAAACTATTTCCTATAAAAAACATGATGATGATAACAAAGATGAGGGTAAGGGTTTTATGGGCACATAAGAAGCAACGACTTAAAACTGTGCTGTGGTACAATTACTAACCTAACTTTATAAGCTATTAAGGAACATACGCTTCTATAACATAAGATGTGTGGGTGGGCAGATAAGTTTCCGACGATAAAATAAATAATATTTAGATGTAGGTATTTTAATATACTTTTCCTTATTTATATAGTTTTTATTGTATCGTTTCGGAAACCTGTAGTATAACGAATAGAGGGTGTAAGTACATAGGGCACACTGAAAGTTCTGCGCTCCTGGCCGCTCATAAATGTTTGAGTTTCGAATGTTAAATTTTTTTAAACATAAGAAACTCAATCATTGATTTAAAAAAAATAGCGGGAAGTCGTGAGTCAATTGTTTTTATCACAAGTTGAAGTCGGTCGTCCGTAGCAAAAATGGAATTAACACGAAAAGATTTTAGGGCTATAATTTTACAAGTTCACTTACTCCGCAAGACTGCTCTGCCCGTCTTCAAAATGCTTTTGAGAGGCAGCACCTCATTTGAGCACCGTAAGGTGTTGGTACGCAGAATTTGATCGTGGCCGTGTCTCTCTCGCTGATGAAATTCTTGGAGGTCGGTCTTCAACTGCGATCACTGAGGAAAATGTGGCTACTGTCAGGCAACTCGAATCGAATCAATCGAAGAAAACCGGCCATGGTATGAGCCAAGTTCAAAAAATCTTACATTAACATTTAAAAGTTAGAAAACTTTGTTGCCGATGGATTCCTGATGAACTCACCCCAGAACAAAAACGTACTTATGTTGATTGGTGTAAAAAAATGTTTTTAAAGTACGATCACGGACGTTCAAACGCTGTATATGACATTGTGACAGGAGATGAAACATGGATATATTGTTACATGTCGGAAAGAAAGCAACAGTCTTTCAGTGTTCGAAGGTGAAATATAAATCAATATTAAATATAAAAAAATTTACTCTTTGATTACATACAACCTTGATAGTGAGAGCGCCTATCTAAATATAAGAAGAGACTAAGAGAGTCAAAAATGTTAGTGTCAGTGCGATACACGGTTAAAAATTCTATCGAATTTAGTGCTACATAGATTCACAACTACTTCGAATTTAATATATAAATAAAGATACCCCAAGGAGGTATCCCTCTAACGCCTCAAAAGGCTATGAAAAGCGAACCTACGGCCGATACGGATACTCTAGCATCGGTCACAATTAATTCAAGGATTCCCGAATTTTGGGCAGACAAGTCGAAATTGTGGTTGCATTTTGAGGCCACAGTGTTTTCTCAAAAGTTGAGCGACGCGGCAAACCAGAACTTGGTAGTTACTAAGTTGAACAAGAACGCAATTGAAGAGGTTAGTGATTTACTTCTAGACTCACCTGTCTCAAAATTCCAGATGACACCCTCAAAATGATGTGGGAAAGACACCTACCGTCGTCATTGCGAGCAGTGTTGACTGTCACAGAGTTCAAGGAGTTAGAAAATTTAGCCAAGGTAGCTGATAAAATTATGGAAACTATTCGTCCCATACAATTGGCTGAAGTATCCCAGCAAGCAACAGCTCCGACGCCTACAAATGATTTAGCGGCGCAGATAGCTAAATTATGTTTGGAAATTCAGAAGTTAGGTCGTCAGGGCAGAGATCGGATGCGCGGCGTACAAGCGAAATACAGATCTTCTTCGAAGTCACGCGAAGGAAACAGATCGAAAGAATGTCGAAATCGCCATAACCCGGATTGATCGTCTTTTATCACTTCAGGTATGCAGAAAAAGCTGCGAGTGTATACAACCCTGCAGCTGGGAGAAGAAGAAGCGGACGGAAAACTAGACGCGTTGCAGTCGATGGCGGAGGACTGCATCAACTTTGTAAATCACCGCCTAAGCGTAGCCGACGTCAAAAGTGGCTACAACCTCTTGGTGGATACGGTGGTAAAATTAAGTAAGTGCAGTAAAATTAATGACAGTTTTATAACTGTCATTAATTTTACTGCACTTACTTAAATTAAAGCTTATGCTTTATCCAGCAAACGGAACGGAGATCAAAACATACGGTACGTGTACTTTAACTCTAAGTCTGTATCAGACGTTAAACAGCCGATATTGGGTGCGGACTTTCTTAAATCCCACAAACTTACATATCTTAGTGCGCGTAAGTTAGTGGATCAGGTAACGAATCTAAACGTGTTGGCCTTAGTGATAAGCAGTGACGGTTCAACCGCGATTAAAACTATAGACAGTAATAACCCTGGGCATGAATTATTGAGTGAATTTTCAGATGTAACAAAACCGGTTTGCTATAACGAACAACCTAAACATGGATGTTGCATTACATTGAAAATTCTGGAGCACCAGTATATGCTAAAGCAAGGCCATTACCTCCCGATCGGTATGCTAGAAGTTAAGGAAAAGTTCCGGCTAATGATCGAGCTTGGCATTTGCAGGCCTTCAAAAAGCGCATAGGCCAGTCCCCTGCATGTGTTGCCATAAAGAATTGGCGACATACGGCCTTGCGGGGACTACAGACTTCTTAATGGATTTATTATTATTAATGGATATATTATTAATGGATGATGGTCGGAGGGAACGAATAAAGCGTTCGAGCAATGTATATATGGGCGCAAATCTTCAAATATTGTTTTTTTTAAGTGATTATATTATTATAGAAGTATTCAAAATACGTTAGACTGATATTCAAATAATTATTTGTAAACAGTAAAACAATTATTTATCAAGCTCTAATATTTAGTTCTAATTTACACTGTTTTGACTGTTTAAAGTCGAACTTATGATTCAAATGCTCATTTAAAATAATAATATATTCAAATAATTATGTAAATGTGATAAATAAAGTCTATTAGAATTAATATTATTATTCTGTATAAAATTTTATTATTTTATGCATTAAATAAAACCTAATTTCTATTGAATCATGATTGCAGCGCCATCTGCTGACGATCTTTACAAAAATAATAATTGTTTGTATTAAATAAATGTAATTTCTGTAAAAGAAATCATTTAAAGTTGTGTAAAATTGATTTTGAATATTCAAGAATTATTGATGACTAAATCATGTCATTTATTTATTATAAAAGATAAAGGAAGTTGTAGTCGCTTATCCGTTTAAAAATCTATTGTAAGGTTATTTATAAAAATGTTTGAATTGTGAAAAAGAGATTAGTACTGTGCTGGCGGTTGTGTGAAAATAAACTAAGTAATATTTGACCCTGAAAATGGAAACCCTGGCGTATCGCCGACATATACATAGTCTACAGGAAGCGGTTACATTATCTCACCCGCTGCACGACGTGTCCTTATCTTTAATGACCGTTGCGTCTAGTACCGGCGTGGGCGCAGTTTTACAACAGAAGGTATATAATACTTGGCGATCGTTAGGATATTTAAAAAATTAACAGATAACGCCTTCATAGAGCACTTAAGGTATCAGTTATGGCACGTCTCGCAGGTTCATGGGTAGAAGAACTACCAGCAGCACTTTTAGGGTTACGAGCAGCGCCGAGAAGCGACACTGGTGTGAGTGCGCGAAACTTACCTTCGGTAGAATATTACGGTTACCAGGAGAAGTTTATGATGAGGTGAGTAACGAAATGTCTCATGGAGAATACCTAGATAGACTTAAATCTCAATTAAAGTAATAAGTAGTTTACGACCTAAGCCAGAAGCTCACCGAAGTCCGAGATCCTTGTTTGTTCACCCCGATTTAAGTAAATTTAAGTACGTATTCCTACGTAATGAGTAATGAGTGTAATGACATAGTACGTCGGTCATTACAACCCCCTTACGACGGTCCTTACCCAGTAACCGAACGCCGCGCCGTGGTAATAGGTTTAGTTCTATATCATTAAATTGGGTAAAACCCGCTTTTAGGTTAAATGATAAACCCGTGGGAGAAGATGACGTAATCGCTAACCGCACCAAAAGTGGCAGAATCGTAAATAAACCCATAAGGTTCGGAGTCAATAAACGGTACATTATAATATTTTTACATATATAAATTAGATCACATTCAACCACGAGGAAAAGTATGTTTTATTTTAGTTTTATACAGTTAGCATTTAAAGCAATTAACAGACTAATGTTTTATTTGTGTGATCAGCAATTATTCATTGTAAAGATTTCGCAATTGAATAGAACCGATATAATGCTATGTTGGAGTTGAATAAGTTCATAATTTCGTTAGATTATTTTTGCGTAACAAAAAAAGTATTTTTTTCTCTTTCGTAGGTAACAAAACGGCTTACAATCAAAGTAAGGAACAGCATAATACAGTGAACGAAACTACAGTTAATAACGTTTTAAACGATAAATTAAATATATTTACATGGGCCTTAGCGTCCATGGTGATTATTCCTACAGTCGGTCTGTCATACGTTGTATGGCAACGTTGCTCGAAACGTACCAGGAAGTGGCTCAGGAAGGAAATGGCCATGGTAACTGAAGCACCCCCTGTTGTAAGGGCGCACACTATACCACAGCAGTCACCTTCAGTTAACACCGGAGGTTACGCGTAAAGATGTCTTGTGCGTGTAATTTGCATTGTATGTAAGTAATATGTGAAATGTGTACCTATCGTAAACTTATTATATAATTATAGTGTAATGAATTATAAAGAACTTGTTGTTTAATATTTTCATTTATGTTAATGTAATTCATTTATTAAATAATGTTCGTTGGTTCGTATAAATAATCGTAAAACTGTAATATCATTTGTGTATGTAGAATTGTAACATAAAAACGTCTGGCTCGAGCGAGAGTGCTGACAGGCAAATTCCTGCGCGCTAACTGAACTCGTTTATGCACGAATAAAATTCAAGGTAATAACTTTAGTTTAAATTATACGATTTTTATTGTTAATAGTATTTTTTTTAGCAGGAGACTACTGTAGGGACACATACTTTGTAAGAGCGCATGTGCAAGCATTAGCCAGTTTGTATAGTACTCAGTTCAGACGCACATGTGTCTGGCTGAAATATAAATCAATATTAACATTTTACTCTTTGATTACGTACAACCTTGATAGTGAGAGCGCCTGTCCAAACATAAGAAGAAACTATCTTACAAAACCAATAAAATTGAGGCAGGCGAGAAGCGTAGGCAAAAAAATTATTGCGTTTTTTTCTCCCGGACGGGTCCTGTCTGCACGATTCCATTTGAAAAACAAAAGACAGTTAATGCTGAGTGGTACACCACCATTTGTTTGCCAGTATCTTTGAAAAAGTTAGGGAAAAACGGGGCCGGAAGAGGCCGTGATAGCTTTCAACCAGCGCGTGAAAAGCATGCCCTTAGACCAATATTCCTCATGTTTTCAAAAATGGTTTGACAGAATTAAAAAGTGTTTAAAATGTAATGGAGAATACTTCTAAAAGCAGTAAATATATTACTTTACATGTAAATTGTTTTATTATTGAATTACGCAAAACTTTCAGTGTACCTAGGGCTGCCATCCGTCCGGGTTTCCCCGGTTTTCAAAAAGTGTCCGGTTAAAACCCGGACACTGTGGCAGGGGCAACTTATAATTATTAGATGAACAAGCTGTTCAATTTAATAAAAAAAAATAGAATCGGCGTTTTTTTTAAGGTGTCCGGGAAAGAATCTCGATTTCACAGATGTGTCTGGGATTTTTGAAGAGCTTGTCCGGCGTCGGCAATTTAAGTAATGGCAGGCCTAAGTGTACCCCACGTATAATATAATGGAACTTTTCCTTAAATCACTGAAAGGGTATGACTACTAGCAGTCTACGCCTGGTGGTCTAGTGCTTAGTGACCCTGACTGCTGAGCCAGGTCGTGGGTTCGATTCCCACCCAGGACAAATAATTGTGTAATGGGATCATTTGTTCTGTCTTTTTAGAAATATTCAAGTATGTTTATCAGAAGTTGGTCACCATGGTACAGGCTCAGCCTGTCAGATGTGTGAAGTTATTATATTTATACCTAGTTACAAAAAGAATTTAAAAAACTATCCGTTTACAAGTTATGATCGTTCAAACGGTCATAACTTTTAATGCTAGAGTGCCCTTTCAGAGATTTAAGTACATTTTCCGTTGTCAGATACACCCTGTATAATTCTGATAAAGTCAGACAAATTCAAATTCAACAAACATTTCGAAATTAATCTTCATAATATATACTAACTATGCACAAATTTCAAACAAATCACGATGGCTCACACCACGACTATGCCCTTACCGTCGGAATACACTTTCAACTAAGCTACCCTGAGACTCGTCCTGACGTGTACAACTAATACGACTTATATCTTATCTTATAACTAAGTTAGGAAGAATGAAATGACAATACAAAATTTTCAACACTGATGTTTAGAACTCAAATCTTATAAATATATACTTTTATTTTGTATAAAATATTAATGGTGAACTGGATGGAGCTCGACCCTGTACTTTGCTAAGCATTTAGCACAGTATATGTATATGCAGTATTGTGACTCGGCCCTTTCCTTGAAATAATTACATACAGCCGGACAGTACGTTAACACGCGATAGGCCTGCCCATAATTTCATCTACCTACTTGAGTTTCTTTCTAGTTTTGTGATTGTAAATATTATAATTTATTTTAATAAAAAATATGAACATTCATTGTGAATGAAATGAGTAGTAGGTACCTACCATTTTTTACTTTCATAATCATTTCATAATGATATTTCGTCTAATTCAATAATATATGTAAGTAGCTAAATACATAAGTAAATAGATAGCTTAGCCTAGAAAACTACCTACTAGTTTTTTTAACGCGAGCGTGGGTAAGTCACTCGTGTGTCACTTTTGTCACCCTATCTACATATTTATTTATTAATCCAGGTATTTTACTTGGTGGAAAAAACGAAATACCTACCTATTATAAAAGGAACAAATTATGTACTAGTAGGTACATAAAAATTATTTTATAGTCTTACCTTTCTGAGTTTCCAGGTAATTTAAAAAATGTTAACTCTGGGTGCGTTTTTGAAGAATTCAAGCAACCAAAAACAGCACAATATAGTCTATAATTTCTATTTGCCATATTAAGTACTTAAGTATTTGTATTTATTTGCACAAATCGCACGCTTACTGCCTAAAAAACGATCACTACGTTCGTTCGTCGCAACTGTTTGTGTACCGAACGCAAGGCGTGTAGGTATGTCTCGCGATCCAACCGTTTGTATGAATATACCATACTGTATATACATTATACTGTGCATTTATTAATAGCCGTTTAAAGACTATATATATAAACTAATTCATGTTAAACCGGCGTCCGGGCCACCACGCTGAAACATCGGTAGGCATTTCATCCCGGCCGGAACAAGACACAGCTATCTACACTGGCCCGTTTCCGGGCCATGGCACATCTCATTGATTTTATTTGGTAAACTAAACACAAATGCAAATTAAATAATCTTCATTATCTTTAAAATACTATTCAGGAATGGCTTTCCAAAGCTCTTTAATGTCCTGCGAGTTAAGATCTTGTGGTCCAAATATAAATGGTTCAGTAGATTGTGGGCCGTAAAGTTTCACCATTTTTAGTCTTGTTTGTGTTAATATTAAAGTAGATAATATAGTGCGAGGTACACCTATCTTTTCAGCGCAGACTCCAGTGATATGTACGTCATCAATCCAGAAGTATGGTGTTGATTGTGCAGCCATTAATAGTCTGTGGATCACATCCTGTGAGTAGAGTATGGCCCAGCCTAAAAAAATGGATTAAGTAATTAATATAGATTTATTTATTGTGATCACTTGCAATCAATATGCAATGCTTTTGTAATGTACATATTAGAAATAACAATAATAACTACTATCTAATAACAGTAGTTACAACATTACACTATTCATTACTCATACACATTAGTTATATATGGATCTCAAATAAAGATTGTGAATCCTGTCTCTTAAACTAGGCAAAGCCTGCATCTTAAGAGGCAGTATTCGACAAAAAGATTTTATTTACTTATTTGTCTTATATTACACAATTCCGGCCCAGATGTCACCACTGTTTACTTTTAAGGACTTTTAGGAGATCGGAAGTTGTGGTGTGTCATTTGTGTCAAGGCCTAAAACCCGATTGGCAACTTACTAAAAGTTGTTCTGATTCACAAATAGTGAAACCTGTTGGTACACACAGTCCTCAAGCAGTTTAGATAAGAATGGAAATTAGCCTTAAGTGATTCAGAAGGGTAAGATTCGGAATCTTGGGGCCGGGAACGACAAACGCGTTACGCCATAGTGAAGGGACAATCCCTGAGTCAAGTGAAAAAGTCACTGTATGCGTAGCCACCTGGAGAAGGTGTTCAAAGATATGAGTGATCGTGCGACGATTAATGTTATCACTTCCCATGGCTTTGAATTAGATTGATAGGATTATCTTTTGACTTCTTCTGGTGCAACTGGAAAAAACTAAAAAGAGACAGTATTGGGGCGAGGTAGGTCAGCTAGGTCTTTTAAATTAAGACATTTGATTATCAAACTGCGGAAGTGAGGTGAAATAACGGTTAATATCAAATCAAATCAAAAGTAGTAAAGGAGGTTACATACATTACATTCGCCGATACATGATTAACATACATCTTCTTAATATTCACACTTTTAAGTATATAATTTCAAAAAAACGATGAGCCTAAGGAAAAAGGTACCATTGAAAGAAATAAATGTAGTGATGAGTACATATATCGATACCCTAATTGGCAAACCATCAACTCCACTTTTTATAATAACAAACAGGTTACCTTGAAAAATCACTGTAGTATTATGAAAGTTATAAAGTATTGTACTTTATCAAAAATAATAGCTAACAATATTACATGGCCACGGATATTTAGATTTTCGATAAGTAGTCTAGAAAAAGAAAATCATAAAGTTTTAAGTGTGTCCTGAAACAATTGCCGAAATGGAGTTAGCTGGTTTGCCAATTACGGTATCAATAATTGTGGTCATTACCTTTCGTTATCACAAATACAAAAATATTACGGTTTAAATACATTTACGTGTTACAGAAAGGTGTGGTCATATTTTACGGTCGTTTAGTAAGTAACAGTTTTAAGAAAATTCGTGATTTTTAATACAGAAATCTGATTTTGAAACTGAAAAATGAAAGCTAATATTTCGTATGAGAGAGGGCTGCCATGAATGAAACTATAGGTATTAAATACCAAGGTTATTGATTGAATATCCAGATTTTTTTTAAAAGGTCTGTTTAGGAAAATAAAACAACGGGGTCATTGAAATTGACGTAAAAATTCATAATGTGTTGTTTAGAAATGTGTACCTACACTAGGAAAAGCATTTTCCGACGAGAAAAAAAAACAATTTTTTTCAAGCGTAATCAACTATTTGTCAGCTACACACAACGCTCCTAAAATTTGACTACACCTTTCTGTAACACCCTGTACATGAAGGGCGTTATCATAAGCATTAATGCTTATGATAACGCCGACGTTAGTACCACTTATGAATTCATGGGCGGATTTATGAATCTATCGGTATTCGATGTAGAGGAAGGAAATCTTTCGGGAACAATACATTTTTTTGGATGAAAGGTACCCCAAGTCCTTTTCTCTACCCGTGAAAATCTTTATGAGGAATTTGATAATCATCGGGTGAGCAGTTAAGTTAAGCTTACCAAACAATCTAACTCGCATTTGCATTTTTAATATTAGTTAGGATTCTAAATAAGAAAAATGTACACAATAATCTACTAAGATCACACATACCTGCACAATATGTTGGGTAAAATTTACTTGCATATTCCTTAGTGGTCACCTTCCATTTTGATTTTGCTGATCTCTGAGCCTTGGCATTTTTAAGTACTTGACACATAATCAAATCTTTCGCTCCCCACGGCGACAGTTCCCTAGCCAAAAAATGTCTCAACTCTCTTGAATTGACTAGAACATCATCATCGGTTTTCAAAATATATTTTGCTGCAGGACAATGATGCGTTACCCATTTTAAGCCCATAACGTGCTTATAAGTCAAGTTCCTATACGCATCTTTAAAGTTTCCGTACACTATGTCACCATACTCCGTAATTTCTTTACGTACAAGGTTCGATACTGCCGAATTATTCTCGGATTCACCGATCAAAAACACGACTTTAGTTGAGTCAAAATTACGACCCCACGTACTTCGAATAACTTGTCGTTTTTCAACATGGTGTGGATTCGAAGACACTATCACCATTAGTAGTAACCCTGCGGTATAGTTTTTACATGGTTGTGGATTATTTATAAAAGTAAAGTTGTTAATGTCGATCAACTGTTCGTAGTTATCTTCGACAATTACTTCCGAAGTGTTGTACGGGCCAAGAAGACTGAATTGCGGATCTAGAAGTTTTACCACGATGGGTGTTGTACGCATATAATATTTAGAAATTATAAACAATGCGAAAATGGTGAATAATATCTTATGGAGAGTGATCATTTCTGTTCTTTCACGCTGTACTTCCGTCATAGCAAATTTATTGGAAAATATATCATGTATTGTTTTGTCACTCGTGAGTTACTCACAATAAGTTTAATTTAAATAAAACACTTATTATTCCACTTAAGTAAAGAAATAAGGTCTTCTCTTAATTCAATTTTAAATCATCGTTTACAGATGATACTGCCAACGTCAAGGTAAAGGGTAAATTTATTTGTTCATAGGTTAAAAGTTTTAAGACAATGAAACAATGTGATTTTAACTGTTTGTGATTGTGGTTCTGTAGGAGGGAAGGAAAAAGTTATAATATAGATATCAAAGAATGAGGAAACACTATAAATTTATGTTGGGAATGAACTAAAGTTAAGAGTTAAGCCAAATTAACGTATTGGGATATCTATTGAGGGTGAAGATCACAAAGAGGGACGACTAATTTAGGGTAAGAAAATCAGATACTTTCAAGAGTGCCTTCCTCGAGACCGTACTCGCATAAAGAGTGATCTCGATCTCGGATTGTGGCAAGAAAAACTGGGGTAGTAGAAAATCCTAAACGTAAAAGGATTATAATTGAGGTGGTTAGCTTATTAACATGATTTTGGTTGAAGAACCAGGATCTAGATGGAATGGAGAGTTGACGAAAACAGTAATGACTACCCTTGATCATTCTAGTGTTTTGCCATGTATTACTCCAGGACTCAGTTAAGGAATGTTTGGCCTAGGTTAGCAGACTTAGGGCGAAACTTGTAAGATGTACATCTGCTTACGTGTGTAAGCACAACTTACATGTAAAATGTGCATCTGCTATTTGCCGCTATTTTAGCGCAAGAGACCGCAGTTTTAGTGCCTGCTATACCTGTATTACTAGTAATTCAAAGTAAAGTACCTTTTTAATTCTAAGAATATTAGGGAAGTTGTTGCAAATTGTTGTCCTTTAGTCAGCTTAAAGAATCGGAAGAAATAAGAGCCTTGTCACGCTTATATGATTCCACGTAGAAAGACCACTTCTAACAAGGCAATGGATACTCCTATAAAGAAAGATTTGGTGGAAGAGAGTTTAGTTTAGAATAATTTTGAATTTAGGGATCCCGACTGCAGAACCGCCAAATTTCATATGACAATAGTTTTGAAGCATCAGTACAAAGGGTCACCTTATCAATAATGTGGTGTAGTTTTTGGTTCACTACTGGAGATTGTTTAATAATGCCAAAGTCTAAATGGAAGGTTAAAGAATGGTAGTGCAACTCAAAAAGAGAATTTAAAATAGATTGGGAGATAGAAGAGAGAAAAGATTTTTTATTTTAATAAAGAAATTCAGAAGCAAGGGATCTTGTGTCTCTTTTACATCGAAATAGTAACCACGGCTTGAGAAGTCGGTATTTTAGGGGACGATGCCGAGTTTGCGGAGTTTGGAAGCAAGAAATTAAAATACGGAAGTGGTGTGGAACTACCAAGCGACTTTGGTAGAGGAGACCAGGACAGGCGGGAGACTAGATCAACAGATGAAAGTGTAAGGTCTGGAATGCTGATATTTTGAGATGGCGGGACCCTAAGTGTTACAGAACCATCATTTAAAATACATAAGTTACGGTCGTGGCAGGCCCACAAAGAGATGGCGGGATGAACTGGATGCTTTTTGGGAAGATTGGCGGCAGAAAGCTTTAAACCGTGAGCAGTGGAAGGAGGGTAGGGAGGCCTTTGCCCTGCAGTGGGACGACCATGGCTGATAATGATAATAATAATAGTAATAAAAAAGTTATGGTCATCCAAAGGTCAAGTAATAATAAAGAGCATGGATCAATACAGTGGGAGCACCGTAGGATATGGCGAAAATTGAAGTAACCTACAACAATCATGGGAGAAGGAATAGATGACAGAATTGAATTCAACTACTCAGAAAGAACATTAGGGTGAGGAAGGGGAATATAAACAGAAAAAGTAAGTATTCATAATAGGGGGCTTCAAACCATAAGGGCGTAAACTATATACTATACTAATACTTTTTCTTTTTTTAATGCTATTCGACTCCAGTTATAACGAGATAAAAAAAATACTTTTTGGCGCATGATTTAACGTCAGACATAATTTTCAAACCAGTAAGTCGTACGACTAACGTAAGAACAATTAATTAATCGGGCCATTATGCAATTTTCATTGCACCATATAGACGGTAGTGCATAAAAATTTGATTATTTGTCATTTTGATTTTATGGAGTTAGATAGACAGAAAGAAAGAGCTGAGTGGCTTAAATGGTTTGTGTAAGTGGAGAGCTTTGGGCTCGAAAAGCTGCCTGCGCACTACCATGTGCTATCTATTATCATTTGCGCTATCAACCTTTAATTTAACAAAGTTTAGGTATACAAAAAAAACCAACAAAACAGGTAACAAAAAAAAATTGGTAACAAAAAAAAACTTGGTAAGCGTGGTATCAGAAAACGAGTAAGCGAAGTCTATTCCAATTCCAACGTGTGCGGTAATCAAATATCGGGCTTAGTTCTTTACCTATATTCAAATTCGAATTCAAATTTATTTATTTGCAGAAAATATCTTCTTTCACATACTTTTACAGATACATATCGTATTTAGTAAGTAATTATTTATGATTGAACGTTTCTAAAAGCTGAAAGTGTGTCTCGATAAAACTTTAATAGATATAGGATCTGACATAAAATTTTGTGACTTTTTGAATGTGAAAATTTTGAATGGTCGAACATAAAAGACTTGATTTAAAGTTTGCAGCCATTTAAATTGGCTGGAGAGGCCCTATGCAGAAGAGATTCGACCCTGTTAACTGCTGAAACAACACTAAAACTGGTTTTAGAGAAGTTGCTCACTCATGACATGGTGTTAAGTAATGAATTGTATGAAGCACTGTGTATGAGGATTAAAGAACGCCGTACTGAAGTATCAGGAATATTAATATATTTACAGAAACCAAAGAAATATCATGAAAATATAAACCAATTCGCTGATACATTTACTATGTCACAGAAAAAAGCCATACGATTAGAAATGAAAAAAAATTTAGAGAGGGTTATTCAAGATGATAAGTCTAAAGAAAACGTGGAAGAAATAGTAGAGAAGAACGTAGATTCACCTTAACTAAAGAAAGATTTGACATTGCAGGAAGAATTACAAATCCAGTAAGAAACCACGTGTTATATAGCACATATACTAAAAGTGAGAAAGATTTTGATAAAGTATTAAAAAAGGAAATGACTGCGTTTGAAAGTGAAGAAAAGTTCGAGGAGAATACTTATATTCATGATTATTTGCTGATTTATTGTCGCGAACGAGGCGAATAATACGAATTGATCAGGGGTTGCGGGGAGGGGAGGGGGCTGCGCGGGGTAGTGGCGTGGTGTGACTTGTCGTCTAACGACACGCACGCTTACACACACATCACGCGTAACGCATTGAAGCATCTAATCTTGCAATATCGCTATTTTTTGTCGTAAATTCGTAACACAGGACCCGGATACCGGTTTACAAGCATGATCACCTTAGACCACAATAATTATGTTATTTTATCTTAGAATAATGAAGGAATATTAAGGAAAGAATACTTCATCACCCTAACATCCTGGCAAACTGCCTTATGATGAGTGTATAGAATTCCGCAGACTCAAGCACAAGATACCACAAGACTTGATACCAAACTAGCAAGCTGCTATTGATTCATAGATGTGTGACAGGACGCATTTACACAATTACTGAATGTCTTTTGATAAAAAGACAGATTGTAAGACAAAAAAGGGACAAAAAAACAAAAAAAAAACAAGAAAATTATCTTAAATAATTATTTAAGATTACATTACTTAAATGACATTAAATAATTATTTTTGGTATGATTTTAAATTGTAACAAACAAATATTACTTGTATCGTTTGCCAATCGACTTCGTAAACAGTTACAAACATATCCAGTGATTAAAAAGACCCTTTTAGCTTCTATTCTTGTCGGTTGTGGACTTGCAATCCAATGTGGAGTAAGGTTTGGCACGTGCAGGGTGCGGTAGTGAGTATACAAGTAACAATGCGCGTAAAATCCTTCTAAACGTTGGAGTCATGGATTCGGTGACCGGATCCGGTAAAATGGTACCGGATCCGGTTGACTTCTAATGATGCTGGATCCGCCAGGTTTCCGGATCCGGATTTCCAGATTGCAATCTCTAGCCGTACGGTAAAGCATCAGATATTTTGGTCAGCATGTTAATTAGAGAGCACAGTAGGAGCTGGACAAGATTATCATTGGGATATCATAACAGAAGGAGTAGATTGACAGTTTTTTTGTTAGATATTTAAGGAGAAGCAGTAGAGGGAGGAATGGGAGATGGATGAACTTGATGTGTTTGAGAGAAGAGAGGACAATATTGAAGTCTGGCGGCAGCCTCACAAAATAGCCCTTTAGAAGATTGATGAAATCTGGCTGATGCTTTCCAGTAATATTTTCCAGTGACATGACAATTGTAATAGATTTTTGTCTAATATGTCAAAGATTTTTGTCTAATATGTCAAAGACATTATCAATTATCTGTAGTGCAATGACTACCCCCACAATACAAGATACCCAGAAGCTTGATACCTCAGGGTCAGGGAATGTGCAGGTGTCACCAAAGTGAGTCACCACACCTATAACAATGTGACTGAATTGTTTAGCAATGTGGCAAAACCGACCACAATTCCTGCATTGTATGGTAGGCAACTGATATATTGCTACAGGCAGAGATGCATTGAAGCAAAAATAAAAGTCCAGAAGACTTTGTTTCCATGAAATGTGAGTACCAAAGAATTAGATGGGACCCAAACTGAGTATCTATCTTTTTTCTGAGGTATCTAGCCTGAACTGAGATTCCAGACTAACTCCTCCAGCATCTACTCATTAGGAATATCTCTAACAACCCCCATGAAATATTTGGAAGCGAGGAATGTTAGCTACATATATGTTTTCTAGTAAAGCTGAGAAATTGAGGAAATTGTTGGCTGATGAAGCAGATTTAAGTTCTAAAGAAACCTTGTTACGGTCAGTTTGTTTTTTTAACCTAAAGAATGCGCAAGGCAACTTTAGAGCTTTGAACGAAAGGCCTGTCTATGGATCAGGCTCAAGTCTAGAGACAAACACAGAGTATAGACCCTTGTCTGATTGCAAGTATACAAGCTTATATTCTGACTCCAATCCTGGTTTATTGAATTAATTCAGCTGGGAACGAAGTTTTTTCAAATCGCAGTCATTATTCTCTAATAACTGCGATGGGAAAAACCAACTGAGTCTGATTGTCTGACTGTCGCTATATTGCTTTAACGTAGGACTGCCATCCATCCGGGTTTCCCCGGATTTGTGATAGTTTAGAGGGCGTCCGGGGAACGTCCGGGGAGCGTCCGGGCGGGGTTTTCAAAAAGTGTCCGGGGGAAACCCGGACACTGTACCAGGAGACAACTATAATATTTGTTAGATAAATCGTTAACAAGCTAAAAATTAAAATAGTATCGGCGTTTTTTTTAAATTGTCCGGGAAACAATCTCGATTTCACCCATGTGTCCGGATTTTTTTAAGTTATTGTCCGACATCGACAATTTAAGTGATGGTAGGCCTACTTTAACGGGTTTATAGGGAGTTATACACCGCCCCCCATCGGGGGGTTTATCAGTCATCAGGGGGTTGTCAGTTTTCACTAACCACCTTTAGATAAATTCCACCACCAGAACTACACAAACACTTATAAAAGCACAATATCATTTTTTTTTTTAGAAGAAACACGTAGTATATCCTATAAACTCATAACTCTGAACCAAGCGTAGGAAATAATTATTTACCCCAAAATAAGTTAACACCACACCACTCCAGTAATCAATCACAACAACTATTTTTAAAGTGATCTGATTCTGAAATTCTGAATCTGACTGAACCGTTGTTGCCAAGTCTTGAATTTATTTTCCCACTGTAACAATGTTGCTATTTCTGACCGCTGAAAAACGGCGTCTATACAGAACGATTTCACATACAATTTGACTAAATTTTCAATCGAATTGTTTCGTGTGTACAGTGTACGTAAATCATCGAATTCAAGAGAGAGATGACTCTCATTAGGTGGTCAGGACCGCCTGGCTTCTGGCTTGATCGCTAATCGGCCGATTTTATCATTTAGTCTGCCTGCAGGCGACGTACTGATCGGATGTTTTCAGATTTTTTTTTAGGATGTGTGCATTTACGCATTATTAAGGTGTTTTTTTAAGTTCAGTGTTTATATTTATGAGATGATGTATATTATTACCTTCAAAAATAAAAAATATTACGTAGGTATGCGGTAACCATTCTTACATACGTCCGTCTAGCATTGGCGATTTAGTTGTTAAATGTGTGCACTGTTCGTAAGCCAACTCAATCACAAATCTGATCAGGTAGTAAAATCGTATCGTGTGTATGCCGTTAAAAGTGTTAGCCATACTAAAAAAGAAATTAAAGAAATAACTGTCATTTTTTAAAATGGTTTTAAATCTTCACTGCACATGGACATAATCGAGCTAAGGAATGAATATTACATATTAGTAGGTTTACACTATCTACGGGTATTTTGGGAGAAAACGGGCTCACAACCAAGTAAAAATATAAACAAGTGGTTTAAATTATTAGCACCTATACCTACTTATATCTTGTGTAATCAGTGTAATATATTTGTTATCACTCCTTCATTTTAAAACTAGCTGCACCCCCGCGGTTTCACCCGCGTAAGTCCCGATCCCGGGGGAATATCGGGATAAAAAGTAGCCTATATGTTAGTCCAGGTCGCCAGCTATCTACATACCAAGTTTCATCGCAATCAGTTCAGTAGTTTTTGCGTGAAAGAGTAACAAACATCCATACATCTATACTCACAAACTTTCACGTCCCATATAATATTAGTAGGATATAACCAATATGCACTTAAAAATAAAAACATATTTAACTACTTTTATTGTAACTAATATAATGCAGTGCAGTTATAACTGCGAATATGAGTTTGTTTGTGTGTGTGTTACACTTCACGTTCACGTCTTAACGACTTCACTGATCATCATAAAAAATTGTCATACATGTTGTCTAACTCTAGGATATGCAATACAGCACTTAGGGTTTTTTATACCAAAATAGTGGCAAATAAGAATATGTCCTCCTGATGGTATTTGATGGTGACCAAAGGAAGTGCCGTGAGTTGTCGACCCTTTAAAAACCTGTACTTATACTCCTTTCTTGAAGAACTTCATACTGAACCTCGGGAAAACCTTAGCAGGGATCTCATTCCACAGCAGGTACGCTACGCTGTAGGAAATTCCTGTGGCACCAATACCGTACGTGACCATGCAGGGCCCAAGGTGTGAGAGTAAATGCAGCGAGCGATGCGATGAGGATGGAGCCCAACTGCCCAACTCATTGTACAAGCAGCAGAATACGCACAAGGAAGCAAAGTTCTCTTCTTAGGCTTAATGGTTCAACGTCGCTTGTGAGTGAAGTCGATTCGCACAATACCTCTTTGAACCACATAAAAAGGACCAAGCATATATCCAGGTGCTCCCGCCCGTTGATGACAGCAGTACTCCACTAGACTTGCGACTTGTGTAAGTCTTTACCTAGAACTGGAAGACCGCGAGGACCGCTTCGCTTTATGAAGCACACCAAGCTTTTTTATGCCAACTTAGCTTTAACTTCTAAGTGACTTTGAAACTGGACGTCGCTGGAGATATCGAGACCAAAGAACTTCAGGAGTAAAAGAGACAACACAGTGAATGAGAGTTTTTTAGTCGTGAACAAGCAGATTTGTGCCTCGGTGGGATTGAATTGAACCAGATTATTTTAACTTAATATTCTCTTTTTATCAGATGATACAGTCCGCACCGCTGGAGATGCACAGCAATCTCATTATTATCATTACATTATTATGTGCATGGATCATGGATTGGATTATACGCATCACGCTTTTAGAAGCTCGTTTTGGTTTTAAACTAAGAACGAACAAAACAAAATTTTGACGGACCAATAAAGAACAGTAATTATCTAACAATTGAAATAGCAAAAAAAAAATAGTAAAGCTAGCCAACTTGAGGGTAATATTTTGTTTCTTTTGAAAAAAACTTAGAAGGAACAAAACAAACACTCCGACTGGGCCTCGCCTCTTGTGTCAGTAAGCGAAGTTGACGGTTCGTTGAGAATTTGTGCAGATTATAAAAGTACTCTGAATCCGGTATTATTAATTGATAGATATCCGCTGCCTAAAATCGAGGATGTAATTGTTAATTTAAATGGGGTATAGCGATATTTTTCAAAGGTCGATTTATGGAGGTATAATAGGTTAATTTTTGAGCTGTCCTCCAGCCCGGGTATTTATTGTATCATGAGTGGACTGGTGAAAACGATTAGTGCTATTCGATCCGAACGTCGGGTAACCAAGAGGTATTGTACCTTTTAAATATTTTCGCGATTAAGTCCCAAGTTACATAATGTATATGTATCAAAGTCGCGAAAGTTTAAGAACAATACAGATATAGATAGAATAATTATTGTAAGGGAGTGTAGCATATAAGTACAAATTGGTATTCAGTTCCGACGTCTGTAATGTGTCAGGTTAGTTGGAAATAAACTGTCATTGCATACGGACATGTTTTAGTATGAATATCACATAGAGCTTGTGTCAAATGTGTCGCATGGTGACTGCACGTCGAAATTGATCGATTTCAGATTTATAGAAAGATATAAGTCCCTCACTTGTCTATGGAATGTCTCAAGTCCGGGCTAGTGGTATTGTACGGTATGCTAAATGAAAGATGAACGTGATAGGAAAAATAACTGTATTCAAGAGAACGAGAAATCTTAGCAGATTTACAACGGAATTGCTATATATCGATGGGCGGCGAATGGTGCGTTAGATCGCCCGAAATGATGATGCAACAACAACTGTTTTATGGCTAATCAATTTAATATGAGTTTCGCTGCGCATCGATGTCAGCATAAAACTATAAGTTTCGTTATAAATGTACGGGTTTGCTCGTATAGGTATTTTAAATTAATAAAACACGCGATCTCATTTCTTTTGTTAGTTTTTTTTCTTTTAGAAGATAACTCTCGCACTAGGAATGATTCTTGTGTCGCGGGGGACTTCACAAACATACAAACAATGGACACAAAATACACCCAGACTCGGGACAACTATTTGTGGAACACACAAATTTTTGTCCTGCGTTGCATTGCGGGAATCGAACCCACAACACTGAACGCGGCGTTAGTGCCTTGAGCGGAAGTACTAACAGCCTTGATGGATCGTAAATAAGGCGCTTAAGTGGCATGGCTTTTAGCCTCGTCTTGTTTTATATGTTGGCAACATTAGTGATCGCCAAAAGTGACAAGCAAAGAGTAAAGTAATAATGGTGACAAGTGTTTATTAAAATACAGTTATTTTTATTTATTTACAAACAAAAATATCATAACCTTTTGAGATTAGGCGTCGTCAAAAACACACTAAAATAATAAATGGAATAAAGTATGGAATATTCTGTATGCCGACTCTGTTTGGGTGTTTATAAGGAAAATCAACAAGTGTACAAGTTAACTCAGGAGTGTGAAATTTTATTCAAAATTCGAACCTGCTTAACTTTCAGCGTAAGTTGTTTATTATAATTATTAGAATAATGTCGCACTTCCGGTAAAATAGTGTAACAACTCAAAAAGTTAAATTGTTCAGAATAAACAAAAATGTTTATATTTAGAATATCATGCACTTTAAAAAAATAATACGTATGTATGTTATATCAATGTAAAGCTTATAAAAAGTGCTATTTAATGCTATAACTTCTCAGTTATATACTCTCGTATTATATCACTTTTTTTTTAATTGGCACTATTTTATTGAATATTATTAAATTATTTAAGATACCATTAAATGTTTGTATTCACATTGTAACCTTTGAATATATAAATGTCTAATCAAAGGTTGTAACATTATTTATTTTCACCAAAATAAACAATAAAATTCCAAGTAGAAAACAAAAGTAGGAATAGTCTTACTATATTGTATATCTAGCAAAATATACTTGAGATCTTCATATTGTTATCACTTAATATAATTATTAAAGTAATTGTACAATCAACTAAGAAATCAAATTTAATACAAAAAGTCAACATTAATAAAAGAATAATTCAATAAAAGAATGTAAATTAGTATCCCTTAAATTAAATAATAAACTAGTTGCATTTTTCAAATGTTATGAATCCAAAACAAAAATAAAACTGTTATATCTTACTTACATAGGATACTATAAAATATACTAACTTTTAAACCTTCGTGTTCCATGATATAATTAAACCAAAGTCACACCAGCCACTGAAATTATTCTGGTCTGCCCAAACAAAATGCACATGTGCCGCTGCGGACAATTGCAGCCATTTGTAGGCAAAACACCGTTTTTTGTGAAAGACTCATTGCATTTTGTACAAATTCTACAAGTTTTTATGTTAGAACCTGAGGACCTTATGGTGAGCTTTGACGTGAAGTTGCTTTACACCAATATTACAATAAAAGAGTGCTTGAAAGTTGTGCTGAGAGAGAACGAACTGCCCTTGTATAACTTTTATCTACTTGATCACTGTTGAGATGACAACTATTTAATTTTCCAAGGTCAACATAACTCTCAGTTTGATGGTGTCGCAATAGGAAGTCCTGTAGCCCTCATACTTGCCAACCAGCGACCAATGAGTAGCAACTACTCACTGGTCAGGTCAGGTTGTCGTTGCTGTCAGCGTTTTTAATTGTGCTTCGAGGGTACGATCACGCCAGTTCCGTAGCACGTCTCTTAGGTTTCTGACGGCCGTGCTGAAATTGACCCTACGTTTGAACAATTTAGGCTCTTGCCAGCTTTCCATAGCCGTTGTTTGACTGTTATTGTATTTTTTATGTCCAGAGGGAGATTAGAGTATTGGCTTCTTCTTTGATGTTCTTACTACTTTGATGGTATTACTCCAATAAGCTTGCTGTATGAGAGTTAATATGTATATTAAAATATTTAAAATAATTAAAGAGGATTTTATTAAAAAATCAGTTCTTCTAATATTTTTTTAACATATTTCACTTCTCCTTTTCAGCTAACCATTAATGAAGGGCTCCCCGACACGCTATGCAAGGACTGTGTAAATCAAATTAACGAAATAAATGAATTTTGTATAAAAGTGAAAGAAAACGAGCAAATACTACAACATCATGTACAAAATGGAACTTTGGGCAATTATTACCTGCATTTAAACAATGGTATTCCTATCAAAGAAGAAAATAAATGTTTTGGAGTAACCGGTGATATTATAAATGAAAATGAAATAATTGCATTAAAAGAAAACTCTGAAATTTCAAATGGAGAAACTTTAAAAAGTAGTAAGAATGATATTGACATTAAAGATGAAGAAAATACAAATAATTATTTTGATGAACGTGTTAACAATTCAACAGACGACGAAGATGATAATGGACCTTCAAATTTATTTAAGCACTCTGAAGACTCTTCGAACATAGTTAAAAACATAATAAATAATAGGGAAGTTATAGAAAATACACCAACGGTAATAAACGAATCTAAGAGGGCTGTATTAGATAGGTATAGTTGTTTGACATGCAGTAAAATATGTGAGACACATGAAGAATTAAGAGAACATTATCACAAAGAACATACCAACAGAAACGATAAAACAACTGAACCAACATATACAAAAACGATAATAAATGGCAAAGTTATGTACAAATGTGACATTTGCAGTAAAATTTATTCCAAAAAGTATCTGAAAAGACATCTGTTAAATCACAGTGATGTAAGACCATATGTTTGCAAATTATGCTGTAAGTAGTTTCTAACTTTCTTTTAAAGATATACTTTAGATAGAAAAAATGGTATGCGTTTTGAAAAAATCTGTGTATATTTACCTCGTTACAAAAGTGTGAGAGCTGTTCTAACATATAATTATGAATACCATGCAATACAGTGGCGTAACAACAAGCCCTGAACACAGGAGGCACTAATTACAAAATGTATTAATGAATTTGCCACGGGCCTCAGATACGCCAGTTACGCTACTGATGCAATTGCCTCTAGTAGAGAGACCCGCGTGTCCCTATCTAAGTTGGTACTCTTTATTTGCCAATATAACAGTACCTGGTTGACAAAAAAATTTGATGCAAATCATTATAGCCGTTTCCGAGATATATGAAATAAATTTATATAGGTAGGTTAGGTTTACACGGGCAGTTTTCAGCAACTACGTTGGTGGGAATAAAATCTATTCAAGCCACCCTAACTCCCCGAAGAATCCCAGTAACCCCTTCACGTTACCGATGATCTCGGAGAGGGACCTTGTGAATTATATAGGTAAATACATATACAAGAATTGTTCATTTAAAGATATTAGATTAGGGTAATTGACTGTTAATTTAAATCATTTTCTCTGTATTAAACATCAAAATGGTATCGGTATGAGGCTCTGTTTCCGCATTTAGACTCGTAGGCGGTAGCGTAATGGTTAAGGCGTCGGACTTGCGATCAAGTGGTTGCGGGTTCGAACCACACCCAGTGCACTACCGTCGTGAACCCACTCCTAACACAAGCATTAAGCTTAGGTGGAGGGGTTAACGAGATTACTAGTAATGTGTGACCCACTTACTAGTAATATTTAAAAAAAAAAAGAAAAAAGAATGGGCGGTCCATTATCCGTTCAGTACAGCTGACTAGTTGAGCCAGCCTTTCAGAAGCACAGAAGCCTCCTGGGGCGTTCGCAGGCTTCTAAAAGCGACCTCGCACCCGCGAGGAAACATGCCCGTTGTGTGGCCATTCCCTCGCACTCCAGTATAACGTAGACGGCCGTTTCCTCTGCGTTGAGACATCTTATTGGTAGATTCTGTTGAAACTTTTGACGTCATACTTTGCTACACCACTGTCGGGCCAAAATATGGCCCGACAGTGGTCCCGTTGAAGCCACTTGTCGCACAAGTTGCAAAACGTGGTGCCTGATACTTCAATAATAAAGCAACAATATTAATTTCTTTTGTATATATTTCCACAGCTCGTACTTACATCACGGTTTCTGACATTATGAGACATGGTTTTAGAGTGCACAGCGGGATCAAAATGCTGTGTGCTTACAAATGTGGGTTCAGCTCTGCATATACAGGAGCTTTGAAGGAACATGAGGACAGAGTACACAAGAATATGTATAAGGTGAGAAGTTATATATATTCATGTATCATAATATGATGCTCTATTTGCTGAACTGTCTATCTTGCTATCGAACGAGTTCCCTCCTGAAGTTTAGGATGTCCACACAATTTAACACATTGAAATTAAAATTTTATAGAAAATATCCGGGGTGTAAAAGAAGGTGTACCGAAAACGGAACGAAATATCGGATTCGGTTATTAATCTGACTTAAAAATTGTTTGAGTCATCTGCGGGATTTTTTTTTGTTAAAAATGGTATAATAATTATGAAGCAGATCATTTTACTGAAAAATATGAATAAATACCACACACTCAGGTATCACGTAATCACGTAATCTTTTATAGTATATTCCTTTAATAGTCTTCCTAATGCGGAACGTAAAAGATCATTGTGCGCTCGTTCCGCAGAACGTGGTACGATAGCACGAGATCGCATTGGTAGCCGTATATTGCGTATTACGTACATGAACGATGGACTAACTTTTGCCCCGTGATAAGTATTAACAGAAAGACGTTTGCATAAGTTTTTCGTACGCCGGCCCTTAGATAATTAGGAAATTATGAAATGGGCCAGTCTCATATATATTGCTATACCCTATTAGGGTCATATGTGATACTACATGTAATTATTAACATCTTTAATGTGACATATATGATGCAATAAATGATTGAGTATTGAGTATTGACGCTTACACCCTGTGTAGTTAGTTATAGCAGATAATAGATTTGTAGTGAGTACATTATATAAATAGGCATACACATAAAAGGTTCTTCTCTGTTTATCAATCGATTTTATTTATTTTTTAACCGACTTCAAAGAAGGAGGGGGTTTTCAATTCGACTGTTTTTTTTTTATGTTTGTTACCTCAGAACTTTCGACTGGGTAAACCGATGTTGATGATTCTTTTTTTATTTGAAAGCTGGTGCTTCCCGTGTGGTCCCATTTCAATTTGGTCCAGTTCTGACAATGGCATCCATGATAAAACCATATAAGTCTTTTATCGAATAGTTTTTGTTTTGAAGTCGGTTTTTTTTTTTGAAAGAATTATTTATTAGCTATTTACGAGGTTTTGTGTTGTCAATAAGAAAAAAATGAAATGGATTTTTTCCTTCGACGCTTAGCTTTATTTAAAAAAATAATTAACTTTTAAAAATGTATCACCGACTTCAATGCGTCTAAATCATAATAAGCTAACCTTGGGGTTTTTTTTTTTATGGCACAGGGGGCAAACGAGCAGACGGGTCACCTGATGGTAAATGACTACCGCCCCCCATGGGCACCTGCAACTCGAGAGTCACAAGTGGGTTGCCGCCCTTTAAGGTGGGAGTAGGAGAAAAGGGAGAGGGGGGAAGAGGGGGGAGAGGGGAAGGACGGGAATAAGAGAGAGGGAAGGGTTAGGCCCTCCAGTAACCTCACTCACGCGGCTAAAAGGCAATGCAACATTGCTTCACGGCCGGTTTTCTGTGAGGCCGTGGTAACGAGCGGAGTCGAGCCGGCCCATACGTGCCGAAGCATGGCTCTCCCACATAAGAAACGGGTACAACCAATTCAATAAAAAAAAGTATTTTTTTTTGATACGGGGGGCAAACGAGCATATGGGTCACCTGATGGTAAATGACTACCGCCGCCCATGGGGCACCTGCAAATCTAGAGTCACAAGTACATTGCCAGCCTTTAAGGAGGGAAAGAGGGGTAGAGCAGGGGAGAGGGCAGGGTTAGGGCCTCCGGTAACCTCACTCACTCGGCGTAAAACAATGCAAGCATTGCTTCACTGCCGGTTTTCTGTGAGGCCGTGGTATCACTCCGGTCGAGCCGAGCCATACGTACCGAAGCATGGCTCTCCCACTGGTAAAATGACTGGTGAATTATTGAAATCAGTTCACAAATGGGGAAGATATCGCGTAACATACAAAAAAAGTCTGTCAAATTCGGAAGCCACTCCTTCTTGAAGTTGGTTAATAATTTAATGAATGGCAATCGAATTTCGACCTCTAATATAATATAATTACATTTGCAGTATACCTGTGACAAATGCGGTAAAGGTTTCCAAGTGAAGACCTGGTACGATCAGCACCAGAACATACACACTGGATCGAAGCCCTTCGTCTGTGACATTTGTGGTCACGCCTTTCACATGGAAAAGTAAGTTATACCTTAATTATTAATATTAGAAATGAAATTGAGTGTTTGTTTGCTACGCTTTCACGCCTTATCTTCTCATCCGATCATCATGAAATTTTCCATACACGTTGTTAGGGGTAAAGATAAGAACATATGATATGTTTAAAGGTCATCACACACGGTAACGGTACGGCTCCACCCCAGCAATAAAGTTGTCATTCAAATCTGAGCATTAAAACGTGGTCGTATAATATATTTCATAATGTTAATATGAAAAAGCCGACGGCGGGCAGTAAGCGCCCATTAAATTAAGTAGGTAAGTAATTAAGTGAGCGCACATATTGACATTATAAAATGTATTATACGACCACGTTTTAAAGCTCAGATTTGAATGACAACTTAATTGCTGGGGTGGAGCCGTGACGGTATAGTGTGTGATGAGCTTAATCCAGAAAATTCGCGATAGATATATGAATTTACAATTGACAAAATCTACATATTTACCATTTTGTAGAAAAGAAGAAAAATTTATATTTAACTATCTGCGCCTCGCGTTTTCACCCTTGTAAGTCCTGATGCCGTGTTAATATCGGGAAAAAAGTAGCTTATGTGTTAATCCAGGTCTCTAGCTATCTACATACCAAGTTTCATCGATATCGGTTCTGTAGTTTTTGCGTGAAAGAGTAATAAACACCCATACATCCATACATCCTCATAAACTTTCACGTTTATACCATTAGTAGGATTAGTTCCTTTGACGCTTAGCTGGCTTCTGGGTGACAACTAGTATTCATAAAATACTTACGCATATATCCCTAAAAGGGTTGACAGAGGTGTATTGAACACCCACATTTTGCCTTGGTCCCATGAAATAGGAGGCAAGCTTGTTGCCTTCAATCGGGCACTTTGGGAATTAAAGATGGGAAAATGGGAGATATAATATTTGAAGGGATATTGCTATACGGATGGATTGAGGAGTGTTCGAGCAGGTCAGAGTCGCATACCTGTAAACTCGAACTAGCTGTTGTCTGGAAGGAACCCCTTTAACATCTCATTCATACATGTATGTGGTGCTATTACATCATCAGAAGATAACATTATTTAATAACCATACCAGGCCAGGTCTACTCCACAGAGTAGGTATAAAGCTACAAGTACACGACGGGATCGACTAGTCGTGCCAAAATTCAGAGGGCTGTCGCGCGCCGGCCGCAAATTATTTCAATGCTCACACACGCGCTGCGTCGCGTCATCCGTTCATATCTAGACTATCGTGTTATTAGTACCTAGTTAGGTTTATTTGTTCACAAAAATATAGGCATATAACTTACTGGTAATTAAATATTCAGATTAAATAATCTTTAAACAAGACAACCCTAACGTCGCGGCCTCGTCAGAACAGATAAGAGTTACTCAATAGAAAGAGAGGCAACTTCTAAGTGAATATAACTGTAGGTAATTAGCGCTGTGCGACCTGAATTGCGACTTTATTGGGTCGGAACAGAGTCGCTATTTATTTAAATGATTCGGTGGAATGGGACTTTTGTACTTGTACTATTATGTATTCTGTGAGCATACAGTAACATTATTTGTTGTAGATATTTAACAACACATCGTGGGAAAATGCATCCGCAATCTTTAGATGCAAAACGTCTTATATGTGTACATTGTAATCTCAAGTGCGAAACTGAACACATTCTTCACTTACATTTAGAGGTAAGTTCACAAATATCTGTGGATCTGTAGTCTGCACTGATGGCGCAATGTTTTAAGTGGTCACCTCACCACTACACTCCGAGTGTTGTGGGTTCAAATCCCACACGGGACAAAAAATTGTGTGATCCATAAATACTTGTCCCGAGTCTGGGTATTCTTTGTGTCCGTTGTTTAAATGTTTGTGAAGCCCCCCGCGACACTGGAAGATTCCTAATGCGGTAGTTGTTTAAAAAAAAAAACGATCATTACAATAATAACAGAAAGTAATAATTATAGTTTCAAAAACTAAAAAACACGCTTTTATAGAAAATTCAACTAAAAAATAAAAAAATTAATCGAATTATTGCATTGTCATCGATCTTTGACACGTGTGCAAAATTTGAATGAAATCTGGCCGTTTAAAGTGGGTCAAAATCGTGCCCAAAGGAGTCGGTTACAAACATACAAACAAACATACAAGTGAAGCTAATATAAAGCGTGTAAAAAGTAATAGCAAATTATCTTTAAAAAAAATATCTTTCTTTCATAGTCTGAGCATGGCGTACGAAGAAAAAAGCCGGATCGTAGGAAAAAGGCGCTATGCGACTTGTGCGGGAAGATCCTGAACAGGCCCGAGGAGTTGGTGCTTCATCGTCGAATGCATTTAGGCCAGAAACCTTACAAGTGCAGGTGGTTATCGTTTCATTATATACTAGAGATCGCGTGGTGGTCGAATTTCGACCATGGTTTTTTTAATTGGCCAATATTACTTGACCTGTCATTGTATAGACTTTTGTACCATGACAGGTCAAAATATATACTGGACACTCATAGCTGTATGTACCCGTTTTTGCATTTTTTTAAACTTTGTAGCAAATATTGTTCAAAAATTTTAGCATTCGTCACTTCTTCTGTGTATAAACTATAAGTGTGCGAAATTTCATACTTCTCCGTCCGCCCAATTTTCGTAAAAAGGGATCCAAAGTTTTCGCTTCACGTATTAATATATAGATAACTGGCTACCTGGCCACGCGTCGCTGTAGCTAAGTAATTTGCAACAAAAAATATTGTGACTATAAATTAAGATAAAAACTATCCTATCCCTCAAGTTGGAAATTTTGCACACTGTGTGCAAATTTCATTAGAATTAATTCATTACTTTAGAAGTTTATCGTAGACAAACAATATGACACGATTTTTTTATAAATAAATATAGGAGATATCTTTTAGTTTACAACTAGCTGGTATAAAAAAAGTGAATGCTTTAATTCTATACGAAAAATTACTTAACATTTTCCCAATTTTGTAATTTTTTGGAGCAACTTTTCTAATTTTATTTCCCAAATAAAATATTCAGACGGTTACTCACTTAATGGTTCAAAAAAACCAAATCTGTTCAGTCCGTTTAGCTATTCTTGAGTGATGCTTTTACTAAGGAATAGTTTTATATTTTTAAAGTTATTAAATATTATGTACATGGTTATAAAATATTTTTAGGCATTATTACAATATTTTATAGTTTACTACTATATTGATGATTAGCAGCGCTCCGCGGTGGTGGTATGTAGATAGCTGGGGACCTGGATTAACGCATAGGCTACTTTTTATCCCGAAATTCCCACGGGATCGCGACTTACGCGGGTGAAACCGCGGGGCTCTGCTAGTAGGACATATTTGTCCCGGTGACACTGTAAGCACTAGAAAAACTTTAGGCATTACTGTTAGGCTGATAACGTAATCATGTTCGTAAATTTGTTCCCCAGCATATGCAACAAGTTGTTCCTGCGCAAGTTCTCCATGCAGGTACACGAGCGTTCACACTCGCGCGTCAACTCGCACGAGTGCGTGCACTGCGGCAAGCGCTACTCGCAGCAGAGCGCGCTCAACCGACATCAGAGACAGTGAGTACTCGTGCAAGTACATTGTACTCGACATGGGTACACACTGCGGTAAGCGGTATTTGCAGCAGAATGCGCTTTACGCAGTTTGTACTCATACAAGTACATTTGGTGTTTACATTTCACACTTTACAACTACATAACACACTATATTTCAGCTAATGTCATGAAGTTAGGGTTTTCATAATTAGAATGCTGAAATATTGTAATATTATCTTGATTTCCTAGTTATACATGTATATATGTGATAGGTCTGTTATTTCTGGGATCCATGGCACTACCCACTGCCATAACTACTTATTGCTACTAAGTGGGTACGGTATTAGAAGGAACTACTCTGTGCCGACCTTTTATTTTACTTTTTACACGCAGACAACCGGATTGAGTGACGTGTCCCTCCCTCTCACGGGGGTCTCTCTCACACGGACCTCTCTAACGTTGCTTTACGCTCACGCTAACACTCTTTTCTTCCTACTCTTCCTTCTTCCTCTTCGTCTAGTTTTCACTTCTTTAGCCTTCTACCGACTTCCGCGCGGGGCTCCTTATATACCCGTAACCTACTAGTCTCGTTATTTTGATGCTACTACACTACAAACTTCCTGGCTTCATTATCAGACCATCGTTACCAAGTTCAATCTGTTGGGCACGTCAGGAAGAAAACTGAAGAGTTTCATTATCCATCTCCTGGCTCTATCGTCAGATCAGCTCCAAGTTGCCAAATTATAGTATTGTCATCCAAATTACATTTTTAAAAGCGTTAAAAATCGACTAACGCCACATGAACTTGAATGTCAGTAATCACTACATTTTATAAAATAAAGTCCCCCGCCGCGTCTATCTGGCTGTCTGTTCGTGATAAATTCAAATACTACTGAATGGGTTTTCATGCGGTTTTCACTTCTAGATAGAGCGATTCACGAGGAAGGTTTAGATGTATAATTTATTTTATTTTATTTTTAAAAGACCGCATTAGGAATTACTCCTATGTCGCGGGGGACTTTACAAACAGAAACAACGGACACAAAGAACACCCAGACTCAGGTGGCAATCGAACCCACGACCTATACGCATAGCGGTCAGGGTCAGTAACCACTAGACCAACAGGCCAGTCAATTTGTTAAGGTTTTGTGTAAATTGGTTGAAATATGATGATGATTGTTGAAGATGCCTCTGCTACCCGCGCGAAGCCGGGGCGGGTTGCTAGTTTATTTATAAATAGGCGAAGATTATTTTCTTTTTGACAGTTGTTTAAGACCGTAACTATGCCAGAGTGTGTAAAATTATACTTTAAAACGCGCAGTTTTTTTTAAAGATCAATTGATGGTAAGTGACTACCGCCGCCCATGGGCACCTGCAAATCATGAGTCACAAGTGCGGTGCCGACCTTTAAGGTGGAAGTAGGGGAAGGGAGGGAAGAGAAGGAAGAGTTAGGGTCTCCGGTAACCGCACTCACTCGGCGAAACACAACGCAAGTGTTGCTATGAGGCCGGTTTTCTGTGAGGCCGTGGTATCACTCCGGTCGAGCCGGCCCATACGTGCCGATGCATGGCTCTCCCATTAACAAAAGCCGTTAGAAGAATAAATAGATTATTTACTTTCTTTTGATTATACTATTTTATAAGACATTGTTATTTTTAATCGAATCGACAATGTGTTAGGTCATGACTAATTGACCACTGAAGTTACCGATTCGTCAAAAAGGATACAGTGTAACTCAATCTATTTCTTATATTTTTATTTTGCAGACAGCACGCGTTGCCCTTAAAGCGTTTGAAGGCAAGTGACAACAGTTGAAACAATCAAAAACAATACATCAGACTGAAGCAGAAGGAACAATAAAATTATAGACATAAAATAGCGTTTAATTTTTTTTATAAAAAAAAAAATAAGACTGATTTTTTTACAGACATGTGTTTTATTTAAAGATGTATTTTATTATAGAGTAGGCGAGTAAAAAAGGCAACTCGTAGATAGAGATATTCTTTTTCTGGGTTAGGAGACAAACGAGCAAAAGGGTCATCTGATGGTATGTGACTACTGCCGCCCATTGGCACCTGCAGCTCAAGAGTCACAAGTGCTTTGCCGGCCTTTGAGGTGGAAGTAAGGTAAGCGGGGGGTAGGGACCTCCGGTAACCTTACTCGCTCGGCGAAACACAGCGCAAGCGCTGCTTCACGCTAGTTTTCTGTGAGGCCGTGGTATCACTCGTGGTAAAGAGTTATACACCAGTAACAATAGTTTGCCACAATTAGGTTACTAGGGATATTACATACAGCGTGGAAGTATCACCGTCGCGAATCCCACTAATATAATATTATAAATGTGAAAGTTTGGATGGATGGATGGATGGATGTTTGTTACCCTTTCATCCAAAAACCACTGAACCGATTGCGATGAAACTTGGTATGTATATAGCTGGAGACCTGGATTAACGCATAGGCTACTTTTTATCCCGATATTCCCACGGCATTGGGACTTACGCGGCTGAAACCGCGGGGCGCTGCTAGTAACTTATAAAAACATCTTTGGATACTCATCACAATGCAAAAGTCAGTTCATCATCAAAATGTGAGATTAAGGATTTACAGTCAATAGTTTGATTTTAAACTACGCAATGTAACACAACACGCGTACTGTGCGGTACGGTAAATCACCTTCAGCGAAGCAGCTGATTGCATAAATGTTTACCATTGCAGGTTTAGGCCGAATGGGGTATTTAATGATTTTTTTTGGTAAAATGTTCTGTTTACCTATTGTAATATCACTTTTAAGCAAAAGAATAAAAAAAATATGAATTTTCCAGCAGAAATTTCCAATGATTTTCTACTCAGAATGATGGTCTGAATACACTATTTCAGGACTCGGCACGGTGTCACTTACACCCTGTATAGGTACCTACAGTAAAACCAATTTAAGATGATTTCAAAGGGACTTAGCTAAAAACGCGCCTTAAGCGAAAACCGGCTCTACTCAGCTCGATACCACGGCCTCATAGAAAACCGGTAGTGAAGCAATGCTTGCATTGCATTTCGCCGCGTGAGTGACGTTACCAGAGGCCCTAACCCTTCCCTCTTCCCTATTCCCGTCCTTCTCCTCTCCCCCTCTCCCCTCTCCCTACTCTTCTCCCTCTCCCCCTCTTCTCCTACTCCCATCTTAAAGAGCGGCAACGCACTCTCTTGTGTGACTCTCGAATTATAGGTGCCCATGGGCGGCGGTAGTCATTTACCATCAGGTGACCCGTCTGCTCGTTTGCCCACTATACCATAAAAAAAAAAGAAAAGACTGCAGAATAGGGACAATAAAACTTATCATGTAGGTACGAATTTTGTGTAGGTATTAAATTACATCTATATATTAATACGTGAAGCGAAAACTTTGGATCCCTTTTTACGAAAATTGGGCGGACGGAGGAGTATGAAATTTCGCACACTTATAGTTTATACAGAGAAGAAGTGACGAATGCTAAAATTTTTGAACAATATTTGCTACAAAGTTAAAAAAAAATGCAAAAACGGGTACATACAGCTATAAGTGTCCAGTATATATTTTGACCTGTCATGGTACAAAAGTCTATACAATGACAGGTCAAGTAATATTGGCCAATGAAATAAACCATGGTCGAAATTCGACCACCACGCGATCTCTAGTATTTATAAATTTGTGATAGAGTTATAATGTCATGTAGGTATGTACGTAGGGGGCGTTTGTACGAGTATAGTTTCTGCAGAAAGCTAAAATTTTTAAACAATATGTTACAAATGAAAAAATACGTGGTAACTGCTATATCAAGCTACACGCGTCCAATATATATGTTGACCTGTAATGTTACGTAAGTCTATACAATGATAGTTCAACTGATACTGGCTTATGAAATCACTACTTGTACCGCGTCTGTCTGTCTGTTCGCGATAAACTCAAAAACCATTTAACGGATTTTTCACCAATAGATAGAGCAATTCATGAGGAAGGTTTGGGTATATAATTTGTTAAGGTTTTGTGTAAATTGGTTGAAAAATGATGATGATTGTTAAAGATGTCTCTGCTACCCGTTCGAAGCCGGGGCGGGTTGCTAGTAAACAACAAATTAAACCTCACGATCTCTAGGATTATTAAATGTTACAGCGCACGTCCGAAGCAGAACGCGAACCGTTATTATTCAATAGTGTCGCTAAATAGGTAGGTACTGTTAACTAAGAATAAAACAGGTAGCCTATGTTACTTCTGGATTAAACGTTTCTAATGGTGTAATAACTATTTTTTTTATGGGATAGGGGGCAAACGAGCAGACGGGTCATCTGATGGTAAGTGACTACCGCCGCCAATGGGCACCTGTAACTCAAGAGTCATAAGTGCTTTGCCGGCCTTTAAGGTGGGAGTAGGGCAGAAGGTGGGGAGAGGGAAGGGTTAGGACCTCCGGTAACCTCACTCACTCGGCGAAATACAACAAAAGCAATACTTTACTGCCGGTTTTCTGTGAGGCCCTGGTATCATTTCGGGCGAACCGGCCCATACGTGCCGAAGCATGGCTCTCTCACTGTAAGAATCGGTATTAAAATCGGTTTAGTAGTTTCAGCGTTTATTGACTACAAACAAACCCTTCCTCTATAAATTAGTAACCAAAAAATTGTAAAAAATATGTTGAAAAAGAATGTCCTTGGAGTTTCTTGCCTGTTCTTCTCCACAGGATCTACGTATTATAACAGAAAACTAGCCTTACGACTGACTTAGTCTGACTGACTACTACTCCTGACAATTCAAAAATACCTATTATTGGTTTTAATTTGATTGAACTAAAATGCAATAATTGTGGATAAATGCGACTTAGGCACGCGGAATGGACACTATCTGATTTATGATGAATCTGATTTCGGTGGCTAAAATGTTAAATATCGATGAACGCTTGGTCTATAGTTCGTTTTTGTAACTTACACTGGAATTATTTTTTTTATGATAAAGGGGGCAAACGAGCAGACGGGTCACCTGATGGTAAATGACTACCGCCGCGCATAGGCACCTGTAACCCGAGAGTCACAAGTGCGTTGCCGCCCTTTAAGGTGGGAGTAGGAGAAGAGGGGGAGGGGGAGAACAGAGGAAAGACGAGAATAAGGGAGAGGGAAGGGTTAGGGCCTCCGATAACTTCACCCACGCGGCGAAATGCAATGCAAGCATCATTATCAAGCATGGAATTGAAAGATAGTCCCTACGATTTTTCAACCCTGGTAATGATAAAAATTCTTGCTTATCAAATTACGGTACAAAGAAAGCTATTTCCCTTTGAAATTAACATTAAAAAAAATTAGTCACATCCTCATCAGTTCTGAAAATTCATAAACCGACTCATAGTAGATATCGATGATAGTTAATTTATGTACCTAAAAACAATGAAGCTTTTGGTTTTTTTTAAAGATAAGATAACAATTAGCCGCCGAAATAATCTGTTGTTTAAAATACCATTGGCAGTTGATAGTATTCAATGGAATATGAAAAGACCGCCCGTTTCCTCTGATAAATGCGGAGAAGCATCCCGTCCAATGCAAAGATTATAAAATGCGACAGACATGTTATTTAAAATGAAGGATTTCATATATTATACTTTTTCTGCTAAGGACGAATCGAATTCAGCACTGAAAGTGAAACGTTTGCTGTCTTTCTACTCTGCACACCATATCGCAATAATGCACCCACTTAAAATTGAACCATTATTTGTAGTTGAACATAACAGACGCCCGAAATATTTTTTTTTATAAACCTGTAAATGTTTTAAATTAAAAAACAACATTTTAACCCAACAGTAAACAGTAATTTAAAATTTCATAATTTAGACGCATTGAAGTCTGTTGTACTTTATAAAAAAAGATTTTTATTTAATTTTTGTTAGGTACGAACAGATAGAACCATTGTCTGTTTTTCTTGCTTGAATAACCACCTACTAGCAACCAATCTCTTCATCATTAATTTTAAGCAACACAAAACTCCCTTAAAATTACTTTGAGATTATTTAGTCCAATGAATGTTAATGCGAGCTTGAAGGTAAATACTTTGACGACGACAATGTATTGTCTGCAACCCCACTTGCTCTTTGTCCAGGATTTGATACGCACACTGGACAATATAAGGACATTTAAAATGTGCCCTTTATAGCAACCACTCTAGTGTACAATATAATATGAACATTATTTATACAAATATATTATATTAACTGTGCTCCAACCGTGAAATTTAAAGTGCAAAATGTTTTTAAATTGTTTATTTTTGTTATTATTCATCAATTTTATTGATGCAGGTAAGTTTTTTTAACTAAATTTGCCAACAAATAACCGTTAACCGGTCCATTTCGTTACCTCCCTTTTTTCTAGCCTAATTAATAGCGGTATTCCGTAGGGAAAGCGTGATTCCCCAGGCTGGCTCAAATTTAAGCAGATATTAGCCAGGACAACTTAACCTGGGTACTAGCGTCGTTTGCTTAACTTGTAATCTAAACTGGTGGTACTAGTGAACACGTTAGGTGTAACCCAAGTTTTGTCACCTAGCTAAACTATACCTATCGATCGGCTAAGGTAACCGCTTTCTATCAGATAGACCAAATTTTGTGTTTAAAAACAAAACAGACATATTCGCTAATTCGGCGTCCTTTCGCGAAGTGCATTTAAATACGATTGCCATTTTGCCAGCCCTGGATTTGATATCTATTGGCCTATAAGTTTTTTTTTCATTAAATACTTATTTTCTGTACTTTGCCAGCAAATAGGTTCATCTAACTTGAACGCAATTATACCTAACTAGCAACCCGCCCCGGCTTCGCACGGGTGGCAGAGACATATTAAACAATCATCAACATTATGTACACAAAATCTTAACAAATTATACATTTAAACCTTCCTCATGAATCACTGTATCTATTAGTGAAAACCGCATGAAAATCCGTTCTGTAGTTTTTCAATTTATCGCGAACAGGCAGACAGACAGACGATGATGATGACGCAGATGTATTGATATGTATGAATTTAGTAATATATAAGTATGTTTATCAGCAGTCTGGTCAGGCTATGTCTAGTTTGGGATCACATGGCCTGGTGTGTGAGATGCCTCAACTTATTATTTGTACAATGATTAATCGTAAGTTACATTTACAGGCGGAAGGAAAATACAGAATATTTTATTATAACTACTAGCAACCTGCCCCGGCTTCGCACGGGTATAAATTATACACCTAAACCTTCCTCATGCATCACTCTTGTCTATTAGTGAAAACTGCATGAAAATTCGTTTAGTAGTTTTTCAGTTTATCGCGAACAGACAGACAGACGCGGCAGGGGACTTTGTTTTATAATATGTAGTGATTATAGTTCTAGTGATTAATAGGGAATACGGTCAGACGCAACATAGGTCTTATAATAGCGTGAACATACATGTTGTCATTACCCTCGACTCGTTGTTGTTGTAGGAAGACAAGAAACGGAAGACATCTGGACATTAAAAGGTTTTACCTAATATGTTATGGGACTTGGCCCAAAGCGGCATATAGGGTAAGGTGCCCTAGGAGTGCGTGGTCTTGAAAGAATCACTCGTAATCACTACATCACTACATATTATAAAACAAAGTCTCCCGCCGCGTCTGTCTGTCTGTCCGCGATAAACTGAAAAACTACTGAACGGATTTTCATGCGGTTTTCACTAATAGACAGAGTGATTCATGAGGAAGGTTTTGGTATATAATTTGTACCCGTGCGAAGCCAGGCGGGTTGCTGGTTCAATATAAAATTATTTTACTTAAAAATAAAATATGTCTATTGCAAAAGAACTACCATTAACCTTGATATAAATATATAAATAATCATCACAGACGGACCCGTTGGTCTAGTGTTTAGTGATACTGACTGCTGAGCCAGAGGTCGTATGGTTCGATTCCCACCCATGACATGATTGTGTGATGAGTACGATCTATTTAGTAATGTATGAGTATGTTTATCATCAGTCAGCCAGCCTCAGGATCAGACAGCCTTGTGTGAAGTGTCTTAAGTTATATATTAATACGTGAAGCGAAAACTTTGGATCCCTTTTTACGAAAATTGGGCGGACGGAGGAGTATGAAATTTCGCACACTTATAGTTTATATAGAGAAGAAGTGATGATTGCTAAAATTTTTGAACAATATTTGCTACAAAGTTAAAATGCAAAAACGGGTACATACAGCTATGAGTGTATATATTTTGACCTGTCATGTTACAAAAATCTATACAATGACAGGTCAAGTAATATTGGCCAATGAAATAAACCATGGTCGAAATTCGACCACCACGCGATCTCTAGCATATAAACAGGAATCTAGTTTTTCTCTGGAATTATGTATAATTTATTTATTGAGGAAGGTTAGAGGCTTTGTAATGCATAGGTAGCAGCGAAGCAGTGGCCATAAGCGCAGGGGAAACTAGGGAATCGCTTCTTAATAAGTGCAATCAGTTTCAATTGTTCGGAAAAACGCGCACTATTGGGACACTAGTACACCAAGAATGCACACAAGATACTTAGAGAGAACATACGTACGATGTACACACAACTGGCATAGTTAAATCACATATGTACCAAGGTTACCAAGTGGGCCAGAGCAGGTATACGCTGTCGGCATACTATTTCAGGTGTAGGCGATTTTGAAATACTATTTCAGGTGGTGTAACGGGTTGTTGTATGTACATATTGATATAGTGGTCCACCCTTAATGATCTCCTCTGATGGTCCAAAGAGAGATAAATGTTGGAAGGAAATACATAATTGCCTGAGCAATACAAAAACGTTGGCACTCCTTTTTTGTTGCTGACGTCATTATGCACATCACTTCTCTTTGACACTGAGAACTTTAGAAGGTTTGAGAAAAGGACTGATCCATGTTATAGATATGATTTTAACTGTGAGAGAGCCATGCTTCGGCACGTATGGGCCGGCTCAACCGGAGTGATACCACGGCCTCACAAAAAACCGACAGTTAAGCAATGTTGTTTATCGCTTTGAGAGTGAGGTTATCAGAGACCCTAACCTCTCCCTCTCCTCCTCTTCCCCTCTTCTCCCCTTCCTTGCACTCTCCCTCTTACCCCTTTCCTCTACTCTCACCTTAAAGGTTGGCAACGCACTTGTGACTCTTGAGTTGCAGGTGCCCATGGGCGGTGGTACTCACTCACCATCATGTGACCAGTCTGCTGGTTAGCCCCCTAACACATAAAAAAAATAGATGATTGAAAATATACATGTCTAAATCGGGACTTAATCGCGGTTATTATGTTTAGAATTAATTAGAAGGTACCATACTTTTTTTGGTATAGTAGCGAAAGTTTAAAAAGAATGATTGAAAATTCAATCATTTGTGTAGTGTGCGGAACGTTGGTTGAGTGGACTGTAGGGATGCACGTTATATGTAAAAAAAGGGCTCGAATTATCGAGATATTAATAACTCAGTGGCTCGATTTGATATTGAAACGCGGATATTAAAATTGTGGACACATCCGTTTAATTACACAGTCGTCGTTGGAAGGGGTGATTGTCCATAAATACATACGAAACGTCAGTTACATATTGCAATTATGATGTTGGTGTTGCCAACATGTGGAATTTTAGACAGTTGGTCATTATCCCACTAATATTATAAATGTGAAAGTTTGGATGGATGGACGTTTGTTACTCTTTCACGCAAAAACCACTGAACCGATTGCGATGACACTTGGTATGAAGAGAGCTGGAGACCTGAATTTACGCATAGGCTACTTTTTATCCCGATATTCCCACAAGACCGGGACTTACGCGGGTGAAACCGCTGGGCGCTGCTAGTACTACTCTATATGAAATTTATTAAAATCTGGTCTGCATTGTAGACCTGAAATTTTATAATTCCGGCGTAGAAAGCCTTGTAAGCATATTTTCGGCTGGCTTATGTTTTCTCTTCATTAAACTAATGTTAAAGTTTTTTCTTCATCGTCAAACTATAAGACACGAAATTTTATGATTTGATATTTTTTACTAGTTATAGTTCCGTAGCTTGTTTGTGTCGGCTTGTGATATATCCTTATGATAATATATCCATCAAGAGAAGTCGAATTTTAATTTTTTGGAAGACATTAGCCAATAAATCCGAGAGTCCAACAGCGAACATTACTTTAAAAGAACATGTATTTCCACAAAATAAATATTGGATTAATGGATTTAATTAACGCGTCGGCGTCGTCGGTTTAATTATTAAGTAATATTTTTACCAGCGATCTCATTTTCTTCCGGAAGTTAGTACACAAATTGTTATACCCAAAAAATGTTAAGAAAGATTGTAGATAGGCTAAGATTGTAGCTGTGTGGAAGCTTGTAGATAGTTAGATAGATAGATACTCTTTACTGCACACCATAAATAGGATACAATTAAAAAGAAATACATTAGAAACAGTAGTACAATGGGCGGCCTTATCTTTCACTTTTACTTTTTCACTAATAGAAAGAGTGATTCATGAAGGAGGTTTTGGTGTATAATTTGTACCCGTGGGAAGCCGGGGCGGGTTGCTAGTTAACAGTATAAATTAAAATAATATTATAAATTCATTAGCATTACAGGGTAACTTATTCATAACAACAATTTGTTTAACAATATCTGATATTAAATATATATAGGTACATTGAGGTATGTGCAGATATATTTTAATTTATATAATCGTATATTTAAATACATTAATATTAATATCTGTACATAATTTTCCTATACATAGTTTCCATGTCACACTTAATTATTTGGTTATGTATTTGTTCGATTACGTAATTAAATTATTATTTAGATAAAGTAAATTATTTTACGGATAAAAATTCATTGATACCATAGTAACATTTTTTAACTTTATAGTTATGAAGTTTATTTTTAAATATATTAATCATTATCTATGTTTTTCATGTTCCTTTGACGCACAGCAGTGGCGGATTTACCAGTAAGCTGAAGCCTAGGGCGGCAGATTTTAGGGGCGGCAAATTTGGGGCCTACATTATTTTTTATGTCCTGTCCTGGGGTATCGAATTAGATAGACCGACCGGTAGGGGTGGCAAAATTTTAATAGCCTACTGGCATTAAATGTGTAAATTCGCCGCTGGCTGTGGCTGTGGTACTTAGCTAACGTAGGACTTGGCATTGCTAGTTTATTTTTAATCCTGAGGTTACGTTGCTGAGGATGTTGATTACTTGTTAAAATGGGATAATGATGGGTGTTTCTTAACAAATTTGCAGATTTTCAATATGATTCCATCAGAACATCACAATTAACGATTGGCCTGTTTGTCTAGTGGTTAGTGGTCCTGAGTGCTAAGCCAGAGGTCGTCGGTTCGATTTAAACAACACGCAACGACATATAATTTTGTGATGAGCACGATTATTTGTTCTGTGTCTGGGTTTATTTTATCTATAACTAGCAGCGCCCCACGGTTTCACCCGCGTAAGTCCCGATCCCATGGGAATATCGAGATAAAAAGTAGCCTATTTGTTAATCCAGATTTCCAGCTATCTACATGCCAAGTTTCATCTCAATCTGTTTAGTAGTTTTTGCGTGAAAGAGTAACAAACATTCATACATCCATACATTCTCACAAACTTTCACGTTTATAATATTAGTAGGATATAATTATATGTACGAGGGCTGATTGATAAGTTTCCGAAACGACAAAGAAAAACTTTAATAATTTATTTAAAATAAATTTATTTCTCAACGTAGTTTCCTTCTACCTCTATGCATTTAGTCCAGTGCTTCTCCAATGCCGTTACACCAGTTTGCTAAAATGTTTTCTGCAACCCCTCAAAATACTTGTCTACGGCAACAATGACTTCATTATTTGATGAAAATCTCTGGCCACCTAACCATTTCTTCAGGTTTGGGAATAAGTGGAAGTTGCACAGGGCCACGTTACGTGGAAGAGCCATCCTTCGGCACGTCCGGGCCGGCTCGACTCCGCTCGATACTACGGCCTCACAGAAAACCGGTTTTCTGCATTGCATTTCGTCGCTTGAGTGAGGTTACCGGAGGTCCTAACCCTTCCCTCTTTCTTATTCCCGTCCTTCCACTTCCTCCCTCTCTCCTCTTCCCACTCTTCCCCACCTCCCCCAATTCTCCTACTCCCACTTTAAAGGGCGGCAACGCACTTGTGACTCTTGAGTTACAGGTGCCCTTGGGCGGCGGTATTATAGTCATTTACCATCAGGTGACCCGTTTGCTCGTTTGGCCCCGATACCATGAAGAAAAAAAAATAGGGTGGATGCGGTAGCAATTCGAACCGCAATTCATGGAGTTTGGCGACTGCAACCATTGACGTGTGTACAGGCGCGTTGTCGTGGTAGAATAAAACTTTTGTTCTTGGCCAAATGAGGTCGTTTCTTTCGGATTTCTTCACTTAATTTTTGCAGCAAGCTTGCGTAATACTCTCCATTTATTATTTTTCCTTTTTGCAGATAATCGCAAAAAACGGTCGCCATCACTTTGCTGCCCGACAAAACCGCTTCTGCTTTCTTCGGCGCAGGTTTTCCGCTCTCAGTCCACTGGTTAGATTGTTCTTTTGTTTCAGGAGTATCCAGGTTTCATCTACTGTAACATAACGCCGTAAAAACTCGTTAGGATCTTGCTTAAACAGCGCCAAACACTTCGATACATCATCCACTCGACGCTGCTTTTTCGTCAGCAGTGAGCAAACGCGGCACCCATCGCGCTTTTTCATTCCCAAATGTTGGCATACATTTTAAAACGCTTTGTGAATTTTTTTGATTATGTCCGGATTCGTGACTTCATTTGGGCGGCCAAACCTGTGGGCGTCTTCGCAGCTCGGTCTTCCACGTTTAAAATCAGTTACCCAGGTGTGAATTGTACTCAATACAGGAGCAGAATTACATAAAACACTGTCTAGCTTGGCTTTAATCTGGGTTGCTGTTTTGTCTTTTAAAACGTAAAACTTTATCAGCGCACGAATTTCGTTTCTTTCCATTGTTAAGAAAATTCACTACAGAGAAAGTTCTAGGTCCTCTCTCCTAGGTCTAAATTTGGCGTTCTATTTGCGAAAAGATGTCAGAACATAATGTAATCATTTTTTTTTGCGTACCTTTTTTTTAAGTTCGTCGGTCAGTTATCAATCAGCCCAGGTATTTAGTAATAAATAAGTATGTTTATCATATCAGTAATCTGGTCACCGTAGTAAAGGCACTGCCTAGTTTGGGCTCAGATCATCAGACGGCCGTGAGTGAGGTGTCTTAAGTTATTATTATTATTGTATTATAATTCTAATCATTTTGATTAATAACATTTTTAAGTGTGTGGAAGTAAATAGTGAAATAACATATTGCATCTTGTCTAAACCGCGTTTAAGGTTGCCTGTAAGAACTAGCTTTTAGCGATATTCCACAACCAGAAGTACCTATTCCTTGTAAAAAAAATCCGGGCATGCACATGTAGATTTAATTTTTTTGAAAACCTTATTTTTTTTGAAAACCTGCTTTTGGGGCAATATTCACGAACTTAGCCTTTATTTTTGCCCCGTAGATTTTTCGTCCACGTTTGAAAGCAATCGGTGCATAATTGCGACCTCTATCGTGCCGGTAAAATTGAGGTACATACATACATACATATAAATATATATATATATATATATATATCTCTCTGGCGGTTGTTTTGGGGTCTAGGGATCATAACTAGACCTCCTGTAAAGAATTTTTTGGAAAACTCGGCAACTGGTACAAAACCAATAGGTAGACTTTCTTCGAAATCTACCTAAAATTATTTTGGTCTACAATAGAATATTAGAATAACTACGAGTATTATTCGGTTAAACAATTGCTATCGTAACTCGAGTGATCGATTGTTTCACTAAATTGTTAAACCAAGTTTAACCAATCTACTATCAGTTTAATCGTAGATATGCTGAAAATATTTTTGTTTAGTGTATCATGTAAGTCACATAGACACATGTAATGACACAGACGAGAATGGGCACAGCCGCGATAGCGACGGAAGTGGTTACAGGCATTGAAAAAGTTGTACGTACCTACGTAAACTAGTAGCTCGAATAAAACATTACAAAATATACTTTACATTATAAGTATTAGCGTTGCCCCTTCTACTTTTATCTTCTACTTCTTAAGACAAAAACTCTGCAGAAAGAAGACGGATTTTAATTTTATAGGTAAATGGACTTTTTAGAAAGTTCTCCATTTTTAATGAATCATTTTTGAATATTCTATGAGAACTGATAAAAATGAATTATTTACCAGTTCTCATAGAATCAAGTTCTACACATATACGACTTTAAGAACAAGATTAGCACATAAAGGAACAAAATAACTTAAAAGCATTATAATACTTAATCAGTAATTATGGATTTATTATTAGAATAAATACTGTTATAGGTTTAGTTAAGTTTTTTTTTTCATCAAACAAAACTCATCATAAAAAATTTTGTGTAGTTATCTGAAAAACTTTAAAAAAAGGAAGACGACAACAGTACTTAGTGTTACGTGTCGTGTCCATTCACCACTTTACTGTAACTACACTTACAGTATCTGATTATTGATTAAACGAGATATGTCACGCTATCAAAACGGGATGGGATATTCCCCATTCACTTTACTATTTTTCTTTTTTATGGTACATGGGGCTAACGCGCAGACGGGTCATCTGATGGTAAATGACTACCGCCGCTCATGAGCACCTGCAACTCAAGAATCACAAGTGCGTTGCCGGCCTTTAAAATAGGAGTAGGGGAAAGGTGGAAGAGGGGAAGATGATTCAGGGGGGGGGGGGAAGGGTTAAGGACCTCCGGTAACCTCACTCACTCGGCTAAAAGCAATGAAATCATTGCTTCACTACCGGTTTTCTGTGAGGCCGTGGTATCACTCCGGTCGAGCCGGCCCATACGTGCCGAAGTATGGCCCTCTCACGAGAGATCTTTCACTTATAATGGTCGTGGATACATACATCAAGCGATGTTCGTGACAAATTCGTCTGCTGCTCGCCATTGCATTCGAAGTCTTCGAAGTTCTATGTATCTGTATGTCTGTAACACTATCTGCCTCGATGCCGTAAAATGTACTATACACCACTGTCATGCTGACGTTCCAGCCCTGGGTTTAAAAGATGGTTCAGACTGCATTTGCTGGCCGGAGGTAGGCCACAGAAGCTTTCTTCACCCTAGCAGATAGCGTTTAACCAGCCTTACTTACGCTGTGATGTTTTACTGATGGAGTGGATTAATAATGCCCAAATAACCTTGTATTTGCCAATGTTTATAGGCAGTGATATAACCCGGTTATTAGCCAATTCACTGGTAATTTAAAAAAATTACAATTGAGAGATTTTTTTTGTTTTTTTAACCGAAAGATTCAGTTTGAGTTCCGAAGTTTTGAGCTGTTTAACTTGCCTTCGCTCAGCTATCAGAACTGAACGTCCTCCTCCCGATTCTTAAAGAGATAAAAGTTCTGAATAAATCTTTTCTTTATGCCATAATCGCCAAGACGAAGATAATCCTCTGCATCATAGCACTTTGTAGTGATAGAAAAAAGTCAAATGATCAAAGGCAAAATGTCGTTATAAATAAACAATATAAAGTTATCTGCTTGCATTACAAACATGATATATAAACTTTATCAACCGGACGCACGCTCTTGACTGTTCCTATGACGTCAAACTTCCGTTGAGGACATAACAGCGCGTGTGAAATTCCACGTTTACTTAATTATATTTTTTTCTGTGTAAAACCCTCTGTAATAAATATGAAACAACCTCTACACCCCGCAGAGTGTATGAAGTAGTTATGTTGAAGTCGATCCATTTAAAATTAGACTAAGTTTCTGTCGTAAGACTTTTTTTTATAATTTTCTTAAATAATACTACCAACGTGAGTCACACATAATTGGTATTCTTGTTAACTCCTCCAGCTGAGCTAAATGCTTGTGTTAGGAGTGGGTTCACGTTCCTTGACGGAAGGTGGTGCTTCGACGAGCACTTCCAGCAGCTTGCCCCCAGGCTGCGTCCGCCCTTGGGCGGCTCTTGCCCAATTTGGGCGGACCCAGCGTCGCTACGAGACGGCTCTACACGGGGGTTGTGCGGTCAATGGCACTTTACGCTGCACCGGTGTGGGCTGAGGCTCTGACCGCCCAGAATAGGGCGCGCCTCTGGCGCCCTCAGAGGGTTATGGCGGTTAGAGCCATACGCGGATACCGCACCGTGTCGACGGAGGCAGGACTTGCGTTGGCCGGGACTCGCCGAAGTATATCGGCGAACGGCTGAGTTCCGGGCGGGAAGCGGCAGTCGGCCCCCGCCCGAAGAGGTACGCGAATGGCGTGAGGCCGTTCGCCGAGCCACCATGGCTCGTTGGTCGTCCCGGCTGGAGACTCCACGTGCTGGCTTTGCCGCCGTGGAGGCCAGTCATCCAGCGGGTCTTCGTCGAGTGGGCATGGCGACAGCACGGGACCTTTTCCTTCCGACTGACGCAGGTTCTTTCCGGGCACGGCTACTTCGGAAAGTACCTGCACTCGGTCGCTAGGAGGGAATTGAGTCCCGCCTGTTACCACTGCGATTGCAGTGAGGACACGGCTCAGCACACGCTAGCGGTCTGCTCTGCTTGGGCAACGCAGCGCCGGGCCCTCACTGCAGTCATCGGAGAGGATCTCTCGCTACCGGCCGTCATACGTTCCATGGCCGGTAGTGACAGGAATTTTACCGCGGTCGCGACCTTCTGTGAGGGGAAAGGGTCCGGGAGGATGACCTCCACTTTTCCACTATGCATCGTCCACCTGGATATTCTCTACATCTCATATCCTGTTATTGTTGTAGGGTGTCTGGGTAGTGATCAGTATCAGTCGGAATTTACTGTTTATTCAAAAATTCCTAAACGGAGAACAGTCAGTTTTTCTCGTGTGATTTTTAACATGTTCATTTTCTTCGTAGTTTCTTTAACCACATAGAATTCTACTCTTGATACATAGATGTCTACCGCTTCTGAATGAATTTTGAAATAACGTTTGACGCGCATTGTCGGCCAAGTAAACAAAATACAAAACAAAAACAATATACTTATTAAGACACAAGTAATTGAGAGTAAAGACTTTCTCGTGTGTTTCTGGTCGACTAGGTGTGGGGCTGACTGATACTAATGAGGCTTCCCCAAAGTTATTGTATAATCATATAAAAGGACTTGAAGTTTTGTAACGTTTGAATGAAATCATTCAAAGTTTTTGAAAATTTGATGTTTAAATAGAACGTCGTTTGTATAGTTATAAACATGAAACTTTATGTAAAGGCACTAGATAGCAACAACAAAACTATCAGTCGAAGGACTGCACGTCAGAAGTGAAAACACTTATACATCTGTATATATGTCATCTGAGCGTGACGGTCACGCGAGTTCAGTGCTTTTCCCCATATCAAAATTGCAAAACGTGCCTAAAGAAGTTTTCACTTCAATAACAACAAGTATCCTCAGATTATGGTACGATATTTAAGTAATATTATGCCGCACACAACACAGTTGCTAAAACTTTCCAAAACCAAGCTTAGTCATCAATGTATTCCGTATTAAATAGTAATGAAGATAATACTGAACAGTAATAATAATGATACTCTTTGACATATAACACAGCGCCATCTAGGCCGAAACTAAACATAGCTTGTACTATGGCTTCTACACGGATAAAAGTACCTACTTAGATACAGTATTTTGTTTTTTTTTATGACTTGGCTTTGCGCGGCTTGTGCTACACATATTTTTTTCTGTACTTCGTCAGAGGGTTCGGACTTTCCGGTTACAGTCAGTTCAAGTTTTTTTTTTTGGTATATGGGGCAAACGTGCAGACGGGTCCCCTGATGGTAAATGACTATCTACTATGGGCACCTGCAACTCAAGAGTAACAAATGCGTTGCCGGCCTTTAAGGTGGGAGTAGGGGATGGGTGGAAGAGGGGAGAAAAGGAGGTGAGGGAAGGGTTAGGGCCTCCGATAACCTCATTCACTCGGTGAAAAGCAATGCAAGTATTACTTCACTGCTGGTTTTCTGTGAAGCCGTGGTATCACTCCGATCGAGCCGGCCCATACGTGCCGAAGCATGGCTCTCCCACGATAAAAAGAGTTACAGGTATGCGACCTTGACAAGCCCGAGCTATTGACTACACTCCTCAATCCATCCGTATGAGCGATATCCCTTTTCTTTATTTGTCTGCTCTACCAACCCTGCCCTATCAATATATTCCCAATTTCCCCTTTCCCCATAATTAATTCCCAAAGTGCCCGGTAGGCGGCAATAGGCTTGCCAAAATATAGTTGGCAAAATGTGGGTGTTTAATAGGCCTCTGCATACCCCCAAGGGGATGCAGGTGTGAGTGTATGTATGTACACAGTATTTTTATGTTTCAGACTATGGATACTCACGCTACGCGCCTGTGCGATGCCCAACGCTGGATAATGAATATTTAATTACTCGTACGATGCAGAGAGGGAAATTTGTTAGGTTTTCCTGTGTCAGAGGATACACAATGATGGGTAATAAGTATGCTACGTGTAGAAATCGACAGTGGGATGTACCGGTACCTATTTGTATCAGTAAGTATCTTTTTATTTTATTTTATAGGGGGCAAACCAGCAGACGGGTCACCTGATGGTAAGTGACTACCGTCGTCCATGGACACCTGCAACTCAAGAGTCACAAGTGCGTTGCCGGCCTTTGATATAGGAGTACGCTCTTTTCGTGAAGGTTTGAAGGTCGTATCGGTCCGGAAATACCGCAGGCGACAATTTGTTCCAGAGATTGGTTGTGGGAGGCAAAAAAATTCTTGAGAACCGCACAGTGGTGGATTGCCAAATATCCAGGTGATGGGGACGAAAGTTTTGTCGCGTAGAACGATGGCGAAACGTTGCGGCTAGTATAAGTCCGAACAACTCCTCGGAGAAATCCCTATGATACATGCGATAGAGAATGCAGAGTGAAGCTCTCTACGCAACTGTCAAGCCGATCTGAAATATCCTGGCAATTGACGATTCGAGTCACTCTCCATTGAATGCGGTCAAGAGCAAGAAGCTGGTACTGGGGTGCTCCTGCATTGATATGAAAACAGTATTCTATATGCGGCCGAAACTGCGCCTTATAAAGTTGTAGGTGGTGGGCCGGGGTGAAATACTGTCTCGATCTGCAGTTGAAAACACTCCATAAGGATTGGTTGTATGTATTGGGAATGTTGCGGATGCAGAATTTTTGACATACGCGGATGCGGATGCAGATGTGGATTTTTGAAAGCTCACATCCGCGGATGCGAATACAGATGCAGATGTCAAAATCGATGCGGGAACGCCGCAATTGCAAACACATATGCGAATATCTACAACATCCCTGATATACAATTACAAACGCGTCGGATCTTGTCACCGAAATTGTCGCTCCTATTAGTCAATTTGCATGTGTTTACGGCACACGTCAGTGGGCGGCCCCTCTCATTTTCTTTCTTGTCACCACTTGCACTACATCTGCATCTGCATAAACATCCGAATTGATTATTAGGGATGCAGATACGGATGCAAACGTCAAAATCGATACGGAAACTCCGCGACTGTGGATGCGGATGCGAATATCCGTAACATCCCTGGTATATATAAAGAACGGGACGGAACGGGTGGAAAACTTCACCTACAAATATAATGCCGGCAGGGGCGACATAAGCCACCAACCCCCGCAAGGTCGTGCCAACTTTAACTATCCCGAATTAAGACCTCAGCGCTGCCATGGTTTTAGCGGATTAAAAAATATATATTTTATTACCGTCTTCTGAAAATCGTCATTTATGCAAACTTGTTACGTTTTGCAATTTGAAAAAAATTAAAAAAACAAAAACAACGATTTCGTTTTGTCCCTTTGTTTCACGGAAAATAGAAGCATTTTATCCCCAATTAGAACATTACAATTACATGTATATAACGTCGAAAGGATCGTTAATATATTTTGGCTTTCCAGCTTCGAAATAAAACTGAAGGATGATAAATATTTAACTGTTTTGTTTCCAGAATCAGGTTGCGAACCATTACAAGAAGTAAGAAATGCAGTGAATCAAACATACCATTCTGGAGCCTGGGTGCTTTTCTTCTGCTTACCCAGACACAATCTCGTCGGCTCTTCTGTTTTGTTCTGCAATGGAAAAAATTGGAATTCTACCGCTCCTAAGTGCATTGGTAAGATTGAAGTCCTCTTGAAAATTAATATTTTTATTAAGACGTCTTTTTAAGCTTCACTTCTAACTATGTAAAAAAATCGAAACATTGTATGTATATGTAGTTTGGATGACAATACTATAATTTGTCATCTTGGAGGTCGAATTATCGAGCCAGGAGGTGGATATTGGAACTCTTCAGTCGCGACTGGTAAAACCCCTAGAGTTTGGGATCATACATTTTTTTGGTTTGAAGAGTCCAAGAGATTAGGTTTGTTGGCAGATGGTCAGATGATTGTCAGCCATGAGGTGGATAGTGGCACTCTTTTTACTTTTAATTCAGTTTGTCATTAACACGTATTTTTTTAGTTACACTTAACTATAATATTAAACAGGTAAAGACAAATCTCTATTCTCTATTTATCAAGCGATTATCTTTGGCTTTTGATGAGATTTAGTGTCATCGATGAAAACTGTTTTTGCCTATCTTTCGGACTTCTGTTTTAAATAATAACTGCGGTCTAATTTTACCTTTAGGCTGCTACTCATCATCTTCATCATAATCATCTTCACTTAGTGTTGAGCCGCCGACATTCGTAGTCTGAATGTCTTTACCTGAAATCATGCAATCAGTTCTAAAAAAAGATTAGAGCAAAACGTGTCCAAATTGTCTGCTTCATATAATTCTAGTTAAATAATTTACTTTACTTGATACTGATATACCAACTACTGACTATTATAATAATTTATTTAGGTATTTATTCAGAGACAAACACCCATTAAACAATCAATACAGTATATTCAAAATATGATGTGATGGACTATGATGGTCTATGAATAACTTGAGCGTGATGCATTTTGTCAAAATTCTGAGATCATTAGCCTCGTTGGCTCGCTTTGACTCCACTCCAAGTCTAAGGAATATATACTATCATATTTGGATTAATTTAAACGTTATGTATTGACATAACGTGTAAATTTCAGTGTTTCAGTATATTTATTCAAGAACAACTGCTACATTGTGTTTGAATTAATTAAACAATACCTAAAAAAAAACATACATTTAAACAACAATTTTCGAATTAAATAAACAATATTAGAAAAAAAACAAACATTTTAACAAAATTAACAACAATTTTAAACATTGTTCAGAAAAAAAAAGAGATCACAAATCTTCGACAGAATAGTAGCACCCTTTCAAGAGAAACGCTTTTAATTTGGATTCGAATTTGCTGCTATAAATTAGACCTTTTAAATCTTAATCTCTTAAATTAAATTAAATTCTACTGTTTGTCATTGTAAAAACAGAAGAATTAACTGCACGGCGCAATGGTTTAAGTGGTCACCTCGCCACTACGCTGCGCCGAGTGTTGTGGGTTCAAATCCCACACGGGACAAAAATTTGTGAGATCCACAAATAGTTTTCCCGAGTCTGGGTGTTCTTTGTGTCCGTTATTTGAATGTTTGTGAAGCCCCCCGCGACACAGGAATTTTCCTAATGCGGGAGTTGTCTTTCTTAAATATAAAGGAGCTAAAAGCAGATTTACTTAAATATTTTTCATATATTTCGTAGATTCATCAGTTCAATCAAAGACTTCGTGCGATTTCGAGCAAAATCTCTGCGGCTGGAAACAAGATGAAACGCATGACTTTGATTGGAGGAGAATTAACACAAAAACGCCTAGCAGTTTTATGGACACGGGGCCACCATATGACCACACTTTAGGCGAGAATGGCTACGGTAAGAGTATTTTTTTTATAAAAGAAGTATGTAGCCCTCTATTCCACGTCTATCAAAGGAGCTGCTCCTTTCATCACACAACACAAAATTAGACATTATTACATTGCTTATTAACCACGATCTCGTGAAATGTAGAGGGGTAGCACTAATGCAAGCAGAAACCTACTCAACTTTCTTGCTACTTGGACTCCCTTCAAATCCTTTGAAATGAAATAAAATTAACAAAAATCATCGCACAAAGCACATCATGCCATGAAATATTGCATACGAAGGCTGGTTATGGATATTCATTAAAATAAGAGTAATACGAGTTCAATTCACACTTTATCTCTTTTTTTACATTTCATCTATAGAATCTCCTGCAGGGGTTAAATAAAGGCTTCCATCTTAGGGAATACATGCGTCGATTGCTATAGAACACTGTGTTGTTTTAGTCGGTTCAATTCTAACATATCACTTCATGATTAGCCCTGGTCAGACAATGGCTCGTGGGGGATTCCACGTAATATAAAGAATTATAGAACCTCAGCAATAAAAACAACATATTGTGCTGACGAGGCCTCCTGCGCTGCTTTCAACCTCCTTCTATTGAAATGAAAACTCATTGACAAGGCACGGAGGTCTTGGCTGGTAGCACCAAACTCGAATTAAGAATAGTTGTACTTTTTAGAAGAAAGGAAGCAGAATTCAAACTTAGGGAAGAGGACAGTCTTCTGGCAGACAGCGTGGTGTCTGCATTGGTTTCTCAAGAAATATTGATTTGTTCAAGATATTTAATGGATTGTTTTATAAATGTTAAATGTGCTAAGGCTTAATATTTATTATAACGCCATACGTGCTTGTTAATCTTTTAATTATTCTCCTCTCATCAGCGACCCCCGAACTCGGGAACCATACGTACGCCCCCAATCTCTACAATATTGTTTTATTTATAGGGTATTACATGTACATCGAGAGCACAAGCCGTGATGTGAACGACACTGCTCGTTTGATATCTCCAGTTTACGACAAAAGTCGTACAAACAATTCCTGTTTCGTTTTTTATTACCACATGTATGGAAGGTATGTATAATCTTCTATACCAAGAGCTTTCCCGGGTTTCCTTTGTACATCAGCTTTGAGGACCAGTTTGTGATGGTCCTCGGCACAAAAGAAGACTTGGTCGATGATGATCATGCATGTACAGTTTATGCTAAGATGTTTTCTTGTACGTAAAAAAATGACTGTGCGATGCAGGATCGGTAGTTAGTAAGTAGTTCATTTTGTATATAGCTATCTTAAATTGTAGTTTCAACGTCATGGAAAATCAAGGATTTATACAATTGGCAAAGGTGATTGCAAGGGGTCTTAGATTCTAGAACGTGTTATGAATAGTATATTATTTGAATACTTAAAAGATTTTAAGCAATACGGTTGGTGCAATATATTTTTCTCTTCCATTCTACTCTATCGTCAATTCACTGTTTACTCCTTTTCTAGCCATATCCTCGTTCACGCTATCCATCCTTTTTTTCTTTGTACTTTGCCAGTAACTATAATAATAATATTATTAAAACAGTGTTTATATGTAGCAAAAGCTTTTGACGTAGTTTCTATACAAATCATGCTTCCAAAAGTAAAAAGAATCCTTGGTGTGAATAGTTTCAGGTAACAATTATGTAGGGAAGACCACAGTTATCTGACAAAACTTGAAAAATTTATACTTAACATCAATGATGAATTGTTATAAGTTTTTGGTGTGCCACAAGGAAATGCATTAGGACCCACCCTGTTCTTAGCCTACGTGATAGCCTCTAATAAGAATTGCTTCACCCGAAATCATGCTACAAAACGAAGTACATTAGCTTTTCTGTAAGAACCTTCTCGCTTCAGCCTCACTCTGAGTATGATATAATCTCACTCTTGCTCTAGTCCTCAGTTTCACCAAACTCAGAACACACACATTTACACAGCTTTGCTTTCGTCATGAGTCAGATAATATTACAGATCGTTATGTTATTTGAAAAGCCCAAAATAAACTATAGGTACTTCATTTTGAGCTTTATTATTAGCGGCTTGTCACACGGACACTAATACAAAACAAATTAAAGAGAAACCGATCTGCCAGAGGTCAGGAACCATCCATATCAATATTGTATTACATGATTTGAAGGAATTACGCAAATACAAAATAAGACTAGATCATTTTATCTAGTAAGTCCTCCATCATAGCTGAAAAATTACGAAATCGCGTGTCTTGCTTTTTATAACGTAAGCACGCTAGGAGTACTTATTATAACGTAAATTTATCTTTACCTTTTCTTATACCACAAAGGATAATAGGTTCGACTTTTACCTTCGACAAAAAATTAAACAGCTCACAATTTATTTCTCATCTGTCTAGAAAATAAAGAAGAAAAAAAGAAAAAACTAAATTTGTCTTTGAGCTAAATAAAACTATTATTATGCTCAAAGACAATTTTAACTTTTTTTACTATGTGACGATAAGAGGTTGTTTTTGATCTTCAAAACTTTTATTCTACAAAAGGAAACCTTTAATTTCCCTTTCTATATTTACTACGCTAACATTAACTACGCCATCTTGCTTTTTCCTTTGTAACGCTACTGTCAATTCATTACTCGTACAGAGATACAAACAAATGCTAAATGATACAATGTAGTAGTGCAAATGCAATATAAATTATGCTAATCAGAGGATTATAATTTCCGACCTCGTTTACGAGAATGAGTTGTACTGACAACTATTTTCTCCATATCAGTTTTAGAAGATAGTGATCCATTCACAAATAGCGCGTTTAAATGAGCATGATGATCCAATTTATTAATTCAATTTCACAGACATATTTGTCTTTGTTAAGCTTTATTTATAAACTTTAAGAAAACCATTTATTTTTGACATTAATAGGGTATTATTTACAGACATATCGGTGGTCTCCGTGTATACCAAAAGCCGGATAGGATAACCATGCAAGACCTTCTACGCTTGACTAAGACTGGCAAAAATAACTACACGTTGTTTGAAAAGTGGGGGAATCAAGGTGACTTCTGGTTTGCCAGCGTTTCGTCACTTCTAGATGTCGGTGATGACTTCCAGGTAATACTTGCTAAATCTTTAAACGTTGTCAGGCTGCTGTCAAAGTGTGATATAATAAACCTGCTTAATAATTTGTATCCTGGAAATTAAATTCATATTTGGGTTGTATCCCATTTTAGTACGGTGCAAATCTCATAAAGGTATGTTAGTTCAAAGAGTTAGCAAGCACAGATATACACAGTTTTTCACTCGATGGTTGAGTCCAAAGATCATTTGTCAATGCTTAGGACGTGCAGTTCCTCGAGCACCTTATTGTACATAGTATCGCATTATTGAGGCTGCAAAATATGTAAGGCAGAGTTGGAAAGTTGTAATAATATATCGACTTAACGATTCAGTTAGTTATTTTTTGGGTTCCGTTCCCCAAAAGGAAAAAAGGAACCCTTATAGGATCACTTTGTTGTCGGTCCGTCTGCCTGTCTGTCTGTCAAGACCCTTTTTCTCAGGAACCCGTGGACGCATCAAGTTGAAATTAATACCAAATACATAAGTCTGCGGTCCCTTAAAGATGTATAAATGTTAACGCATTCTATGTTAACGCAATATAAGGTATGGCCACTTAAGCCTTATGTTTGACCAAATTTGAACATTACACAGGTAAATCAAAACCTATAGGGTACTTCCCATTGACCTAGACTCATGAAATTTGGAAAGAAGCAAGATCTAACAAGTAAAGGAAAAATCCGAAAGTCATTGATTTGTTGTTATATCTGTCTGTTTGTCTGTGTGTCTGTCAAGTCCCTTCAAATACTTATGTCAGCGGTCCCTTAAAGCTGTAAAAAAATCAAGCTTCTAAGTCAACGCAATCAAAAGATGCGGCCATTAAGCCTGAGATTTTAACAAATTTGAACATTCCACATTTAAATCAAAACCATTACTTACTTCACTTACTTTCCATTGACCTAGAATCAGGAAATTTGGAAAGAAAAAAGGTCTGACAGCACAAGTAAAGGAAAAAATCCGAAAGTAGTTATTTTTTTGTTATATCACATAAAAAATTGTTTTTGTGATTACAAACTTATATTTTGCGGTTGGATTGTTGACTTTGTCGTACATCGCAACGGCAAAGTTAAGTTTGTCTTTCGAAAAAGACGGGCAAAAGTCTTCGAGAATTGTTTCCCGAGATTGACGTACTATCTACATACAAGTTTGTTAGCTTACGGAACCCTAGGTGCACGAGTCAGACTCGCACTTGTCCGGTTTTTTAAATCTGTACTATCTATACCTCGGTTTTCTAATTGCCTCTCTGATTGTTTCTTTGTCTTGGATATTATAAATATTGTATAATGCTGTAGGTAATAGATATGACAATAGTGAGCTGTTTTTGTTATTTGAATCATGGTTTATTTTATTGTGCTGCAAATAAGTGTGACTCCAAAAAAAGTCTGTGGAATATTTCAAGTCCATGTTGTAGAAAGACAGCTATTTAAAAAAATGTATAACTCCACACTCGTACGTTTTTAAGAAAGTTTTGAGAATGGGAGATGAGTTTCAATGTAATTTCTTATTAATGTATCATTTGGGACACAAAATGAGAAGTACTTGTAAAGAGTGACTTATGACATAAATTCAACTTTTTACTTTCTCAATGGTTTATTTCCTCATCATGTTATTAGTCATGTTAAAGAGAAGCCACTCTTTAAACGACACAAAATCTTACCTTTACCATGTTTATACATCCTAGAAATATGCGTCTTTGTAAAAAAACATCCTCATTTATTTAAAAAATTGGGGGACATGCCAAACAGCCGAACAAGGCATAAAGATAGACTGCAAGTCCCAAAGGTAACCCTGGGGGTGTGCAAGAGAAACTCGTATTGTATGTGCATAACACTATTTAATCATCTGCCAGATTGCATAAATAAACTAGAAGGATCATTGTTCCGTAAGAAATTGTATGAAATCTTAAGTGAAAAAAATTACTATAATGTTAAGGACTATTTGGAAGATAAAATAATCTGTGAAATCAAATTTTAATCTATTTTAATATGAAATTATCTACAAAACTGATTTTTTCGATATTTTAATTGATTACTGACATTCACTTAATATTCAATATAACTTCTTGACATCTTACCAGAACTAATTATTAATCTTGTGACATTTTTATATTTATGTATTGTCATCATAAATCTATATTTCCACGCCATACATGGCAGAATATGTTGCACTTGTATTAATGTAAAACCCACTGATTCCATATTCTTAAGGAAATAAAGACTGATTTGATTTGATTTGATTTGTCATTCGTGCTACTGTTTTAAGATAAATTAATTATGATAAGATGGTTTAATTATAATATATCTGTCTCTGTAATCTGCAGATCGTGATCGAAGGCATCAGAGGAAATGGTTTTGTAAGTGACATAGCTATTGACGATGTCGCGATAATGCAAGGCGAAAACTGTACTAAATTGTCCTTGGAACCAGCACCCGCGTCATCCACAGGCTGTAAGTATAGACAGCCAAAACAAGGGTGGTTTTAGTAAGTTAGAATAGCTCAGCTGAATGAAATCCTTGAAAATCTTAAGGTCCTGCAGCAACAAAAAGGCTAAATAATAAACGAGTGTTGCACTGGTTGGCGAGCCCATTGATGTGTCAGATATTTTTTTTGAGTTCGATTCTTAGTAGTATAACACTTTGTACGATTTTGATTGTGTTCTGTGCTCGGTATTGGCACGTTAAATCCTTATGACAGCTAGCAAAAGTGATCTTTGAAAAGGTATGGATTCAATTGTCTAGAAAAAATAGACAGTTTGGTAATGTAAGAAGGATTCTTGATTCAATTTCAGGTTGATGTGTGTTACATGAAACTGAATATATAATACTTGGAGAGATTCAGAATGCAGTAAAAGTTAAAAAAAAAGCGAGTGTAGTGAATATTTTACATAGTACTTGAAACTATTCTGAATTTCTGATTCGCAGCTAGTCTGGACTCATGTGTTGGTCGCTGTGGAGTTTTGACTACTGGATTGTGCAGCTGCGATGCCTACTCATGTTTTACAAACATTTCTTGCTGCCCTGACTATCTGGAAGTATGCGTGTTTGGTAAGAATAATTTAGACGATATGGTTACTAGTATAATTGGGTAAACGCATACAAATTTGTAAAACACTAATTTATTATTATTATTAATATGCATTCCCAACTGTAGGTTGACACACTATCCCAAACATCTGTAACGTCAGTGACAGGTCCAACTATATTGCTGCCACTTCCCTTTAATCAATCAATAATTAATCAACTTCGCTCATGGGTAAGGCAATGGACTAGTGAAGCACACAAAGGTCTCTGGGCCGACACACCCGGCTGCAGGCAGTCTAAACTGGTGTTGACGGAGATCTCACTACGTTTAACTTGCAGTCTGCTGAGTCTTAACCGACTTAACATCAGAATAGTTGTAGGAACCATTACGGGCCACTTGGCCTCTATGCAGACAGTCCTCTATGCAGAGGATGTCTCAACGCGGAGGAAACGACCGCCCACGTTATCCTGGAGTGGCCACACAACCGGCATCCTTGCGAGTGCGAGGTCGCCCCTAGAAGCCTGTGAACGCCCCAGGAGGCGTCTGTACTTCTGGAAGGAACTAGGCTGGCTCAAGTAGTCAACTTATCCGATCGCATAATGGACCGCCTATGAGTCTAAATGCGGAAACAGAGCCCTATACCAATACTAATACTATCCCAAACAACTACTACCGTTAAATTCTAACTTCGTCCTATAGATATTGGTACACACAAACATAAATGTATTGTTATTTTATTGGAAAATATCTATTATCTTACCGTTGGGATAAGACGGAGACGACGAAGACATTCGTATAGCCCATACGGGCTATACGGAATGACAAGCAGAATGACACTCGCTCTGTTTTATCTTGAGTGGACGTGTACGCATGCGTTTGAGTATGCGCAAGCCTAAAAAGATAAATCAAGAACTTTTATAAAACTTTCATCTGTAAGTTAAAAAAATTATTTTCTATTACAGATAACGTAACTGATGATGACACGTCTCAAACACCAGAATTGCCGCAAACACAAAAACTTATCGCTACCCCTAAAACTACGTACAGTACACCTACTATTACATATACAACTGCACCTCCCCGTACTTCGATAACAACTCAGACTACTTCAACCACAACTCGGGAGACTCCAACAACAACACAAAGTACTTCAACAACAACTCACCGTACATCAACAACTGAAAGCACAACAACGAGTACTACTAAGCGTTTTGTACCAACAACACCACGTACACCAAAAACTACTTTGAGAAACCCAACAACACCTAGATGGACGACTAGACCAACAACGCGTCGCGTGAAACCATCGACAACAAAGTTAACGACCACAACGACAACTCCTATACCAACCGCTGCATCAACTAAACGTGCACCGACTATTTCGACTACCTTGAGTACCACTAAAAGGGTAATGTTTACTGCAACTGTAAAGTCACCCGGACGGTATACGCCGTCTCCTCATACCCTAATCAACTTAAAACCTAAAGGTAAGACAGAATTTTACACGCTTTATATAAGCTTGAATTGAATGGCAAATTTTGCATTTGGTCAGCTGTAAAAACATCGTTATTACTGAGTTGTTTTGTTCAATTCACAGGCATGAAAGTCGTGTTTTCTCGAAATAGAATAAATCGAAGTTTTTGTATAATGACACTTTTTTTGCCGGGAGGCGAAATGTTTGACAATAAAAGTAATATACAAAAGATAATAATTATTTTTAATATATAACTCGGAATTTAATCGACAAAAGAGATAATATAATTATATAAGGTACAGTACCTTATTTGATTTCCCGACTTTTCGCTCTAATTGCACCGATCGTGGTCACGGGACTCACGGGTGAACTCGACCAACCGGTTACACACCTAATACAGACGATAATGTTATAAAATCTATTTTATCGGTTTAACGATATACCGATTCAACACTAGTCTAGTCATTCAAGCATTTGTAGATTCTGGTGCGGTTTTAAGAGTCGGTCCGAGTGCTTGTTTATCATCATAATATAAACCTTGAAATACCAAGCACCGAGTTGCCGCGCTTTCTGACGGTTTTTAGGAACGAGACAAAGGGATTGAAGGGACGTGCTCGCGGGTGCAATTGAGACTTTTGTGGAGTGTTTTAATAAACGAATGTTTTTGGTAATGTCTCTCAACAATTAATCACTACATATTATAAAACAAAGTCCCCCGCCGCGTCTGCCGGTCTATCTGTTCGAGATAAACTGAAAAACTACTAAACGGATTTTCATGCGGTTTTCACTAATAGACAGAGTGATTCATGAAGAAGGTTTAGGTGTATAATTTGTTAAGATTTTGTGTAAATTGATTGAAATATGTTGATGATTGTTGAAGATGTCTCTGCTACCCGTGCGAAGCCGGGGTGGGTTGCTAGTTATTAATAATTATCACGTGCGCGTGAAACGTCCATGGCTGCTTCGCAAGAATTAAGTTAAGATGGATCCCTTGCCACGTACAGCAGCCGCGCTCTAAACAAAAGTTCATACCTAAAATGGCTCACGCGGCAAACCGCAAATTACCAACGCGCACATGAACATGGTCCCTCGCGTAGTTCATACAAGCCCTAAGTTTGGGTCCAGATAAGATTATGTAATATGCCACAGATTATTATAATAATATTTTATATTATATTTCCAGGTACAAACGGAGCTATAACAGCAGTTATAGTATTGTTAGTATTAGCGGCATGTTGTGGTTTGTTGTACGGCGGGTACTACTTGCGGTCGAGTCGCGGGAGTGAGGCGCTGGCGCGACTTCGCGGCCGCACCACACGGGACCCTGAAGTGCGCTTCTTGAAATCTGACGTAGATGATATAGACGAAGAATAAATATGGCTTTTAAATTTGGATTTGTCTTTTATTACAACTTTTTTAACAAATCATTGAATAAAGTACACAAGTGGGGACTCCGCATTCAGAGCAACACTCAGCTTGTGGAGAAAATGTTGTCAGACGAAGAAACCACGGATCAAGAGGTTTCAGGTCTTACAACTGTGATGGTACCTTGATGAGCCTAAACCGAGTAAAGTAGTTATTTGTCTAATAAACACAGTATTTGTCATGGAAATCAGCTCCCCTCTGATTAGCGGAGGCCTTGCCTTATTCCGCGTTAGACTGTAAGACTCGACCCTGCCTGGACATCTTTCCACTGGCATTCGATGTATCGATATAATCAATAAGAAAACGCGATAAAAGGAGATCCAAAAGTTAGTTAGTATGATTGTACATTTAAACCCTTTAGGTACATTTAAACCCTAATCCTTATTGTTTTGGTTTTCACACTTCTATTAACTTTGCCCCGTTACGATCACGGGTCCAAGTACTCGTTCCCTTTATAAAGAACTAGCTGAGCGACTGATCGGCACTTAGCGGACCTTTTTCTTGCACAAAGAATTAACATTGCCATTCAATGTGGCACTTCTGGGCTTTATGACGCATGCATGTAAATAGTCCGTATTTTTATTTTAGTACATGTATAGTACAAAATATGCATACAAAAATTCAGTAATTTACTTATATACTTTTTTAGCACACTAGGTATATTAATAAACGGGAAAAAAATTACGCAAATCGACTATTTTCAAAATAATAAAAATCGGCGTAATATATGTAGATGATAAAAATATTGGTGTCTACAACAAAATAAACTAAAAAGATTAAAGTCTAGGTAAAAAATAACCTCCTCTTTTTTGAAGTTGGTTAAAAATAATATGCATATTCCTAACCTATGTATATTGCGTGTCGAATGAGCGTTAATAAAAAAATATCGCACTTTTATACAATAAAACTTTTTTAATGTACAAATTGTTTTTATTTTTTTTAATTTTACATTGTCATTGGTTCTTTAGATGAGTGCGAAAGTAACATTCTTATCGCGTAGCAAATATTTAGCTACGTAACCTCTACGCGTAGCTATCGTACCGGGCCTGGGGCTGTTCTACCGATATAGATAACTATTGATTTATAATCGAATTCAGATTTTAACGATATTTGGCACTCTCGACAGGGAAAGCTATGGGTCGTGTCTTATCGGATATACTTTATAATTTATGGTAATGACTTTGATTTTTTGACCCCAATCTATTCGTTGTTATGCATATGTATATTCTTGAGGTGATTGTGATTGTGAGGAGGTTTCTGTCTCTGGAACCCTAACCTTAACTTATTTGTCCTTAGTGGGAATCGAACCCACGACCTCTAGCTCAGTAGTCAGGACCTCTAACCACCAAACCAACAGATCCATCATGAACTCATCATAATAATGCCTATTTAGTGATTTCGTAGCGTGATATTATGCAGCCTATAGCCTTCCTCGATAAATGTGCTATCCAAAACTAAAAGAATTTTTCAATTCGAACCAGTAGTTCCTGAGATTAGCGCGTTCAAGCAAACAAACTTTAAGGCTTTATAATATTAGTATAGGTAAACTTTCGTCTTTATTATATTAGGAAGATATTTCATGTGATAAGTTAGGATTACAGCTTTCTCCTTTTCTTCAACAAAAATTAAGTTTTCGATATGGCGATTACAAGTTATTTTATGATTGAATAGGCAGAAATCCTATATGTACTATGGCCAACACTAGACCTAAGCACAGAATATATATTATAATTAACCTAAGGAGAATGTACTACTTAGAGTTCTCTTCTTATTTTCTTATTATCTTAATTATCTTACACGACTACATATTATAAAACAAAGTCACCCGCCGCGTCTGTCTGTCTGTCTGTTGGCGATAAACGGAAAAACTAACGGATTTTCATGCGGTTTTCACTAATATACAGAATGAGTCATGAGGAAGGTTTAGGTGTATAATTTGTACCTGTGCGAAGCCGGGGCGGGTAGCTAGTAATATTATAAAGACGAAAGTTTGTGAGAATGTGTGGATGTTTGTTACTCTTTCACGCAAAAACGGCTAACAGGATCTGAATAAAATTTGGCAGAGAGATAGATTACAGTCTCAAATAGCACATAGGCTAATTTTTATCCCGGGGATACATAGATTTTACTAAAATTTCATTTTTTTTTTATGGTTTAGGGGGCAAACGAGCAGATGGGTCACCTGATGGTAAATGACTACCGCCGCCCATGGGCACCTGTGACTCGAGAGTCACAAGTGCGTTGCCGCCCTTTAAGGTGGGAGTAGAAGAAGAGGGGGGGGGGGGAAGAGGGGGGAGAGGGGAAGGACGGGAGTAAGGGAAAGGGAAGGGTTAGGGCCTCCAGTAACCTCACAAGCAAGCATTGCTTCACGGCCGGTTTTCTGTGAGGCCGTGGTAACGAGCGGAGTCGAGCCGGCCCATACGCACCGAAGCATGGCTCTCCCACATAAACGTCGTACAACAGCTGGTTTTAGAATAAAATATGTTGTGAGTCTTCTGTGCCTTTAGTTATTAAAGATGTACGTGTATTTCAGGGATACCCGACCAGTTTCAGACCCGTCTTGATGACGCTTCAGTCCATGACAAACCCCCTACTCTGCAACTAGTCCGAACTGTTTGAAAACCGTATATATAACTAGCAACCCGCCCCAGCTTCGCACGGGTAGCAGAGACATCTTCAACGATCATCATCATATTTCAACCAATTTACACAAAACGTTAACAAATTATATACCTAAACTTTCCTCATAAATCGATCTATCTATTGGTGAAAACCGCATGAAAATCCGTTCAGTAGTCTTTGAGTTTATCATGAAAAGACAGACAGACGCAGTGAGGGACTTTGTTTTATAATATGTAGTGATAGTTAATAAATAAATAGCCGCGAGAGTTTTGCACTTCACTCTTCATATTACACATAGGATAGGATGTTAAAAGCTTCGTTAATTCAATAAATGTACTGTATCTATGGCAACTACACGATTCAGCGCTTTAACATCACAAATCTTCTAGCTGTATTCCAAGGCTAGCTTGCATCGTTTCTACTAATAGGTAAGAAAGAACCGTTCTTTTTGGATTTACAGATTGAATTTTTTTTCGGGTAAATCCTGTAAACTGCTGCTAATTTATGCCCGGTTCCTATAATCAAGAAACGATTCGTTTTGCTTACGGACGGTAAAATTTTCATTGTAAATTCAACGAAATTTTACCGTCCGTAAGCAAAACGAATCGTTTCTTGATTATAGGAACCGGGCATTAGAAGAGCCTTGATTGTTTTTTAGTCTGATTGTTAATATTTCGTAAGATTGTAAAAAAAAATTATTCTTTAAAAATGTTTCTTGTTTTTTAAACTTTGAATGTAAATCATAGAATATGTAATTTCAAATATTATTTAGCAGATACTTAAGTATAAGAAATTGTTATCACCGCTTCAAAAACCTCATGTTATTGTATTAAAAATAGGGGTGAACTATAGTAATGATAAAACCGTTCACTATTTAATGATAAATAATTATTAGATATTATTATGACTAGTTATACCGGTGACGCAACGCCATTAGTCCTTCTGGCAAATAGCGGGTAACGGTGGGGTGATAAAAAGGCTAGGCGTGCGTTATAAGATAAGGTATTACGACCACTTGAGTGCGGATCGAGGTACAACAACATTACGGTTCCGGTTATTTAGTGAATGTGATAGTTTATAGCGATAGTGGTGAAGGTTGATGTTAAAAATATATATTCATATTATTTTTTTTAATTAAGTACATAATTTTAAACATACAGGACATATGGATGTTTAAAATTATATATATTAGAAAAAAACATTTAGTTTAAAATACGTGGGAGAGCCATGGTTCGGCACGTATGGGCCGGCTCGACTTCGCTCGATACCAAGTCCTCACAGAAAACCGGCAGTGAAGCAATGCTTGCATTGCATTTTGCCGCGTGAGTGAGGTTACCGGAGGCCCTAACCCTTCCCTCTTCCCTCTTCCCCCCTCCCCCTCTTATCCTACTCCCACCTTAAAGGGCGGCAAAACACTTGTGACTCTCGAGTTACAGGTGCCCTTGTGCTCGTTTGTCTCCTATATCTACCATAAAAAAAAGAAATGCATTAAAAACCTTCTACCCGCATTTATCAGGTAAAAAAATTTACTTTAAATACAGTATTGTTAATACTAAATTTCACACCTGTTGGTTAAGGAGGCTTGAAAACTTTTTGCTTTTAAAACAACAAATTGTGACACGATAAGGTAATGAAAATTTTGTGCCTACTTGTTATATATGTAAAGCTTTGTTTTGTATCCTGCGTCGTAAAGAGGCGTTGAGTGCTTGAGTGTCCATTCAATCAACCAATCACAGTCCACGACGCCATGTCACTTTGTGCTATCTGTAATGAGTCATGTCACTTTGTGCTATCCCAACTCCACATTCGTAATTTTATTTGTGTATTTGTGTTCTTCTCTATACAAAGTCTGTAAAATAAGGTTTATTTAGTTACCATGAATAGATGACAATTATAACAATTAATTCGTTGGTAACTCATGTATTGAGAAAGACTTTCAAATCTTGAAACTATTGTATTTTTTTTTCAATAGAGCTAAAAACTTTTCGTCCTGTAAAAATCAATCAATGGTAGATATGATAGAAATAAATAAGCACTTAGGCGACGAATACTAATTAAAAAGCGAAATATCTTATTATTACTGTACAAATAGAAGGCATGGTGAAACATCCGAAAATGTAAATTTTCAATTTTCAAATTTCAAATACCGTATTCTGAACAGTACTAGAGGAAAACGGAAACACTTTTCTTAATTGGCAACAACAATAGTTACTGGTATTACTGAAGTACGGAAGCGCGGGCTAATACAAACGGTGACCTCGTTTTTATGTTACCCCGTTAGTACAATGTCACACAAGGCATGGTGGCGCAGCCTTCGACTACGTTATCGCGCGCTATCGACCCGCGCGGGGCCGCCATCTTGCACCGCGCATGCGCGCGGCGACATGCGACAACACTGACGTTTCAACAAACTCCAGTAGCACTCCAAAAATTACGGTTAACTGTAAATACAATTGTAAATAGAATATATTGATAAAAAAAATATACGTGATATTTTTGTCGATGTAATTAATAAAATGTCTGTGAGTGTTTATTTTTTTTAAAACTTCAGCGACGACAACGGGAGATATTTAGAGGTAAGTAGATTTTAAGATTATAAACTATTTTTAAATTAAATTATGGAGCAAATTGGATTCCATAATTTTTTCTTATACTCAGCGTTTTATTATAAATACGATTAGAGACAGTGACACTCTTCTTTTATGTAACACGATGACTTATAAACTTCTGTACTTATGTATTTAAGTATAGGAAGTCCGACCTAGGGTTTAAAATTAAGATAAAAATAATGTTTGATTTAAATGTGAGTTTATTTGAAGCACTTTATTGGTAAATGAAGGTCACTGAATACATAAGTGTTTTTCTCAATGATAACGAGTTAGTAGGCACTTAAACTGTACTTTTTGGGTCAACGAGACAGGTTTTCCTGCAGCAATGAAGTAATTTGTCACAACGTAAATTTCTTTTGTCCCGGTCGTTTCGGTTTTGTATGTATACTATGTTATGTATGTAAATATCTACAATTATAGGTTATTTAGTATTTATTTTAATAGTTCATACGTGATAATGTTATATTTATGTTTCGGAACTGTTCTATATTTAATCAAAGAGCTACTTAGAGGTTGAATAATTTTATCTTCTATTTTTACTTTTTTTTTTAAAAATTCATATACCTAGTAATTCAATTAGGTTTACTAACAAATAAACTTGTTTTTTTTTCTGGAGAATTTAGATTGGTAAAATTTTTAATATCGACTTTCGTTTGTACGTAAGTATATGATTTCTTTGTAATTATCAGCAGCTGCTTGTGTCATCATTCAATATTTTGGTTATTTTTTTGTAGTTTTTTAAATTGTCTCTATCGACGATTGTAATAAAATGGTTTAGTTAACCGAAATATTATCTGGAAAAAGGTAACTTGAAACTCCGAACATAAAATAATCAAATGGTAATCCTGATAATGGTGTAGAGCTTTGTTTCCGCATTTAGATTCACATATTGTCCATTATGCGTTTAGATCGGCGGCTGGACTACCGTGCCTTAGGTCCTTCCAGAAACACAGAACCCTCCTGGGGTATTCACAGGCTTCTAGGAATGACCTCGCACCCACGAGGATACTTGCCCGTTGTGTGGCCACTCCCTCGCACTTCAGGATAACGTGGGCGGCTGTTTCCTCCACGTTGAGACATCCTCTACATAGAGCGCTGTCTGTCGCATTGATGGGGAATAGGTGCCGGTTCAGGAACAAGTGACTCGTAATGGTGCCTATTACTATTCCGATGTCGAGTCGGTTGAGACTGAGTAGCCAGGTATGTTGGCCCAGCGACCGTTGTTCTCTTTATACGTCCGTTGCCTTACCCATGAGCGCAATTGTTTGAAGGGCATGCAATGGTAGCAGTGTAGTTGGACCTACCACTGATGTTGTAGAACCATTCCTTCCTAGTTCATCAGCGGCGTCGTTCCCTTGTGAATTGCTTCATCCATTGAAGGCACCCCTTTAGCTGAGGGTAAACGCTCCAGCGTTTGGTTGGTTTCATACAATCTTATTACATACATTGTGCAAACTTATGTTTGTTCGTCTATTTCTACGCTAACACACTACATGAATAAGTGATGAGTGTAATCGCTTTAAAAACTAAAAATAGATATCGTGTTTCATGATATTGTTTTGAAAGAACATTTGCTAGGTGTAGGTACAATAGTTTCAACACAGTATTAATGTAACCTACCAGTAAGAACACATGGTTTTAAGAATAAGACTCAATTGGTACATTTTGTTTTATTTATAACTAGCAGCGCCCCGCGGTTTCACCCGCGTAAGTCCCGATTCCGTGGGAATATCGAGATAAAAAGTAGCCTTTGCGTTAATCTAGGTCTCCAGCTATATACATACTAAGTTTCATCGCAATCGGTTCAGTGGTTTTTGCGTGAAAGAGTAACAAACATCCATCCATCCATCCATCCATCCATCGAAACTTTCACATTCATAATATTAGTGGGATTATTATAATTGTAAACGGTAAAGATGAAGATGTTCGCATAGCAGTATTACTTATTTAATTATGAAAGAATTTGAAAGAAACCTTCACACCTATATGTTAAAAAATTACCTACACATACGGTACAACATAATTCGTAAAATGTAACATAACATTGAAGTTCACGGCCAACATAATGCCTGAAATTATCGCAATTCTGCCTCTCTACACGTTCGCTGTGACAAGCAATCGCATAACCGTCAATCGATAAATAACTTGTGTACATTCACACGATTGACGCAATAATTCGTCCTGCGTCAGGCAAAATGGAAATGGAATCTATTGTAACCGTTATATTATTAATCCGATAATTTGCGGATTGTCGACGATCAAAGCAGATGATTGAATGGCGATTAAAGAAGATTATGCCTTCCAAACGACGGAGCGTCAATTAGGTTTTGTTTCCACGAGGTTTTGTCGCAGGAATAATTATTTCCAAAGCATGTTTTTATACCAAGCTTTATTTAACCTGCCTTGTTAATATGGCTTAAATCTTGCGACTGAATTTTATACCAGTTTCCCCCGACCGATTCAACTGAAATTTGGAATATTTTTATACAACTTCCGTGACAATGCAATAATATGGTATCGTGGTGGTTTATGATGGATTTGGGAGGTAGCCATAGGAATTCTTCATCTACTCAACATAATATGTGTAAATATACATAATTACGTCATTTTTAGGATCGTTGGATAGGTCTTGGCAAGTTTTATAGACCTAGATATTGCCAAGGTTTTATAAAAAGGATCAGATTCAGGTTTTGTAATAACCATGTTTTGGTTTAAAATTGAAAGATTAAGGCTAACTAGGAAGCATAAAATAAAAAAATCTTTTTAAAAACAAACTTAAGTCAAAGTCAAATATTTTTATTTTATGAAATTGCTTAAACATTGCTTTTATAGTCTTTTTAACCACGGATGCAAAAACGACGGGGTGTTATAAGTTTGATGTGTCTGTCTCTGGCATCGTAGCTCCCGAATGGATGAACCGATTTTGATTATTTTTGTTTGTTTGAAAGGTGAATTAGTCGGGAGTGTTCTTAAATATAATTCAAGAAAATTTATTCAGCCGTTCGAATACCATCAGCTCTTTTCTAATCGTTGAAGGGATTTTCGAGTTGGGGGTTTTTTAAATTGTAAATTTATAGTTATGGTTATTAACTAGAAATTATAGACCTACACAATGTCACCGCAATAATAGGAGCTTTGTGAAAAGTGAACCAAATAATATATAAAAATTATACCGTATTGCAAATAGATAATATCGCTATCTGTCAATGTCGATCTATAACTGCCCGTTCAAAGTAGTTGAGCCTGTTAGAGGTAATGGTTTAAGCCATGTACTAAAACGAATGAAATAGGTTTAGGTTTAGCAGTAATTTTAAAGAAAATACATACTTCGGCAAGTAATTACTTATCAACCAATTACAGCAGCGACGGTAGGCCGGTAGTGTGTCTAAAACACATTTTTTTTCAAAATACTATTTTTAAACTATAACAAATGCTCCTTTAGATGTAATCATGGTGCGTTTGGAAATGCAGAAAACGTAAAATCATTACCATAAAGGATGTTAAATGTGTTGGCAATCGTGTATCGGTGACTTAACACAGATTGTAGATAACACGTTTCAAATTCGGAACTCTAAACTGACGCTAGAATCTAAAACTGTCGCTCTATCCCACACTGATGGAGTTTGAATTTGAAGTCAACTGGTTTACTACTTCTACGAGTAACTAAATGTGCTTTACAGAATAGTTTGAGTGCTGGTTGTGATGTCAAATATTGGTGATGAACTGGTTTTATTGACATTAATAAGCGTCCCTACCACCAAATGTTTTATAGTTACATTCTCTGAGAAGCCAAAAAAATCTTGGGTAAAACCAGTGGTAGATAAATAGGCACAGGTAACATTTTTAGTTTCCTAGCACGATATTTTTATATTACTAAGTACTGAGTAAGTATAAATAAACTGCAACCATCGTCCCTACTAATCTTCAGAAGTACAACACTACTATCTATTAAATCCTACCTCCGGCATATAAATAATTCAGAGATGACTCGAAAAGAAGCACCTTGAGAGTAAAAAGTGAGTCACATTTACGCGAAAGTGACGTAAAAAAGATACGCAAGTTCGGCTTATACGATAATGGCAAATAAATTCTTTATGTGATATACTGAAGGTTGCTTTTTGTAAATGCTGTCCAGAGCATGGTTTAGATAATTTGTGCACTAGGCGTATAGATTACGTTTAGTATCCGAATGGCTGTATATAATTCATATGCCAATTGTTATCTATGCAACTTCCTTTTTAACTTGATAACTTCATATTAGCAAACATTTCAATGGCATTGTTTTTTAACCGATGGATGTTCAGCCCTCACTCTGTTATTTATACACCGATTTTGATGAATCTTTTTTTGTTAGACCACCCTTGGTGGTCTTATGTCAAGAAAGTCAGGGTCTGATGATGGGATCCTGATAAAATTGGGAGAAACCCTTTATGGGCACGAATAGTGTAAGTTTTCGTAATTTTATCAGTATTTGCGTTTAGGAATCATCACATCATGAAGCTGAGCTGACGCTGGAAACCATGCCTTTCCTAAATACCATCCAAACTTTCACATTTATAATATTAGTGGGATAGTAGTTGTCAGAGTATTAAAAGATGACGCAAGCCACAAAAATCGTAAAATAAAAAACTTTATATATAATATCTTTAATTAATAATTATCTTTTAAAAAAAGTATCACCGACTTCAATGCGCCTCAAAATACCCAAATCGCTTCAAGTGTGCCTATAAAATTTGAAGAGTTCCCTCGATTTCTCCAGGATCCCGTCACCAGATCCTGACCTGATGACCATGGGACCACCTGGGAAGTATACCCTTTCAAAAAATTTTCCAATTCGGTCCAAAAGTTTCCTGTCTTTGAGTATGGGGTAATACATAAAAAAAGAAAAATTATATAAACATACAGTGGAAAATAGAACCTCCTCCTTTTTTGAAGTCGGTTAAAAAGATGACGTGCGTGCTCAAGTTCTCCGATGTCTTCTATATTTCTGTTACGGATTAACTGAAGGCCAAAGGCGATTATCACGACTTGAATTTTTCTTTCCGTTGCTACATTACTTGCCCTAATGGCTCGTGATCCGATTGCATGGATTGTAACGTTTCTATTTTTTGATAAAAAAAATGTTATTTCTATGTATTTACAAAACAAATACAGAGTGTAGTTGAAAAAGGAACACTTACATAAACTCCTTAATATCCTTAATAATATTATAAATACGAAAATGAGTTTGTTTGTCACGATTTCACGCATTAACCACTAAACCGATTATTCTGAAGTTATCATCAAAAAATCATCATTCCAAAAAATAAAATGTCAAAAAAAAAAAGAAAACACATAAACACATTTATACACATACACATCTAAATGTCATCATGACAATATATGTCATCTGAGCGTAACGGTCACGCGAGTTCAGTGCCTAAAGAAGTTTTCACTTCAAAAAGTGATGCCGTCTACTAGTGACATCATCATAAGTACAAACAGATTCCGGCATCCCTGGATATTTCGTGTCGTTAATTTTGTCACTGCGTATTTAGTTCACAAGTTTATTAAAGCAAAGATAACATTTCCACAGACAAATTAGTATATTGTTTTCACTTTTATTAAACTAATTATATAATAAGGAGCTGACAAAACAATTTTTTTTTATGATATGGGGGGCAAACGAGCAGATGGTTCACCTGATGGTAAATGACTACCGCCGCCCATGGGCACCTGCAATTCAAGAGTCACAAGTACATTGCCAGCCTTTAAGGAGGGAGTAGGGGAAGAGGGGTAGAGGCGGGGAGAGGGTAGGGTTAGAGCCTCCGGTAAGCTCACTCACTCCGTGAAAAACAATGCAAGCATTGCTTCACTGCCGGTTTTCTGTGAGGCCGTGGTATCGAGCGGAGTCGAGCCAGCTCATACGTGCCGAAGCATGGCTCTCCCACATAACAACAATGTTTAGATTAGCGCCCTCTAGTGGATTATATGTATTACTAGCGTGACGGTAACGAGTTCAGTGCTTTTTTCCCATAGCAAAAGTGCACAAACGTGCCTTAAGAAGTTTTCACTTCAAACATTGTTCGTGAGGGAAACCTGAATTGATTCTCAAAATCTATAGTATCCCGAGCGAAGCCGCGTAAGAGATCATCAAAAAAAAAATAACTATCTCTTTAGAAGCTCAAGTGATGTTTAAAAGCCTGAAACTGAACAGTATCTTGAAAGCCACAGAGCTTCTGGCACGGAACTCAACTTTAAAATGTAATTCTTTAGAAGTTAACGGAGCGGCTGCGGGTTAAAAAACGCATCAGCGCATCTATATTTAGATAAAAACTGAAAGGTCAAAGCTGCCTAGAAATATCAGGTCAAATATCTATTTATGTAATGTCCCTTTTGAAATGTAAAGACAAAGTTATTTATTTTCAATAAATGTATCATTTAAATTTACATGTATATTTAATTGAGATATATAAGTCAAACAATAGCATGTGAGAAAAAGGCAAGGTGGCTGCCGTTTTTTAGAAATAGACACGCTATATGCGTGTCTATTTCTAAAAAAACGACGTTGGCGCCACCCATAATGAAAACGATAATAAATTGGTTAAGAAAATGTACTTTAATTTATAGTCCAAGAACCCAGGGCCGCCAGACGTCACGCATTTTCTGACGAACGAAATGTGGACGATTGAGTAGTGTTAGTAAGTACTATGATCGCATGCCTAGCTGCTAGTTTGGTTAGACGGCCAATTTCCAGGTATCAGGTAATGAAGGTACATAAAAACATTACTTATCTCACGTAAATTCTCAAAGCTGATTTTCACGTTTATTTTAGACAATACCGTTAAAAATAAGTCGACAATACTGCCGGACACTTTCCGTCGGTCGTATTACTTTGCAGACGCTTTAAAGCTCAGAAAATAATTACTTAACTTCACGTAAATTCTGATGCTCCATTTTTATATATCTTCGCCAGATAACTATTTTAAAACGTTTTACAAGAAGACAGACCGATCCAAGGGGCCAATCATCTCCTAAACTCAATTTCAATTGGTCTGTGGGTAGGAGCGCGAGAGCATTATCCACGTGAGTGAGACCGATTGCGCCGTTAAGGCCATGAAAATTAATTTAGCAGATATTTGATAATTTTTAGAACTTTAGTTAACAATTTTTTTTTTATGGTATAGGAGACAAACGAGCAGACGGGTCACCCGATGGTAAATGACTACCGCCGCCCACGAGCACCTGCAACTCAAGAGTCACAAGTGCGTTGCCGGCCTTTAAGGTGGGAGTAGGAAAATGGGGGGGGGGGGAATAAGGGGCGAGGAAGGGATAGAGGGAGAGAGAAGGGTTAGGGCCTCCGGTAAGCTCACTCACTCGGCGAAAAGCAATGCAAGGTGCAAGTATAGCTTCACTGCCGGTTTTCTGTGAGGCCGTCGTAACACACCGGTCGAGCCGGCCCATACGTGCCGAAGCATGGCTCTCCTATGAAATTACAACAAATAACTTATGGCATTTATCATGTATAACATGTAATAATTCAAAAATATTAATAAATGCAATTTTCAAAAGATTGCTGTTACTTAATAAATTTGTTAACACTGTCGAGATTTGGACATTTCATCAAAAAAAATCAAGTTTACTCGATTTTATTAAAACAGCTTGCATTGTAAAATTCTAGAATTATTGTGGTCAGATGAACACTTTTTTACAAGTTGATCTTTAACTATTTACCTGAATTTTTAATTTTTAGCTGTTTTTTTTTCAAATATTAATAATTAATTGATATGACTAAACTGTAAGAAAGAGAAAGAGAGTGAGAGAGAGAGAGAGAGGTCAATATATGCTAATACATGTCTCACTCAGTCTCATGCGCGTGGATTATGCTCTCGCGCTCCTACCCACAGAGAAATTAAAATTGAGTTTAGTTGAAGATTGGCCCCTTGGATCGGTCTGTCTTCTTGTAAAACGTTTTAAAATAGTTATCTGGCGAAGATATATAAAAATGGAGCATCAGAATTTACGTCAAGTTAAGTAATTATTTTGGGAGCATTAAAGCGTCTGCAAAGCAATACGGCCGACGGAAAGTGTCTGCGAGTATTGTCGACTTATTTTTAACGGTATTGTTTAAAATATACGTGAAAATCAGCTTTGAGAATTTACGTGAGGTAAGTAATGTTTTTTTTGTACCTTCATTGCCTGACACCTGGAAATTGGCCGTCTAACCAAGCAGGTAGGCATGCGATCATAGTACTTACTAACACTACTGAATCGTCCATTTCATTCGTCAGATAATACGTGACGTCTGGCGGCCCTGGGATCTTGCTCTATTAGCGAACGCTGATTATATTCGATCTTTCGCTACAAAGTAGAATATTTTATATGGTTTCTAGTACAAACGTCAATGTATTAGGTATTAAGGGACCGCGTGTTATTTAAAGGATCGTCCATTAATTACGTGAGGCCTTTAAGGGGAGGTGCGAGTCGAATCTCACCCAATCTCACGTCGTCGCAGCAAATATCACGTATTTTTTTTTTTCATGAGAAACTGTATAACAGTCACTCTTGAAACCCCACATGAATCCATGTAGTTTGAAATGAGTATTATTTTACGACATTTAACAGTTCCTATTGTAGTATTTTAATAAATATTTTATTGTGTGTGTGTGTGTGTGTATTGTCTTAAATATTAGTTTTCACTAGCCGTGAATAAACATAATTAAGTAAATTGTGTATTATCCCACTAATGTTATAAATGTGAAAGTTTGGATGGATGGATGGATGGATGTTTATTACTCTTTCACGCAAAAATCACTGAATCTATTGAGATGAAACTTGGTATGTAGATAGCTGGAGGCTACTTTTTATCCCGATATTCCCACGAAATCGGGACTTACTCGGGAAACCGCGGGGCGCTGCTGATCCTTTTAAATCCAACGCAATCATGCTTGGCTATTAGCTAGCTTCTATAAAGTTGGTGTACGATGTTAACGTTTCGTTAGTTGGAATAGAGAGTAATGCCTGGTTCCTCTAATCAAGAAACGATTCGTTTTGCTTACGGACGGTAAAATATCGTTGAATTTTCAACCACTTACCAACTAAATTCATAAAGATCGAATGCGAATTTTAAGAGTTTTTGTGTACGTAAAGGTCTCTCAAACCACGTCAACTATTTGAAAACTTTCACCATCTACAGGAATCAGAATCTTCAGAATATTCCAGATGAAAATGGGCTACGTTGTAGATAATATAATTAATCAATCGGGCGAAATTATTTCGGGCCGCTAGTCATGAACATGATATTAGGTACTCCACATTAAAGCTTCCAGCAACATTGAGAGGGAAACATTAATATAACATGCATACATACACTCACTCCTGTAATCATTGAAGTGGTAGGACAGACTCATTTTGTCAATTATAATTTGAAACCACTCACGTAATAGGGGGCAAGCCTATTGAAGCCAACCGGGCACTTTGAGAATTAAAGATGTATGTATGTCAAAGTATATTGAATGGGAAAGTTAGGCAATAAGGAAAGGCAGTGGAAGGAAAAGGATATTACTTATACGGATGGACTGGGGAGCTCGAGCTGGTCACTGCCGCATACCTATCCCTCGAACTAGTTTTTTCCGGGAAACATGACACATCTCACAGGCGGCCGTCTGATCCCAAACTACGCAGAGCCTGTACTATGGTAACATACTTACATATTTCTAAATACATACATATCACTACATATTATAAAACAAAGTCCCCCGCCCGTCCAGCGTCTGTCTTTCTGTTCGCGATACACTGAAAAACTACCGAAAAGATTTTCATGCGATTTTCAGTAATATACAGAGTGATTCATGAGGAAGGTTTTGGTGTATAATTTGTACCCGTGTGAAGCCGGGGCGGGTTACTAGTTATAGATAAATTACACCCAGACACGGAACAAATGATCATTCTCATCACACAGTTATTTGTCTTGGGTGGGAATCGAACCCAGGACCTCGGCTTAGCAGTCAGGATTAATAGCCACCAGACCAACAGGCCTATATATAAGCTATCATAATATATCTATATTGCAAAAAATTCGGGAACATACAACGCGTAAGAAGTTATTAAAATGTCTATTCCAAACCTTTGATAAGAAAGGGTCATTAAGAAAATTCATGTATTTGAAGGCTTAAGGAAATTTCCATTTCGATCACTTAAAATTTTTGTTAAAAATCTTTTTCGTTTTTCATATTTTGGCAGGGCTACATAACCTTTTTTTTTATGCCACCCCACTGGGGTTTTCGGTGGGCCTATGTGTCGGAATCGAACCGACTAAAACCACACGGTGTGCCGTACTGCGCCTTAAATAGGAGGGATCCGGGAACAGCTTTTATTAAGACATCCGGAAGGGCTACATAACCTAAATCAAGCCAATTTTTTTAGTGAAACATTAAACATACCATATGTTATTTCCTTCTTTATACCTTCCAATTGAAGTCGTACCAGAATTCGATGTGTGTCTTTTGAAAAAGAAAAGAACCATCAAAATTTAACTACTCCTTAAAGTGTCGACGTTTGCTCTTACATAATAACAGAAAATACTTTTTTAAACAAAAAAATAATTTTCTTTATCAAAATTTAAATGGGACAAACTGCGAAGTTTTAACTATTTTATTTAAAAGAGAATTATGGAAAACGTTATACAGAAAAATATAGCTTTCTTTTTGTCGCAAACAAACAATTTTACTCACCTATTTCTACCAACAACTACGAAAACACGTCTACCTAATGCCTCAGGAACATAAAACCGTGTTGTTATATTTCTAACTTATCTCTGAACGTGTCTTGTACTCCAATTGTTCCAGAATCGTATGGTTACGTAACATTTTTGAGATAATCCAGAAATATGAAGCAATTTACCGCTCTTGGTTCCACCTGCCCATTTATTTTTACCACCAACATTCTTTTAAACTGTTTGTTGGAGTAAAAATAACGCCCACAAACATTTTTACAACGAAAACATACAGTTGTTGTTTTAAACTTTCGTAATGTAAAACATTCCGCATGTCAGGCAAGTTGTTAAAAGGTTTTTGTAAACATAAAAATGGTTTAGGTCAGAATGTAACACAAATTGTGGGAGAGCCATGCTTCGGCACGTATGCCAGAAAACCAGCGTGATGCAGTGCTCCCATTGCTTTTCGCCGAGTGAGTGAGGTTACTGGAGACCTTAACCCTTCCCTCCCCCCTCTTCCCTCTACCACCTTTCCCCTACTCCTACCTTAAAGGCCGGCAACGCACTTGTGACTCTTGAGTTGCAGGTGCCCATGGGCGGCGGTAGTCATTTAACATGAGATGACCCGTCTGCTCGTTTGCCCCTATACTTACCATAAAAAAAAAAAAAATTATACTAGCCCTATCCTACAGTTTCACCTGCGATTATGGTCACTGCTCTGCTCCTAAGGGTCAAAGCGTGATGTTACATTGCCTATATTCTTCCTCAATAAATACTCTATCCAATACAAAAAGATTTCTTCGAATCCGGTTGTCAGTTCCAGAGATTAGCGCGTTTCACCAAACAAACAATGAAACTCTACAACTTCATTATACAGGGTGAATTTGAAAAAGGAACACTTACTTAAATCACTGAAAGGGTATGACTCTAGCATGCAGTTCCAATAATTTTTAGTAATTTTCTTAGTAACAGAATGAAAAATTCCAAAATAAAACAATATATACGATGAAAAACGGAGGCAAAATACATGGAAATTCAAACGATCATAACTTGTAAACGGATAGGTTTTTTTCAAAAAATCTTTTTGTAGCTGCATACTAGAGTCATGCCCTTTCAAGTAAGTGTTCCTTTTTCAAATACATCACGTATTATTATGGTTGTATTATAATTATTGTATAGATTTTCTAACAGTCCGCCGCTCAGTAGACAGTGTAATACAGTGGAAAACAAAAAAGACTTCTGATTTTTTGTACATGGGCTCTTTTATTCGATGGAGGAGGTATGTTTCCTGGGTGCTGATTTAGATAAATTTTTGAAGTGAAACCTTCTCTAGCGGCGTTGTGCACTTTTTGGGATGGGTAAAAAATGTCAGACTCGCGTCAGGACACGTGACCTGATCGAAAATGCATAAGACGGAGCCACTCGCGTCAGGACATGTGACCTGATACAAAATTCGTAAAACGGAGCCGAGTTTCTTATATTTAAAAAAATATTTTTACGCCATCTGTGGATTCTGCGCGATACTGCTATAGTTTGATATAGTTATGTATTGTATGGTATAGATCCACTAGAGGGCGCTAATCTAAACATTGAGTTTTGTCAGCTTCTTATTAATTAATCTTTAAAAAATGTGTTTTCACTTCTGACGTGCAGTCCCAAGACGGACAGTTTTTTTTTAATTGCAGTAGAGCACTGTGATTCTGAATTATCTTCACATAAACCGTTATTAAATCTTATATATTGACATATTGGTATTAATCTAATCTATTTCGTTATCTATGCAAATAAATAAGTAGTCTTTTCTATTCTGTTTTACATATAGATTTCGTCACTGGACGTAACGAAGAATGTTATAGACATTTATTATGTTTCTTTTAACATTTTGTAATTTTCCATTTGTCTGAAGCGATTGATGTCCATCCAGAAATCGGTTTCAAATTGTCCTCGACTTGAAATCCAGGGAGTCGGCAAAACAACCTCAGTATGTTTTGTTCGCAGTTGTTCAGTAGATAGATACTTACATAAAATAAACGAATGAAATTCAAAAGTAAGGTAAATTAGAAGCGGAGACGTAATATTGCTGAAGCAATTAATTGAGACTGGAGACGGTGCAACAAAGTCGCAACATCAAATAATTACTTGGTAACAAGATTTAACTTCCTACGAGAAATCTTTTCAACGGGGACTGTAGATAAGCAATTAAAATACTAAGATATGTTTCCAGATAAATAAATTAACGCTTTTATTCTGTAACAATGCCGGTGGACCATTCTTCTACTAATATCACGTAACGGCAAGTATTTACATACTTAATTAATATCACATCATTATCATCTTTCCAAGCTAGAAACTCCTACCAACACGTTTGGAACTTTTGGGTACTTGAGCAGTAAATTTCAAACTTGGCTTAACTTTTTTGAAGCACTTCTTTTCGGAAGAAGAGTCATAAAAAAGTATGGACCGTATAATCTGGAACATCCTTATCTTAAAGTTCCTTGGCAGGAGACTGATTAGCCGATTAGTGATCTTTTAAAGACATAATATATAAACAAAATGATGTTAATATTTTATACAATACCAAATGAATTACTTTTTATTTATTACTAATTGTTGCCCGCGAGTCCCGCGACTTAGTTCACGTGGAAATTTTGTATGAAATTTATCCCACGGGAATCGTAAATTTTTCCGGGGTAGTGATATTGTTGACTATAATCTATCTCTGTGTATCTAAAATTCATCCAGGTCCATTAAGCTATTTTTAGGTGAAAGAGTAACAAACATGCATTCCTCCATCCTCACAAACTTTCGCTTTTATGATATTAGTAAGATAAAGTAAAAACATTGACGCAACCTGCGTTGACACCCTCACGCCATCACATCTTCCAAGTACAGCTGGTTATGCTGGCGCTGCTGCTGCATCAGCAGAAAGCCTCAAACGGCGTAAATAAAATAATTTAGTTGGTAACTATGTTTTTCGAGTCGAAACGCTTGGGTCATGGGGTCCGAGTGCTCGTTCCGTTTATAAGGAATTAGCTAAGCGACTGATCGACACTTCTCGTGACAAGAAGGCGGGCCTTTTTCTTGCACAGATAATTAGCATTGCCATTCAACGTGCCAATGCTGCCAGCCTTCTGGGAACACTGCCAGTAGGCGACGATGTGGAGGAATTTTATGACGCATGCATGTAAATAGCCCGTATACATTGCTTTTTCTTTTTTTATTATACCAATATATACCAAACAAGGAGTTTAAGGTTTAATTTTTCTTTTGTTTTTTTTTCGTTTCGTGTTTCGTTTCGTTGCGATTTTGTATTTTTCTCCACATTTCATGATTTGAACTGGACCCCGGCTTCAAGAGTTTCCCGTCTCTTGTGGGTTATTTAACTTGAATATCAAAGTTAGTGATTTATGACTGTATTGATGGCGCAATAGTTTAAGTGGTCACCTCGCCACTACGCTGCACCGAGTGCTATGGACTCAAATCCCACACGAACCGAAAATTGTGCGATACACAAATAGTTGTCCGGAGTCTGCGTGTTCTTTGTGTCCATTGTTTAAATGTTTGTGAAGCCTCCCGCGACACAGGAATATTCCTAATGCTGATCTGTCCTAGGGGTGTCAGTAGTTGCAAATTCGGCTCTTCCGGTACACCCTTGCAGATGCTATGTCTTCAATAATTACTTTTTATTATTCTTAGGTAAGGAAACCTACCAACATGTTATTTGTTTAATGATTTTATAGTTTTATCATCTTCTGCATCTTCATGTCTAATCTAGTCCACTACGTCTGATTTAAACTTACAGCTATCCGTAAGTTTAAATAAGACGTGAATACTCTATGTAGGTCCCTAAACTCTTTTGATACCTATCCAATTTACAAAGCACAAAGTGATTGACGTGCTAACTAGTTAGACAGTTAGTGTTGCAATCTAGCGTGATTATATGGATTCGGCTGCGTTTGCTAGTATTTAAACCTTCTTACCATCTTTTCCTTTTAATATTCTCCCAATTTATCAGGCTTTAATTACCCAAGTACCGTTGACTAAGTGATGGTTGGCAAAATTTAGGTGATTACTAGCAGCGCCCCGCGGTTTTACCCGCGTAAGTCCCGATCCCGTGAGAATATCGGAAAAAAAAGTAACCTATATGTTAATTAAAGTTTCCAGATATCTCCATACTAAGTTTCATCGCAATCGATTCAGTAGTTTTGGCGTGAAAGAGTAACAAAAATCCATCCATCCAAACTTTCACATTTATAATATTAGTGGGATTACTTTTCTGCCTATTATTACACGCCCAGTGAACTAATTAAGAGCTCTTCAAATAATTATATTACGTATATAAAATGGCAAAAGCTCGTACTCAAATTATTTTCTCTTAACAACTTGATACTTACAAAGGTCCGAATTTACATTTAAATTAAATGATGTCTCTTTCGCAAATTAATGAAAAGAGACCCACTACTATTAATCTAACATTGATAATAATCCTACTTCAAATAATAAATTTTCATCATGTGATGCGGAGGTATGAGCAAAATTTGGTATAGAAATTATGTATATGTTGACGGGTACAAAAGTAGACGATGATCAAAGAAAAGATGTATGGACTGCGTGAAAGAAGATTACCAAGGAAGCTAGAAAGAGAGCAGAGTAAAAACGAATAGTAAATAGAGTAGGATAGCATAAGAAAACACATTGCGTCGACCTCAAAGGCCTCATAAGGCATACTATTCTGTAAATGAATACTTATCAGATATTAATTTTAAGTAACTATATTAGTGACATTTTGGTGATGACTTCATAAGTTCGATTGACCCGTGTGTAAGTTTAATATTATATTGTAAGGATTTGTATCCATGTGAAATTGTTTGTTAATATGATATATTTAATGCTAAATTTTTGACATATTTAGGTACTCTATATTGCATGCCCATTGGTACAACATAATAACTATGCATTGTTCTAACACCTGTAATGCACATATTATTGTTTAGGTTCCGCAATAAATGAATCTAATCTAATCTAATCAAATGATTTTGGGAGAAGGGTAATTAATCGTGATACTCCTATCAAATGTCATCCCTGCAAGTGTCAACTCCTTAAGTGTAAAGATGACAATGCAAAACCTGAGATAAGTTCTCTAAATTTTGCCTTGTCATCTATTTCAAAATCCATCCTACTTAGATCTCCCTTTAATATTAATGCTTTAGACATTGATATGAAGATTTACTTTCCAAATTTGCTTTTGTTTAATCTTACATCTCTCTCACCATTTGTTCTTTCACCATTGTCATTTCATTGTTCACCATTGTCATGCCATTATTCACCATTGTCATGCCATTGTTCACCATTGTCATGCCATTGTTCACCATTATCATGCCATTGTTCACCATTGTCTCTTTCAAATCCTAACTTAATATTAAAAATACGAATGCGAGTTTGTTTGTTACGCTTTCACGCCTTAACTACTCAACCGATTTTCATGAAATTTTACATACACGTTGTCATGGGTACGGAAGGACAGGTACCTTCTATCCAGAAAAAAAGATGTGTGTCACCTCCGACGCACGACTGGAGTTTACAATAACATAAAGGTATATACATATATACTTACATGCGTCTTTCTTAAGGAGTAATCTCCAATAAAGCACAAAAAGCACAACAAAGCGTTAAAGCGTTACGCTGCCCTTCGATCACAAAATTTTACTCTTCATATTTTTTTTCATACCGGGCGGCTTATATGAAAATCGGTTCTTATGGAGTGAACTCCAAAGAAATACTGTTCCCCAGGGTACCTTAGAGACAACTGAAAAGGGCATAAGTTATAGACAGAAAAACCTTACTATTTGTTTTTTCAAACTGACACGAGCGAAGCCGTGGATAAAAGCTAGTTTACAGTCAAATAATTACACTAAAAAGAGTTCATAAATTTTCAAAGTAATCGCGTTGTAAACAATGTAAATAATATCCAATTAATTGGAACTGTATTCATAACAAACAACAGAATAACATACATACTAGCAATATAATCAATCATAATTTGTCTAGAGTGACATGACCTGCAATACCGCTTCTAAAAGCGCTTTCAGCTTGATTTCCCATAGGTATATCTTTATTACTGCTAGTCTGGCAGTAATAGTAGTTAATGGTATACAATTAAGGACTAAATTGGCGTCCCAGATATAGCTGAAGGATGCAATCAACTGTTTAAAGCAAATAATTACGGTAATTAATCGGATCTTTCCGATGCATATTTTTGTTTAGAAAAGTAGAGTTTTAAGGGATTAATTTTGCTAAGAAATAGGTCAAGGAAATGAGACTAGTTACCTATATATTTTTTTTATTAGGTTCACTGGTTGGTAAAGAAACACAAACAAATTCAGTCGTGGGAGAGCCATGCTTCGGCACGTATGGGCCGGCTCGACCGGAGTGATAACACGACCTCACAGAAAACCGTTTTTCGCCGAGTGGGTGAGGTCACCGGAGGCCCTATTCCTACCCTCTCCCTCCCATCCCCCTCTCCCTCCCTCACTCCCTTTCCTCCTCTTCCCTCCCTTACTCCCACCTTAAAGGCCGGCAACGCACTTGTGACCCTTGAGTTGCAGGTGCCCATGGGCGGCGGTAGTCACTTACCATCAGGTGACCGGTTTGCTCGTTTGCCATAAAAACAAATCTTGGGAGTCCTTTTTAGTCTACTTCTAAATTGTCGTATCAAAATGAAACTTTGTATGTGTATGTAGTTTGGAAGACAATACTATAGTTTGACATCATGGAGCTGATCTGATGATGCAGCCAGAAGGTGGATAGTAGAACTGTTTTTTTCTGTTACTCTTACTCTTTTCTTTAAGTTAATTATAAGACCAAAAAATTGTTACAGGTTTCCCTGTAATTTATGAGTAAAGTACAATTTTAGTCGTCTCTCGTTTCCATAATTATATCCCTTATCTAATAAACTTGAAACAGCGAAACTATTCGTGCAAATGAACCTCAAAATTAACGTAAAAGGGACTCAATTTTAGTTCTTAAAGCACTTAAACATTCTTAATGTGGTTAATATTTAGAGGGGTTTTTCATTACCCCGGGGTATTTCGCTACCCTGGTTGAACTCATTATTTGAAACCGTAAAATGTTGGGTTATTTAACTTGGGCAGTAATGAGGCAGTATTTTGAACGAGTGAGTGGGCATTTTCTGTAGTGAGTCAGGCTGTATTTACTCTAGTGAGGGAGTTCTCATTTCAACCCCTAACAGAATTTAGTTTTTTTTGTCAAGTTTGACGGGTACTCGTGTATCTGTCTGTGGCATCTTAGGTACGAAATAGCTAATCCGTTTTTACGGTTATTTGTTTGAAAAATGAATTGATCGAGAGTGTTCTTGGCTGTAATTCAAGAAAATCTGGTCTCCCCTTAAAATTATGTTGTACTATGTAGTACCGTATTAAAATATTTTTTGTACGTCTAGGTTAAATGTTTTAGTTTTTTATTTAAAAAAAATCCTTTAAAAATGGTGTATTCAACTTTATAATTTAACGGCCATGAATTTGTTTACCTATACCTATCATCATTTACTAATAATATAATATAATAAGAAGGCTTTAGGGGTGGAAAGCAGGGCAACCGCCCGCGGCCTTGCTCTTGCAGGGACCTCGCTCTTGCAGGGGCCTTGCTCTTGCAGGGTCTCGCTCTTGCAGGGGCCTTGCGTAAAAGCATGCGTTACGACTTTAACCCTGAATCCGCTTTCTGAAACTAGGTGGGAATGTAGGGTGCAAAATTGACATAAGTTATGTAAATTTTCATACATACATTTTTCGTCAAGCATCAACATTAAACATAACTTCAATGTACATTAACTCCTCCACGGACAAAGGCCTCGAAAATATCTATCGCCCGGGACCTCGCAATGCCTAAGACCGCCGTTGGTAAAGAAGAACTAGCATCATAATGATAATGTGAGGTTTTACGGCCCGCCTGATGGTAAGTGGTTACCGTAGCCTGTGAACGCTTGCTATGAGTCGCGCGTTGCCGACCCTCTACAAACCTATTATACACTCCATTCTTGAAGAATTTCATACTGTAGTCCCTCGGGAAAACCTCGGCAGGGATCTCATTCTACAGCCGGAGCGTTAACAATGCCTATATAAAATTATTGTATTTGCAATAAACTGGACAGTACACTTCAATTTTATTATTCTTGTAACAGTTTTTCACTTAATTGATTGGTTAACTTTGATGATTGTGCTTGCCTTTCCAATTAAAAAGGAATTGTGAATATTGGGTTTCTCTGTTCATAGGCCTGGTAATTTTTTTTTAAATTTGAGTGTATTTGCGAAGGCTGTTGTTAGTCATAAGAGTGGATTGGTCAAATTTTTGCAACTAATTTTTGTCCTGCAAACTAAGGCTTTGTGTCGGAACCAACACCATACATATAACAATAGTACCGGCATTAATGAAAATAATATAGTTTTGTAAAATATTTATAAAAGTAGTAGCCGTCGCGGTGCAGTGTGTAATATGTTCCACCTTAATTCCGGGATTCGATGCCCGGGTCAGATGTCATAAGGTGTATAATTACGTTTTGCACACATCTACTTTATTAACGTTGCGTATGATTTCTGAACGTACGTTTTGCTTACGGAGGGTTAAATTACCGTCCGTAAGCAAAAAGAAACGTTTCTTGATTATAGGAACCGGGCATAAGTCACTTATTGCAATGTCGTTGGTTGTGATGTTTTAATATTTAAGGCCCCAACATTACAAAAAATCAATTTCTAACAATTATTTAAAATAGACTACAACTCACCTCTACTGATAGAGTGAGAGTCAACAAGAGTACCTAGTATATAATATGAAACTCAATATGAAAGTCCAACACCTCATTACACTACTGCCTAAATATTAATTCGATACAACTTAATACACATAAAATGAAAGTGTTACCATATAATAAGTATATTAGCATGTTACACCACCATGTCGTGAGTCATGGCAACACGAACTTATGGAAATTAATTCCCTTCAAACACGTCACTTCATAAATGTTGTGGTCTTTGCTAGTTGGAAATTTCACATTTTTACGTCGACGGAATGTAGAGGAACACTTATATTTTGTTTATGTATGACTAGCTTATTCTCACGGCTTCGCTTGCGTCAACGTAGAGTTTATAAATTAATTTGACGAGAAACAATGTCTCAGCAAAAAAAAAACTGGCCAAGTGCGAGTCGGACTCGCGCACCGAGGGTTCCGTAAAATATTTTTTATTATTTGATTTAACTAAAAATATACGGTTTTCGCAATTTTTCCTTTATCTGTGCTATAAGATGTTGCTTCGTACCAAATTTCAAGATTCTTGAGTTCACGGGAAGTACCCTGTAGGTTTTGATTCCCTTGCGAGTGTCGAAGCGCTTAGAAGTTTGATTTTTTCACAGCTCCAAGGGACAGTAGACTTGAGTATTTGATATAAACTCCAGCTTGATACCTCCACTAGTTCCTGAGAAAAAGGGTCTTGACAGACAGACAGACCCACGGACGGATGGACAACAAAGTGATCCTATAAGTGTTCCGGTTTTTCCTTTCGAGGTACGGGACCCTAAAAAATCCAAAAGTCGTTAATTTAGTTTTATGACATAAAAACATATTTTCTGCGAATAAAATCTTATATTTTGGACTTGGAAAATTGACTGTGGCTTATATCGATGTCGTGCCGAGTGTTTTAGAACGGCAAGTTAAGTTTGTCACTTGGAAAAAACCGTAACTAATTTTGAGAATCGATTCCCGAGATAGATGAAAGTATGCGCTGTTTTTTAAACACACTTAGCGCTCACAAAGAGCATAAATACTCGAATAAAAACTTTCGTGAGTGATATTCATATTAGTTAAGATATAGAAAATATTCAGGCTGAAAGAAAATAAAAATGTGCATTTGCAATTTTTGTCTCGTGTAGGAAAAATCACTAAATTTAGTAGGTATTCATGCTCTATACGGTTTTACTCACGTGTATATTTCGGCGATGCCCGACTAGTTTCGCCGGTTGCAGGTGCCAGTCTGGCATCTGCAACCGGCGCGGCAAGACGCCTCACCCCATGATAAAGGGCCCCCATCGGGTCCAAAACTAGTCGGGCATCCCCGAAATACACAAGTGAGTAAAACCGTATACAGCATGAATACCTACTAAATTTAGTGATTTTTCCTACACGAGACAAGAATTGCAAATGCACGTTTTTATTTTCTTTCAGCCTGAATATTTTCCAGCCATATTTGATGCATTATCGTAACTCTGTCCGCAACAATCCTTAATAGAGATATCAGTTAATAATTCATATTTAATTCAACTAGGTACATATATCCTAATTTAAAAATATAAAATGAATATAATAATGCGCAGGATGCTACACAGAAACTTTACTTGATTTTTGTCGTACTTTGGGGCCTTCTCTTGAGGCGGGGGCCCTGGGCACGTGCCCCGCGTACCCTTATGGTAAAGACGGTACTGTTGAGTAGTGAAGGCGTGGAAGCGTAACAAACACTTTGGCATTTATATTATTAGTTAGAATTTGTCGCCTTCTTGTTTGTGTTATAAACAAAGAGAATTGTTAATACAGATCTTACTGCTAGGGAACTTAAAGCAAATGTTATAATGACTCCTATTTAATTTTCAAACTCGCTTTTAATTTCATAATTGGAACATTTCAACACGGGAGTAGGTATACAACCTCAAAAACCCTCTTTGAGTGGAAAATTCTAAATTTTAAACGACTTTAGCGTGGCTGTCCAATCAAATTTAAAAGCCTAGCAGCTCAGAATCCTTGTTATTACGCATTCAAGGAACTCCAATAATGGGATACTTGCGATCTCATCTTTGAGAAACATCAAGATACCTTAAAGATAGACAAGGCTGTTTTTGAAACCTTTCAAGAATTTTGTACCGTTTCGTTTAAGGAAATGGACTGTTAAGATTTTATCTGAAAATTGTGTTTGTAGCATTCTAAATTTAGGTTATTATTGAAGTGAAAACTTCTTTAGCGGCGTTGTGCTCTTTTTGGGATGGGTAAAAAATGTTAAACTCGCGTCAGGACACGTGACCTGATCGAAAATTCGTAAGACGAAGCCGAGTTTCTTTTATTTAAAAAAATATAACATTCGAAATTCAAACATTTATGAGCGGCCAGGAGCGCAGAACTTCCAGTGTACCCTATGTATACATTTAGATACGTTATTACCTACTTTTTATTTTTAACCTAATTATATATATACAGATGTGTGTGTGTGTATGTATATGCAAATACATTATGAAATTGTGTTTTCACTTCTGATGTGCAGTGCTACGACTGACTGTTTTTATCTTACTTGTTGTCACCACATCAAAAACTCGTATTGATTTTACTAAAAACAGGGACATACTTTAATAGAAGATATAACGGTTCACAATTTAATAAAAATAAAACGCTATTGGTTGGTTGAGAATGGTGGGGTGATAAAAGGCTAGGTATGGATTATAAGTTGATAACAATCACTTCAGTGCTGAAGAAGGTACAAATAACATAGCAGTTACTGTTTTTAGTGATTTTGATAGTTTATAGCAATAGTGGTGAGATTGTTGCTAATATACTACTATTATCTTTATTATACTACTTTTATTATACTACTCAATCACACCAGAACGGCTAAACGAATCTGGATGAATAGATTATAGTCTTGAATAGAATAAGTATAGGCTTTTTATCGCGAAAAAATGTACGGTTTTCACAACAAAATTTCAAAACGAACTCGCGGTCAACAGCTGATTATATTATAAAAATGGCTCTCTGGTGTGCGCGACTTCGTCTGTGTAGAATATCTCCCATACAAACCTTCATCCCTTACGTCACGCCCTTCAAGTTTTATTTTCACGATAAAAAGTAGCCTATTTCCTTCTCCTAGCTATACTGTAACATTAGTATTCTCCTTTGCTACTAGTCCTTATTTTAATTTAAATCACACTTTTTTTAGGTTAAAACGTAGAGATTTAGTAGCACGGAAAATCGCTACGGTGTAACCTAAAAAAAAGTAGGTTAAACTTTAGTTATAACTCAAAGTGTTCCAGTTACACAGATTCTCGCACAATGGGAAAGAAAATCTTGGAAAGAATTGAGGCATTTGGTACTCTTCTGTTTCTTGAGTGCCAAGTTTTTATAGGTAGTAGAAAAATATTAAATTTAAAATATGAACGCGTATAATAACATAAACCTTCTAAGTTTTTTTGAAGTGAAAAAAAACTTCTTTAGCGGCCTTGTGCACTTTTGGGATGGGTAAAAAATGTTAAACTCACGTCAGGACACGTGACCGGATCGAAAATTCGTAAGACGGAGCCGAGTTTCTTATATTTAAAAAAAATATAACATTTGAAATTCAAACATTTATGAGCGGCCAGGAGCGCAGAACTTCCAGTGTACCCTATGTATACATTTAGATATGTTATTACCTACTTTTTATTTTTAACATAATTATATGTGTGTGTGTGTATATGCAAATACATTGTGAAGTTATGTTTTCACTTCTGACGTACAGTCCTACGACTGACTGTTTTTTTTTTAATTCAATTGTGCGATGGTTACAAGGCCAGCTATAAAACTGTTATGTTTATTCAATTCTTGGACATATTACACCGACTCTATTTTTAAATTACTAAGTGACTTAAAAGATAAGTTTCCATTTCGATATAAGTCATAAGTAATTTATTTCATAACAATATACATTGTGTTGAAAATTGGTACACGAATAAAAATTTTAAAGATTGTATTACATTAAGTAATTACATTAAATTAAATTATAACGTTATAGGTACGTCCAAATACAAAAAAAAATTGATCATTATTATTATTGTTTTAAGTGCCTAGTGCTACCTTGGCCATTTCTGGTCTTTTGTAGCGCAATTTTTGCTTTACAGTTCACTGCTCAGACTTATGGCTTCGAGAAACCTCCAGATCCTATCAGCAGTGATTGTTTGTATTTCCTGCGGTTGCATGATGTGTAACCCTAGGGTAATACTTCGGTACCGCATTAGTGGGCCTCAAGAGCATAGAATATGCATTGCAGTTTCTTCTGCCTTTTGACAGAATCTCCATATTGTGTTCTCGCCCAACTTTAGGTTGAACATATGTTTGTTCAGTTTGCAGTGTCTTATATCATATTATAATTAGGTCATCAGTCATTAACATAAATATAGTACAGTATAGTATAGTACTTAAGTATAGTATTAACAACCATAGGTTTTAGTTACCTTTGTGGAAGAGAAAATAAATCATTATATTATTATATATATAGACTATTCTTTATTATGTCCGCTGTTTATCATTTATAAATTCATTTATACTATAATAGTCACTCCTAAATAAATATGACTTCAATTTTGTTTCTAAATAAGTTTATAATGTATGTACTATTAAGTCACGCTGGTAATTTATTATGCAGAAATACTGATTGGACTCTAGGGCTATGTTTAACTAGCCGCTGTGCAGCTGTGCCCAAAACAGAGCCCTATGAAACTCCATGAGATTTTGAGACTAGCTTTGATTTATATACATTTTCTTCTCCATCCATTACCGACCTGATTTCTGTATATTATTATTTGTTGTCTATTACGCAAGTAGGAGTTAAATAACTTTAAAACATTATCTCGTACGCCATAGTGTTCCAATTTAGCAACTAGAATATCATAGTCTACGGTATCGAACGCGGAGCTAAGGTCTAAAAATATACCCGCTACTTTGTGTTTCTCATTTAATTTACAGATAACCTCATGAATTAAGGCTTCAATAGCATCGGTGGTACCTATTGATTTTTGATATCCGTACTGTTCATTACATAGGATCTTGTGACATCTCAAGTGCCTGATAAGCCGATCCTTCATTATTTTTTCTAAGACTTTCGATAAAATTGGTAACAAGGAATTCGGACATGTATGTATGTATGTATGTAATATATTTGGATATGCAAAATGTCTGTAGGTATGTTTGTTTGTACACGCAGTTTTAAGAAACTAATAATCGGATTGTAACCACAATCTACCCTCCCAAAGTTTTTTCTGTCAGCGCAAAGTAGGTGTCTTTTATGGCCAGCCGCCAAACCTTCTTGGGAATGTAATCGTTTTCAGAGGCGACAATGGAAGAAGGTAAATGAGGCGAGGAAAACGGATAGAATGAGGGAGCTAGGGTAAGGGACACCGCACGTCTCGGATGAGGAACGGGACTGAGACTGCAGTAGCTCGGAGAGGCTGGTGTCGCGTATCCGTATGTCCATCCTGTGATTAGTGAGGCCAATAGTACAGGAGCATCAACTATTGTGACTATTTTTTTATTGACGTGATAACGTCTTATAAATTGATGAACGCCGGCTGAAAGAAGAAAGAAAGAAGGCTGCACGCACAAAAAAGCACGACTCATTGTCACCTTCCGCCTGAGCCGATCGTGCAAGCGAGAGCGCGGAACAAGCGATAGAGAGGCACGATCAGCCTAAGCTTTCGGCTTGTGACGCATCTATCTCTCTTCCACTGTTTTCTTATGACGTTATCACGTAAAATTATCGTCCGTAAACCGACTTTACAGACAACCAATTTTTTTTCCTTTTAATTTTATCCATTTGTAAATCTCCATTAAAAAAGCTTCTTTCATATTCTGAAAGAAATTAATACCATTAATATTTATTTATTCATTAGATCTGATGTACAAAGGTAAGCTTGAAAGTTGAAACATTGATAACATTACGGGTATTTCAAGCAATAAGGGATTGTCCATTAATCACGAGAGGCTCGAAAGGGGGCGGACGGGTTCGGAAAAATCACGAAATAACGTAAATCACGTATATTTATTTTTTCGTAAAACGCGCTATTATATCTGTATTTGACGATAATATTTTGAATGTAAAAAAAAAAACAGTGATTTTGACTAGGAGTGGTAGGGTTAGTCTTAAACCTCACCAAGTATCACCAGGGGGAAAGGGTTTAAAAGTTGCTAAAAAAATCACGTGATAATGGACGGGCCCCTAAGTAGATTGCTAGAACCTATTTTATATTTTTAATCCATTCCGGTAACAAGTTACACTGGTAAATACTTTTAATAGTGTTACGGTTTAGTAATGAATTATGCAGACGGCGACGAAGGAAATACTATGTATACTGCCTTTGTACTTGGTTATAATTGAAAATTCTACAAGAAACGGTAGAAGTCTGAGTTGAAAATGAAATGAAAATTAAACCAGAACATGATTTAATTATAATATAAATAGAACTTTCGCTAACAATAATTTCTTTTGAAATGTAACTCGACTACAACTAAATAATGCAATTACTAGTCGAGAAGACTTAGTCTCTTAAATGTTCTTGTATTTCCAAACGTTAATAGATATTACTTTATTCTTTTTTGAAGTGAAACTTCTTTGGAATCGTTGTGATTTGAAATTCGATGAAACGAAAAAGCGTCACGATAAAGAAACAAACATATTCATAAATATGATTAAGCCTGCGAGAGAATGAGATAGAATACAAGTATCAGTGTTTCCTATAATCTTTGTCTTTGCGGCTGCGTACTACCAAAACGTACGCCCTCAGAGAATATGTCAATGTCAACGTGTAATTTTTGTGCATTTGCGTATTAAACATTCGTTGGATAATTAATTTATGTTATTTATTTAATATATCTGTCTTAATTTGACCAATAACTTTTATATAAATTATCTAAAAATAAATTTATTAACATTAGTAAATTATTTGTGTTGTTTTTATATTTTATTTCTCATTCTCCCGTAGGCTACTTTTCTGAAGTTTCACTTCTGCCGTGTGTGAATTGCACACACCCACATTTTTTTTTATACTTTTTTGACGCGTGTATTACACTTTAAAAAAATAAAACTTTTGGATGAACTTCAGAAAGTAACATACATGCAAATTTTAGCTTTTTGAAATATTTCTGTATGTTCTTCACGTATTTATATATATACTACGACTAGCGACTTTGTTTGCGTGGAACTTCAAATTTCTCAATCAGGAACCATACATTTTTCCGGGAGGAGTAGCCTATGTCCTTTCCCACGATATAATCTATCTACTTGCCAAATTTCATTACGGTCCGTTCAACCATTTAGTCCTAAAAAGGTAACAAACAAACAAACGTTGAAAAATATTTCTTCTAAAAAGTATTATTTACAAAATTTTGATTTGAGAGTTTTTTTAGTAAATTTCCACAGGAGTCTTGTAAATTAGCAGTAGATCACGTGAACTGACGATTGTACACGAAAGCCAGCCTGCTAGTTCCCGTTTTGTAGGTCACGTTTCACATTTAGAGCCTTATTTAGCACGTTTAAGCTAAAGAAGTAAGAAAGATGGTAAAGAAAATCATCTACAAACAAAAACATTGACGGAACGACTTAACAACTAATGGTACCTAATACAAAAATTATTTTTACAAAAAAATAGCAACAATCATACGCTCACACACTATATCACCGATGGGATGGGCAGAGGCTTATCAAAGACCCACATTTTGCCAACTATAATTTGATTCCACTCAGGGGTCGTCCATTAATCATGTGATGTTTTTTAGCAACTTTTTAACCCCCCCCCCCCCCCCTGGTGATACGTGGTGAGGTTTTAGACTAACCCACCTAACCCCACCAAGCCAAAATCACACGTATTTTTTTTTGTACAAAATATTCATTAAAATTTTTCAGAATATTATCTTTAAATACAGATATAATAGCGCGTTCTACGAAAAAGAAAATACACGTTATGTCTCACTACACTACAAGGGGGGGTCCCCTTGGGATATTTCGTGATTTTTTAACCTCCTCCACCCCTTTCGAGCTTCAGCTGATTAATGGACAATCCCACACGTAATAGGGGGCAAGCATATTGCCGCCAACCGGGCACTTTGAAAATTAAATATTGAATAGTAGGTAAGAAGGGAAGGGAAGGGCTCGTGGCTAAGTGGTAACCAAGTAAGTTAGCACATTACAAAGTTAAGTAATACTAGCCCGGGCAGTCCAGGATGGGTGACCATTCTTAACACATTGAGACCCCTCCGTGCCTCGGAGAGCACGTGAAACCGTTGGTCTTGGGTGCCATATAAACGTCTGTGACATTCGTTACGGGTAGTTGGAACCCTAAAAAATCCGACAACCTGGTCTAACTAGAAGAGGATGAGGTAAGAAGGTAAGGTAGTGGAAGGAAAGGGATATTGCTTAGAAGGGGCCATCCATAAACACACATTAAGGGGGGAGGGGGTCAACGAAGTGTGACATTGAGTGACAAGGAGTGGGGGGGTCATAAGCTTCGTAACATCACATGTCATCTAAACATTAAAACTATGTAGTTTTAATGTTTAGGTGATATGTTTATACATTTATTTTACACTTTTACAAAAAAAAAATATACAAGATATGTGACGTCACACCAGGGATAGGGTTAGGATAGGGTTTTATGGATGACCCCTAAGGATAAATTGGGGAGTGGAAGGAATAGCTCCAGTAGGTCAGGGTCGCATATCTGTCACTCGAACTGGCTTTGCCGAGAAGTCCAAGCCCTTTCTTAAAAAAGTCCCGTGGGAAAGTCGGGATAAAAAGTAGCCTATGCGTTAATTCAAGTCTCCAGCTATATACATACCAAGTTTCATCGCAATCGGTTCAGTGGTTATTGCGTGAAAGAGTAACAAACATCCATCCATCCAAACTTTCATATTTATAATATTAGTGGGATGTTTCACATGGATTGAAAAAAATGTGTACTTAATTATGTATTTATACGAATATTAACGGTAACCACCGCCAGTGCAACAACGTCAGGTAATTCAGAGGTATGTAATACCTATTTCATGATCGTGTTAATTCCCGTATAAATACATAATTAAGCATATCATAGAACGCGAAAGTTTAAAAGTTAGGATGAAAAAAATTAGAATTTACACTTTTTTCTACGAATAAAGTGGCAAATAAGCATACGATTTGCCTGATGAGAAACGTTTATCATATAAACACTCTTAATACCGTTACTTTGCATTGACAATGCTAGATACTTTTTTTAACTCTACTCTTCAGTTCGCTGTTAACTAATTTCTTGCCAGTCAGGCGGCTCCATTTGAAACATAAATCTGCTGACTATTAGTATATTTTTTTTTGTAATAAACAACAACCCTTTAGAAAGCACCATATTTTACTGTCAAAGTTGGCACGCAATCCTGTCACGTTATAAGGCCAGCGGGAACGGGCTGTTACACGTTCTGAAAGTTTCAGTCCTCCCCTCCCTCCCCCCTCCCCAGTGGGAGGTAATGAAATACAAGAGTTATGTGTGCCATGTAATTACATTGTTAACTTTGTGTATATATTATATGCTATAATATAATATCGTATGAATTACAAAGAAACCATATTTTACTTAACTTTGTTTATAAGATGACTAACTGTTGGTTATTATTATTACATTTACCTAATATATTAAGTATTTTAAGCTATGACCACAAAGAGTTTATTTATTTATTATATTAGGTATCAAGGTACAAGTACGCGGCGGGCTCGACTAATCGTGCCTAAAATTCAGTGGGCTGTCGCGCGCAGGCCAGATCGCACGTTATTCAATGCTTGTATGTTGTTTGTATCTATACTATCGAGTTAATTAGTACCTAGCCTAGGTTTATTTGTTCACATAAATAGAGTAATAAGTAATAGGCACATAACTTACATGTATTTGTATATTAATTAATTATTATTATTATTTTTTTTTTAAAGATTAATTAATTATTTAAAAAAGACTACCCTAACGTCGCGCCGTCGTCAGAATAGATAAGAGTTACGCGATAAAGAGAAGCAACTTCAAGGTGAATATAACTGTAGGTAATTAGCGCTGTGCGACCTGAATTGCGACGTTATTGTGACGGAGCAAGAGTCGCTATTTGTTCAAATTATTTTGCGGAATGAGACTTCTGTACTTGTACTATTATGCATTCTGTGGTAGTAACTCGCTTCAGTATCAAATCTTTTGTTACCAAATACATATATAAAATCTCAATATCAAATAAGTACAGATATAATAAAGAAACAAAAATATGGAAACGGGAAACTATTTCGTGCCGATAGGCCGAACCCAAGCCTGTATAAAATAGGGTTTTTCATCGGGGCTTATATTATGTAGCACCGTTGCCTTCCCGTCTATTCAAATGTCAAATAAGGTATATAAAAATATACCCTTCACTACTGACGGTGTATTATTGTGATTCTTTTTGTCAATTTTCTTTTATTGTGTTATTCAGGCATTAAGTGGGCGAGAAATAATATAATAGGTATAATAATAATGGTAACTTTATACAGATAACATCTTCTTTCTTTGTTATAATAAAGCTGAAGTTGTTTTTTGTTTCATTGTTTGTTTAAACGAACTAATCTCTGGGACTATCAATAAGATTCTAATAATTCTTTTTGTTTTGGATGAAGAACCTCTTCATTGTGGAGGATTATAGGCACATTGTGTATGTAACCTTACGCTACAACCGCAGGTTAGTAACTACATAAATTTGATAAACAGTAGAACCTTATTATACACTAGCTGAGCCCCGCGATTGCACTCGCGTAAGTCAAGACGCCGTGGGAATATCGCCATAAAAAGTAGCCTATGTGTTAATCCAGGTATCTACGTTGTCCTTACGTTTGTTCAATGTACCTCACGAATTTATTAACAAGATTCAATGTACCTGATGTAATCTTGTTAATAAATTCGTGAGGTACATTGAACAAACAAAGTATTGCCACTAGTTTTTTCGGTCTAGCTCGAGTGGCCCCGCTAGATCGATACACATAACATCTGTTATTATAAAAGTATTAGTAATTCCGACTGCTTGTCTATTTGAACACCTTTCACGGCCAAATTTCAAATTCAAAGGTTTTGCTATGATATTGTAGAAATTTGCACACCAAGTCATAAGATGAAGATTAATAGGACGTATCTTTAACCCTTTTAACTTTAGCTGACTGGGTTGATGGTTATGAATTAGTAGCCAGCCGCAAGGGAGCAACGTCTACGCAAGCCTTTACGTCGCTTATTCAAAGGTTTCCCCGAAGGTGGGCAGCGAAAGCTGTTTCTGGATCCCTCCTATTTTAGGCTCTGTATGGCAGCAGTCGATTCGATTTTGACACACCGCCTCACAGCACACCCCGGTGGGGTGACGGCCCAATGGGGTGTCCACACGCACAAATAAAAAGGGTTCATGATTATGGTCAAGTATTAGCAAGTGAGTCGACAATATACCGATAAAAGACTTGGGTGAAATTAAATGAGTTTTTTGTTCTCTTTGCTGCACGCTATTAACCGTTAGCCATCAGTAACTCACATAAATTATGTGGGCACTTAACTAAAAGCTTAGGCTCTTTATAATTACCACAGTAAAACAAATATGTAAAATAATTAATTATTTGGAGGGCTACCGGGGGTTTCAAACTACGCAGAACGGAGGGACGGAGGCATTCAAAGGTTTTCAGTGGTCAGAACGGGCACTCACACGAAAAGCTCTTTTGTCTAGCCTCTCATGTGAATAACTCGGTAAATATTATTCTTGCAAATAAAATGTGGTTTCAAAATGCAATGGCGATTTCCACATACAACAAAAACATACTTCAACATCATCTAGCGAAGACGAGCTGAACTACGTAGTAACTACTGACCCTGTATCGCGCTATGAAAGTTCTCGCGCCGATTAAGATATTGGGATGTAACGTACGTCGCGAATTCGCGCTCTAGTGTGCTTCTATTACTCATACCCTAGTCCGTCCGTAAACACTTTCAACACATGTGCATCGCACTGCCTCCCCCGCACCCCTGTCACGTGGCAGGTGAAGACTGAGTTTTGCGATCGATCGACAGTGTGAGATCGACACTTTGTATGTGTGGATCCTGACGCTGACGCGATAGCTGAATTTACCCCTTGATAAACCGCATATCTTTAATTAACTGTTCGTAGCCTTCTTTCAATGACTAAGGGGCTAAAAGAACTTGCTGAAAAGCTACAATTACGGAACTGGGAAGTTACCAACTTAATAATGTAGATCTCACTTCGATAGATAATATAAGTCAAAGGATTTATCTCAAATGAGGCAAATTTTGATTTGAGGTCTGGTTGCTCAATTTAAGTCGAATGTTTTATAACTATAAATTTAAAATTTAAAGCACCCCCGACTCGAAAATCCCTCCAACGATTACAAAATGCCTTACATCATTTTGGAAAAGAGCTGATACTCCTACACTGCTGGACCGATATTAACCAAACATAGCTAAGACCCACCGCAAGGAAACTGGCTTTCAAATGAAAAAAACCGCATCGAAATCGGTCCATGCGTTTGAGAGCTACGATGCCACAGACAGACACACACTTACAGACTTCGACATCAAACTTATAACACCCCGTCGTTTTTGCGTCGGGGGTTAAAAACTAGTCGTTAACGTGAAATTTTTAAAGGATTCTTCTTCTCCGTCAAAAGTCTGTATAAGGCATAATTATGCGTATTTAAAAAGTAAAAAAGTTTGTACCCCGAAATGTAGGTTACGCTAGTAATTAGAACGTACCAATTAAAATGTACCAGCCATTTCAATTTGTAGTGGTTACGTGTGAGCTCTAATTAGTCAACGATCTTATGACGAAAGGCAGGCGTTTAAAAGGGTTTCTAAAGGAGAGAAATTAATCCTTTTTTCTTTAAGATGTAAAGTAGTAAAGGGGATTAGACATTACTAGTATTTTTGTAACACTGTCGAAAAGGGTAAATTCGCTGAATACAAAGTCGTACTGTCTTCCAATTTTTTTCCTCTCGAATTTTAAAGAAAAAAATAGATTTCTAAGGAGCAAGATTATTCTTACATTAACCCTGAAAACGTTAAACTCCGTTTTTGGACAGTCAATTTTTTTGAAAAGAAAATGAGAAGACAATTTTCATCATCTTGAAATTTTGCATACACGTTGTTGTCAGAGGTACAAAAAGAACTTATGTAGGGTAGATAGACAGATAGATAAACTACTTATTGTACAGCAAAGAAGAAATTAATACAAATTTGTAAATATATAATATAATTCTTACCAAACTAAAGCCTAAATACAATGGCGACCTTATCAAGTTTTGCGATTTCTTCCAGCGGAGAAAATGAGGAATTGCTGTTTACAATTAATTAACCACTGGATTAAATTACCTATGTATAATTTTGACTGGCCTGTTGGTCTAGTGGTTAGTGACCCTGACCGCTATGCTTATAGGTCGATGGTTCGATTCCCACCTTAGTCTGGGTGTTCTTTGTGTCCGTTGTTTCTATGTTTGTAAAGTCCCCCGCGACACAGGAGTAAATTCCTAATGCGGGAGTTGTCTTTCAAAAACAAAAAAAAAAATTGTATAAAATATCTACATTTGCGAGTTTTCTAAGAATATTATAAAACTAAATCTAAATTACTGTTCCCGAGGAATAGAAAAGTAACTCTAACGCAAGCAAAATCGTGGGCAAAGGCTATACTTTAAACTCAAAGTATTTCCTTGTAGCATTGCACAGCACTTTCTAGCGTGTCATTAATTAAATTTTTTAACCTCATTATAAAGTTTATCCGACATCATAGTAGGGTATTATTTAAGGGTAAGAAACTTGATCGTCACAGCCGGACGTGAATCGGATGTCCAAGTCCTCTACCGGTAACCAGGGCGACCGAGGGAGTGTTGAAGTCGGAATCGGAAGCTTGAATATTAGATCGAGTGATGAGCCTATCTGTCGCTTCGTATCGAAGGCTTACTCATTTTAACCATTGAGAAAGTGGAGAAGTTATACTTGATGTGTTGTGATGTAGCTCTTCGGATTATATAACGACCTGGCAGTCTGCTTTTGTGAACTGATCGCTAATTCGAAAAGTTTATAATTTTGAGTGATTTAAATGTGACAAGGGAAAAATAGAACAGGAAGAATTATCAAGAGTATCAGGACACTATACAAGTTTATGAAATATAATGTAACTAGCAACCCTATGGACAATTCAGTTCTAAGCGATACTACGAGTTAACAAGTGCGAAGAATAGCGAATAGTACAAGTGAATATTAGTAAGAACTAGCAACCCGCCCCAGCTTCGCACGGGTAGCAGAGACATCTTCAACAATCATCATCATATTTGAATCAATTTACACAGAATCTTAATAAATTATACACCTAAACCTTCCTCATGAACCACTCTGTCTATTAGTGAAAACCGCATGAAAATCCGTTCAGTAGTTTTTCAGTTTATAGCGAACAGACAGACAGACAGACGCGGCGGGAGACTTTGTTTTATAATATGTAGTGAAATGCTATGTAAATCAATAATATTATTATTCCAGATAATATCCTATTACTTGATATCCAATTAAACGCACATCCTACCCTGAGTACTTCTCACAGCCTAAGCGAGTACTACAATATATACAATATATGTAGTTATATTTAATAAATAATGTTATATTCAATTTGAATGAGTTTTAGACTTTATTTTAATAGGTTTTATTGCTTTTTATATAGGGAGTCTTCTCTCCATCAGATGCACCTCCTCACCATTTGCCCCTACTATTTCCTAATCAAAGAGTGACATGGGGAAGCAGAGCGGGCCAAAGAGTGAGCCACTCCCGCCTCAACGAAACATTTACCAGAAGTAGCAACAGCTCCCACAAAGAAAAATGACAAGATGCGAAAAGTCTCATCTCTATCCTGGCCTATATTGCCCAGGGTTCCAAGCGACGAGGTTCCGTAGCTCCCAAGAAGCTGCAACGTTATAAAGGGGCGCGCAAAAAAAATACAAAAATACTTGATTACTGTAAACCAATTAATAATACTAATAACTTCACACATCTCACACACGGCCGTCTGATCCCAAACTAGGCAGAGCCTGCACCATGGTAACCAGACTGCTGATAAACATACTTATATATTTCTAAATACATACATATTATAGATAAATTACACCCAGACACAGAACAAATGATCGTGCTCATCACACAATTATTTGTCCTGGGTGAGAATCGAACCCACGACCTCTGGCTTAGCAGTCACGGTCACTAACCACTAGACCAACAGGCCAGTCAATTCTAGCCTTTAACATGTTTTTGACCCATGATGCTTAATCTAGATATACATACATATAATATATAGTTGTGTTAAACAGGGTGCTGAAAGCGATGAAATTCGTATTCGTTCCTCATAAATTATTAGTGAATATATGTATAAAGGACATATGGGAATCCATTTACGGTCACAACGTCACAACATATACCTAGACATGAGGAAAGGGAAAGATGTTTTGTTTCACCCAATCAGTCAGGTTCTAGGAATAGTGACAAGTTTTGACAACAGTACTTACCAGTCATCCGAATTGACATTGTAAATGCGAATGTAAGTGTTTGTCACGCTGTTACGCCTTACGTACTTAACCGATCGTCATAAAATTTTACATACACGTTATCAGGGATACAGAAAAAGATTTCATGCAGAAAAAAGTGTATGGTTCCCGAGAAATCTAAAAATAACTTCAACGCGAGGGTAAAAACTCGTCGAATAATTATTAATATTAAATTATGTAAATATTAATTAAATTTTATCTAGTACCAACGCAAAGACGGTTTTCAAAAGATTTTTTTAAAAGACAACTCCCGCATTATGAATATTCCTGTGTCACGGAGGGCTTCACAAACATTTAAACAAAGAACACCCAGACTCGGGACAAATATTTGTGGATCACAAAAATTTTTGTTCCGTGTGGGATTTGAACCCACAACACTCGGCGTGGCGTAGTGGCGAGGTGACCAGTTAAACCATTGCGCCATCCGTGCATTGCAGTCCGATTATTAGTTTTAAATAGTATTTAAAATATTTGCGCAAACACAATCAATCGTGTTCATTATGAGTCTTATTAAAATTGGAAATCGGGCAATCTATCATAGTAAAAGCTTTAAGGCCTGTTTACATTTTGATTAACGTAAGAAGCAACGCACTTGCACTTAATATTTACACTAAATGAAGTGTAAACAAAATCTTACACCTTGTTTACAGTCGGATTAGTGGAAGTGAGTAACAGAAAAATGTATTTACATTGCTACTTTTTTGCCTAAAAATCAATTAGCTCAGTGTAATGTCACTTCAAGGAAGAAGCGCTGGTATCCTGCACTTAGTGATATGCGGACGGTGAGCTGCCAGGTTATTACAATGGGAGAGAAAAGGAGAAAATAGCTAATGGTAGTAGTAATCAAGTCGGAGAGCCATGCTTCAGCACGTATGGGCTGGCTCGACTGGAGTGATACCACGGCCTCACAGAAAACCGGCAGTGAAGCAATGTTTTCATTGTATTTCACTGAGTGAGTGAGGTTACCGGAGGCCTTGTCTCTCCACCTCTCTCCCCTTCTTCCCCCTTCCTCTACTCCCACCTTAAATTATACTATACTTATGACTCTTGAGTTGCAAGAGCCCATAGGCTTCGGTAGTCACTTACCATCAGGTGACCCGTCGGCTCGTATGCCCCCTATTTCATGAAAAAAAAAAATTGCGATAGTATACAGCAATGCACATAATAATTAATAATAGTAAATGAAATACAATTAAAATAAACAAACATACTAAATAACGCGTGTATAAATATGCAGAAACTAAACGCATTGGTCCCGTCTGGTCCTGCCAGTTTTATTTAATTTGTTCTTCCGTTATTATGAGTTCACGCTTTCATGGCCTTAACTTCTAAAGTGATCATTATGAAATTTTACAAACACGCTGTCAGGGGTACATTAATGACATAGGGTAACTTTCATAAAAAAAATATTCCCGAGGTACAGAAAAAAAATCAGTCTTTGGAAATAGAATGGGATACCCCATTCTATTTCCAAAGACTGATTTTTGAATGGGGTATATTTGAAAAAGGAACACTTACTTAAATCACTGTAAGGCCTGACTCTAGCATGCTGCATGCAGTTACAATAAGAATTTAAAAAAAAAACTACTCGTATTGTATTTTTGCCTGTTTGTTCTGTATTTTATAAAAGTAGGTGGAATGTGTTAAGTTAAAAATTTTAAATTGTACATTTTTTTATTCCGTTACCAAGAAAATCCATAAAAACTAACACCGAAATTATTTAAATTACTTTTATAGATTTTCTCGATAACCGTGTGAATAGTTCCAAAATAAAATAAAAAAATGTACTGTTTAAAATCTTTAACTTTGTATGTTCTAGGTGGAATGTACAAAGTTTACTACTTTTATGAGGAAACGGAGGTAAAAATACCTGGAAATTCAAACGATCATAACTCGTAAACAGATAGTTTTTTTTTTCAAAAATTCTCATTGTAATTGCATGCTAGAGTCATGCTCTTGCAGTGATTAAAGTAAGCATTCAGCATTTCTTGTTCCGTCTAGCCTCCATCCGCCGAGCGTCTGAAGTGTAACGTCCTTTATCGAACTTGTTCCAATAACTTTTAGACAAAAGAACCGTTACATTAATGCGAGTGAATCCCGGGAAAAACAAAGTGATTTTCAATGATGAATCGTACAAAGTAAAACTAATAATATTTTCATATCTCAACCCATTTAAATATGCCTTTCTTCATGTATACGAAAGTAATTCGAGCATAGCTAGCCATGATATTACTGGTGTTCAACCCTGTGAATAATTCATGAGCTCCGTAAGCCCCGCTGTATTCATGAGCGTAGTAACTCCGTTGTATTGCGAGCACTGTACCCCCCCTCTAACATTTTATGTTCCATACACTTACGGTATTATAAATTGATGGGTTTGATATGCAGGCTTATTGGACTTTGAGTTGAATCTGAGATTTGACCTTGATTATGTTTGGATATAATAAGGCTTTAGGATTATTTAATAAAAATTTGAATATATGGAGAAAGCGCTCAACGCAGCTCTCTAAATAGTTTTTTGACAAATAGATTTTTCTTTCTTCGCCCTATAGTTGTCATGTTTAGAAGCCATTATGTATAAATATAAATATTGTAACATGTTTATAGTTTTAATTGTAAACCGTAAACAGAAATAATGTTATTAATGTTACAATAAAAACTTTCGTAAGTGATATTCATGTTTATTAGAGATTATACGGTTTTACTCACGTTTGTATTTCGGGGATGCCCGACTAGTTTCGGACCCGACGGGGGCCCTTTTTCAAGGAGTGAAGCGTCCTGCCGCCTGTGACGCCTGACACCGTCGCGGCAGGACACTGGACGCAGGTCCTACTACAGACACCAGGTCTGTAGTAGGACCTGAGGTACAGACCACCAGGCTCCCTCTTGCTCTATGTCATATGCATATTAGTGATTAATAATCTATTGCTTTAACAGCCAAAAGACCACCGTAAAAAAAGGAATATGACTGAGTTCTCCATAATCTCTAAGTTTTTCAAGTCTGCAAACCCGAAATAATTTATTGGGAGAATTCATCTCAAGAGCCTTTCTACTTTCGAGCCAAGTGGAATATTTAGATGTAATTTTTATTTTCGTTTCCTTTTTTCATTTTGGAGGCACGGAATCCTAAAAACCGGTAGCTACTATAGTAGAGCAGTATAATAAAAGTGTTCTAAATAGGTGCTGTATCCGTCAGGCTGTGTTTAATTCTATTCTGCCCTATGTTAAATAGAAAGTCAATATCGGAATGAGATAAACACTTAAAACGTCGAACTGAAATCACACAAAGACGAGACTTAATGCGGCGTCCTGCGTGGTAGGCCTGCCATCACTTAAAACTCTCACAGGCCAGTATATATCTGTTTACACACCTTGCCAGAGAGGCCAGTGAACAGTAAATTATATTAGATTTTTATACCCCAGATATACCAAACGATTTGTGAGGGCCAGGGTTACAAAGTCTCTATACAAAATGTTCGGCGCGGTGTATATTGACTGATAATTTGGACTCTGAAGTTGACTCTGAACTACTCAAGGTGCAAAACTAGATGTATACTGGCCTGTGAGAGTTGTATTAGGGTGTATAATGAAAAACTTCAAAAACCCCAGACACGTGTGAAATCACAATTTTTTCTGTTTTTTTTTAGAAATACAGTTTCCATTGACATTTTTTTATTAATTTAAACAGCTTGTTAACGATTCATCTAACAATTATAATTGTCCTCTGACACACAGTGTCCGGGTTAAACCCGGACACCTTTTGAAAACCCCGTCCGGACGCTCTCCGGGCGCCCTCTAAACTAGGACAAATCCGGAGAAAGCCGGACGGTCGGATGGCGTGAGCAATCTTGACGCGACCGCTAAACGGCCCGCGGCACTGTGCGATGACAACAGTCGATATCTATTGAAGCGGACCACGTTAAATGCACGTGGGATGCGATACGACGCGAAATGAAGCGAATTCGATCAATTAGCTTGATATATTCGCGTGAATTGGATGCGGTGTAGTCGTTTTATTATAATGCACGCCGGAGGCAGTGTAGCAAGGCATTGCATTGAATTTAGGCTAGTGTAACTCGTGAGTGTTTCGTTCCGTTGAACTGCTCACATTAGGTAAACGAATTGAACTCGTTCACCTATGTGGAGTATTTTCGTTCCATAGTTCATCGGGCTCATCGATACTGGTCAGGCAAAGTAGAATCGAGTTGCCGTGCACCGCGAGCCGTTCGTTCTAGCACTTGACAATTACTATGTCTGTTGTGTGTATGCTCAGGCGAGATCCGATTTGTCATTGCTTTCACACACAATGACACATTCACACAAATGCAAAAAATTTATAACATGGAAAAAATATTATCAAAAACTGCATGAGAGGGAGAGCCATGCTTTGGCACGTATGGACCGGGTCGACCGGAGTGATACCACGGCCTCACAGAAAACCGGCAGTGAAGCAATGCTTACATTGCTTTTCGCCAAGTGAGTGAGTTTACCGGAGGCCCTAACCCTTCCCTCTGCCCTCCTTCCCCTACTCCTACTTTTTTTTAAATTAAATCTAATATATGTACCTACATATTTATATAAGTCACTTTAATTGTCAATCTTAAACCTAAAAAAAGTATCAAGGGAAATCGAAATTTCTTAATCGATCAACTTCGTAGAGGAAAGGATACATAACTAATTATTATCAAGCACACATTCCATGAACTCATTAGCCAAATCAGTACAGTCCCGAATCCGACCTCTGTTCTCAGAGCTCTTTGTCGGTAACTCGATACCACACTGATTTTCGGACCGATATGAGCTGTGGAACGATTTAGCGGAACGAGTTCACTTTACTGAACGAGATTTGTGTGACCGTTTCCCAAGTCTAATTGAATTCGCATCAGATCGCTTCGCAATCGCGTTCGCTTTGAATCGCCTACGTAAGACGTTGCGTTCACAAATTCACAATAGCGTTCACAAATTCACAATAGCCTTTCTCTAAGTACTTCTACGACCCATTTTCCCCAAATGTCACTGTTATCATTTATGTATAACATGTACCGTTATAAATGTACGTCTAGCTTGATTGTTTTGGAAGTGAAAACAATGTGTTATAAATCTTACTATTTACTCGTCCCCTAGACCAAGATTTAGTAATGTTTATTTAGGATACAACGCTAATTAATAAACAAGAGGAGGTTTGATTTAAATTAGGAGCGAGGTCAATTTGTTTATAACGCTGTAGTCACTGGACCTTTCCTGTGATATATATGTTAATGCTTTTAATGCAAACAAGCAAATCAAATAATCTATAGACACAGGATCTCCTACAAAAATCAAATAGTGACACTCAATACTTCCACATACTTTACGTGCAAGCATTTAATATGCTATCGTAATAATAATACCATACAATGTTTTTTTGGCAAACGAGGAGACGAGTCACCTGATGTTGAGTGACAAACCCTGCCCATGGGCACCTGCAACTCAAGAGTCACAAGTCCGTTACCGGCCTTTAAGGTGGGAGTAGGGGAAGGCGGGTTAGGGCCTCTAGCAACATCACTCACTCGGCGAAACGCAACGAATCATTGCTTCACTGCCGGTTTTCTGTGAGACCGTGGTATCATTCCGGTCGAGCCGGGCCCATACGTGCCGAAGCATAGCTCTCCCACGATCCAACGTTTTATTTTATTGATTTATTTGTAACATAAATCAAAGTATGCATGCCCACTATAAGTTGAACTGTCTGAACAAACTTTTTGTACTATGACAACTCAACATATATTACCGTTTACCATTTGTAGCCGTTTTAAAATGTTATCATTACGCACTTCTTCTACATATAAAGCTTAAGCATTTCAAATTTCATTTTACTTGATCACCTCCGTGCACGAAATTTGCTTGAAAAGACCGACGACATGACTTTGTAACATCCGATAATAAACCGAAGTCAAGAAAAATATTCCAGTTTTTAATGAAGACCAATAATAACCAACCTTCACTACTATCATCATAGTCTTTAAACCATAGGACGTCCTTTATACTGCTGGACAAAGACCTCCCTCCATGACTTCCTAGAAGGCCGGTTGGAAATGGCCTACATCCATCGACGACCTGCGTTCTTTACAAGATCGTCTGTCCACCTTGTTGGTGGACATCATACGCTGCGCTCTCCAGACCGTGGTCTCCATTCGAGATATTTTCGGCCCCATCTTTTGCTATCTTATCATCTGCTATCTTAAATTTGTTGATTTGTTAAGATATGTCAAAAGAATGAATGTCACTAATGAATAGAACTCGTAGGCATAACTACATTGACTTAAACGTTCAAAGCGACACACAACCGACAAAGGCGATCGATTTAAAAATGTCTCGAAGGCGATATTCAGATCAGAAAAATGAAACACGCAACCACATTGTTGACTTAATTGGAAATCCAGACTATTGAAATTGTTTTTGTAAACAGACCAATACTTTTATTTATTCTTGATTGACTAGGAGAATTAAAAACATACATATATCATAAATATGAAAATGGTACGAGTACATTGAAATAGGACTACACGTTATTTTTAATCTCAGCGACCGGCGTCAAGTGCACGAAATCAAGACTTGTTTTGTTCGAATATCGGGTGTAGCCACTTGATCTGACACTTCAAGGTGTTTTGGCAATAGTCTGCATTCGCACACAGAATACCGTAATTTTAGCGTTGTATCGATATAATATGGCGCGTTAGTGACTGTGTGCGGGGGTTAGCAATGTATCGCTGCATCGGCCTTTCAAAAAGGGACAATTCGATAGTCAACCGACACTCAAAGTATCGTGCTTTGCCAGTCTCTTAAATTCGTGACAGGTCATACAAATCAACTCGTTTGAATTGAATGTAATCCTAATTGTTCTAACTTATATGACCTTGTCGATTGTTACCTTTTTATGACTGTATAATGATCATTATGATTAGGAAAAGAAATAGCCCAGGATCTGGCGAACGGTATGAAGTATGATTTTAATGTGGTTTAAAGAAATATCTCCATGCTATTCCTGGAGTTATAGAGACATCCATGCGGGGTGAAGCCGTAGACAAAAGCATGAAATAAATTAGTGAAAGGCCGCTGCTGATTACTACATATGTACATACTTATTTATGTGTACCCTTCAGACCTGCTATTTGCCTGCTCGGTGATATTTATAATATTCAAATGGGTTATGTTGTTATACTGTTTGCCGACTTGTTCTATAAAACAATGTAAGTGCCTATTAAAGAATATAGTTTAAGTTCTACACATCTCTAGTTTGAATTGTTTGCGTATTTCTAGAATTAACAAGTAAGTCGAGAAAGTTATCAAAATCATTTTGATAAAATAACTATATTAATTGAATAATGCAATCGTACGTCTGTATAGGAATTAAAAAGAGACATTTTATTGTAGTCAGTATTGTTAATTGCCAAACCGAAAAATGCTATATTTAACAATCAAAGTATTAATTTTGAATAAGACTCATTTTGACAAAAAAGAAAATTAAGAATAGCTGTTGTTGGTTCTTCATGAAAGCCTTATTATTTTTAATAAGAATCTGCATATTTATTAAAAAAGGAATTGTCTTTTTGTAAGAACATTTCACTCAGCTCTACGGATTCACGATAAATTATTCTGAAATACTTTTCTGAACTGAAATATTGTAGTACATTTTCTGATAAATCCGGTAAACATCGATTAATGTCATTATAACATATGGATAGAGTATTAATAATAATAATAATAAAAGCTAAAGGAAAACACTGGACTACTACTAGACACTAGTTCATTCACAGATTGTTAATCTTTATTCGCATACGCTTATCAAAATCTTAATGAATATTAGTTTTTCACTGATAGATTGTCATCATCTGATGTCAAATGCTACCTGATGCTGATTGTGTAATAGCTATGTTGGATTTCCGTACGCTTTGTGCCATAGATAACGACAATGTTGACATTACCTTCTTTTTTTATTAAGTTCTATGACCTTTTGACTTTATGATCTACCATTTTGCTACGAAGAGAAATGGATGAAATGCATTTATAACTCTTCTAATTTTCATCTGAATAAATTGAATGCCGATCCCAAGTTACTTCAACTCTTGAGATTTTCGTGGCCAACACTCTCCCTATTTAACGGATCGTAACTCAAGCTTTCTATTTTCTTTGATACAGAAGCAGCAGTATGATCGATCCAAGCTCATCCGAGGAAGACAGTGATGATGAACACAAGAAACAACCATCTAAATTACCAGGTTAATAAAACAGTCATTTTCTTATTCATAAACTCACAGCAAAAGTATGGATAAATACTAGGTATTATTTACAAGCGTGTTAGACTAGACACTTTGCGAGGATCGACAAAGTTCGATTAACTACATAGGCACCTTATTTGAAACAGTCTTTTGTATGACAAATATGAAAAATAGGTAATACGCGAACACAATCATGAATTCACACAAAACACGACCAGCGTCCAATTTTGCGTAACCAGGAAATGCAGTGAATAACGTTTAATAAGAGGCAAATAAATTAATGATGCTGTAGTGAAACGATATATAGATTTACTATAAATTTGCAAACAAAGGCATATTAAAAGTTAAACTGTAGATCATTCTAATATACTGTTTAACTATTAATAAACCTTTGTTAAAAGTTTATAATAAAATAAAAACAAAGAAATAAAAAAACGAAAACAAACGTTTAAGGTTTGAATCCATGTTTCTAGTTGAATGGGCCAAAGAACGGTATAGTTCTAAACTTCCCCAATTTATCTAAATACATTTCTTGCAAAACAGCTAAAACTGAAGTATTATACTTTAGCACTTCATGAAACAGTTCAAAAACTTGATAACTACAACTTAATTTGTTCAAAACATTTGATCGCTTGGATACTAAAATTATTTTGAAGAATAACTTTTAACACCAAAACTGCTATACAGAAACTTTTTCACTTCACGTTAATTCTCGCCCCATCAAAACTTTGAACTTTTCTACTTAATCTAGTTTCGTCTTTGTCTAACACTGCTATAACTTTCAACAATAGTGGTACCACCTGGTTCCCTGGCCGGTGGCAGACCATCAGTACGAGGGAAACCTGAACTACCTCGAGGGTCCACAGCTGGTCTTCCAGGTAAATACTTTGTAACTAATTACTAAATTCCACGAAGCTATTGAATTTCAGAAAATTTAAAAAGGAATAATATTGTTAGAAGAAAAACTGACAACAGACACAAGGAAAAAATATGCCTAAATTCTAAATTATTGACTTATGCCGCGTTCCAATAAACAAGAAACGAATCGTTTTGCTTACGGACGGTAAAATTTCGTTGAATTTTCAATGAAAATTTTACCGTCCGTAAGCAGTTTTGCTTACGGACGGTAAAATTTTCGAAAAACGAATCGTTTCTTGTTTATTGGAATGCGGCAATAGTGTATAATATCTTTAGGTTCTTAGAATGTAAGTTTAATAACATTCTGAAGCAAAATAAATTCATTTCTTCATCCTCTTGAGCGGCAAGACGTCTTTTGTTAGACTTAAGAGACAATATAAATATCAAAGTGATTTATGACTCGGTCTTCAGAGTTTTTAGAAATAAAATGTACAGAAACAATTTTTAACCCGCCTTAATAAAAATAAATCGGTTTCTATCAAATAAGAGTTTAAGTACGGAATATTGCTTTTTATTCCTTAAATTGGCTTAAAAACTATCATCACATCACACTAACATCAATGCTCTTACTTTGAAACTGTAAGAGTTACTATTAACTAACATTAAACGTAAAAATTTAATAGTAAACATTTTCGATCAGGTGCAAGTTCATTAACAGCAGCACCTTTGGCAGCACCTTTACATCCAGCTACAAGACAAAGAGAAGCTGCTGCATTAGCACCACCGCCTCATGCGTAAGTATTCAAAGCGAAAACATATGTTAGATTCTCACGTCCATTTCCATTCACGATACATTATAGATTTGATGCTACTTTAGAAGTAGTACCTTTAACCTTTCCCCGACCTTTGCTTGGATAGTAGCCAAACTTAAAATGTTATTTAAGTATCAAGCATTTGTTAAGGTTATTATAGCAAATCCCTAGTTTATAAGACCTTGCTTAGAGATATTATCAAATAGAAATGAAGCTAATCGTTTGTAGTATCAAACATAACCATTAGTCGAAATACACTGTTAACTATACATTTGCAAGCAATTTTTCTTTTTCATTAAAAACGAAAATATTTCGTATTTGAACAAAAAAGGAACAGTGTATAAAAGACTTTTTCATTTACATTGACGACTTAATGCTATCGATCGTGTAGATCTTTCCTGCGCAGGACGTCGACGGGCAGCGCAAGCTCTGGAGAAGCACCAGCGCCGTCACCTAGTCCTTCTGGTGCCAGCCATTCTGATAAAGACCAAGACCCGCAGGTGAGTTATTTATGAACTCATAAAGATTTAAAATAAATACCTACTGCAAAATTAATAGCAACAAAATGCAGTAAATAGACTAAATATATCTAGTACGTAATAGTTATGGGAAAATGTTTGCGTGTCACACGAATCAAGTTTTTACAATAGGTTTTGTTCTAGTTCAATAACCTTACTATTGAGAATTGTTATAAATTGGTTTCTTTACATTAATAGGAAAAGATTGAAAAGCTTGAAGAGGACAAAAAACGGCGACTTCAGCTTTATGTGTTTGTATCACGATGTGTCGCTCATCCCTTCAATGCAAAACAACCAACTGATATGACACGAAGACACACAAAGCTTACCCCACATCAACTGGAGACTTTACAGGCTCGGTTTCAGGTCTTTATTTTATTGACTTTTTTCATAATGCTTTTTGAGGTATTGTTAACTCATGCTAGATTACTTAATTATTTTCATATTACTAAAAGAAATTTTGAAAAACATTGATCTTTGACCAGGCTTTCCTCAAAGGTGAAACCCAGATTTTGGCAGATGAGGCATTTCAGAATGCTGTACAGTCATACCACGACGTATTCCTCAAATCAGAACGTGTAGAACAAATGGTCAAGTCCGGCGCCTGCTCTCATCATGATTTTCGAGAAGTATTCCGGAATAATATCGAGAAGAGAGTCAGGTTTGGAATGTTAGAATTTTAGATGATGGATTTTCTATGTCATCATCATTAAAATATCCAAAGCTTCCTACATGTGAAAGTCTGCTGCATGATAAATATCCGTCCCAACCTGCATGACCACTATCCAATAGTTATATTAACTTAACTTTCAAAGTTCATTGAACTAACTGCATGTGTCTGACGACTTTTGCCTAATGGACTGAAAAATGCAGAATAATTAAAAGATATGTCACGAATTTAAAACACATAAATAATCCTCTTTAGCTACCTTCAAATCTATCCTGACCATGATCATGCAACTATTTTATATTTTTTGGTAAACCAGTAACAAGGACGCCTAATAACACTGAAGATTGTCTTACAGGTCTCTCCCTGAAATAGACGGACTAAGTAAAGAGACTGTATTATCATCATGGTTGGCAAAGTTCGATTGTATTATGAAAGGCACAGGTAAGAAATTAGAATTATTACAATAATTTCAGTATGGTGTGACATTATTGAGAACAGCGAACTGAACTCCAGTGAATCTTTAATAAAACACCTGTCATGTGGTAATTTGTCTCCAAGTTTAGAAGTATCAGATACAAGTTTATGGTGATAATTAATTTACTGAATCAACTTTTATGATGAACGCTTGCTTTTCTCAATTAATAAGTTGACGAAAATTAATTTCTTCTACGGTTAAATGTATTTAAAAAAGTTAGACAAAATAGTAACAGTAGCTTTCAAAAGTATTTTATACGACGCGAGCAGTTGTACTAACTGCTAACTTTGCTAGTTATCGTTCGGCTAAGGAAAGAAAAAAAACTGTAGCATGTATTTTCATATTTTACAGCAACACCTAAGTAAGACGATGATGCTTCTACGCAAAATATATCATCGCTTAGAATACTAAACTTTGAAATTTCCTGAATATCGTAGATTCAATTCACAATGAACTATGGAGATAACTTAAGACCTTCGAAGAATTTTTTCTCGTCTACTTCTCGTTTGATGGGAAAGCTCGAGCATGATGCAATGTAAAACATCAAATATTGATGTGCTTGAGTTTGCAATGTGCCTATGAATGTTTATTCAGTGCTTGAGTCTACGGCAGCCTGTCATGATCATGTTGAAGATCAACATTGGAATTAATTGCCTGGAATTTCAGATATATTATAGATCAATATTTTGTCGAACAATAAAATTATGTTCTTATAACCATAATGTACCAGCGAACATAGTGATCAAATGATTTTATTACTGTATTACTCTTTAATAAAAGCAAGAATAAGAAGAATCGAATCATTCCTGCATGTAAATATTTACAATACATACAATATAATACCATAATACATCTTTACAATAAAAATAAATTGCCTACAACGTAAAAATCTTCCTTTGAATACTGTTCTTTTGTTTATTTCTTTTTGTTTTTTTATTTAAATAAAGTGTTTGTTTAACTTGTTAACTTTATTTACTTTTGGAAAAATTCTCCGTTTTCTAAAAAAATATATTTTCGAAATTATTTATTTGGAAACTAAATTTATGGCTCCGTAGACACAAGATGGGATTGTGTGTGCTAATGGGTAGTATTAATGTTGATTGTGTATTACTTTCATTTATCATCATTTATTTATTTTTTTCTAACATATGTAAGTACATGTATATATTTTGACTTAGATATATTTTCACACAGCAAAATATCTAGTTTCATATATTACAGTTTTGAATTCACGTTAACTAAATGTTGTGTTCATTACCGTTAGTTAAGAACATTGTCACCGCGTTAAGAATTTAGACGATTAATGAAAGCATACCGTTGGATTATACATATTATACATATTACATAAGTACTAACACTAAATATTATATTAAGTACCTAAAAAATCTAGTCTTAGTAACATTTCTCACGTTTTTTAAAGCTCAATCTACAACAATAAACGATGTCAGCGGCCGGCTGCAAAATTCAAGCAAATTTGTTTTCAGGCAATGGCAAGTGTTTTAGCAACAAAATTTTCAATACGGCAAATCAAAATAAAATGAGTCTTGATACTCTTTTTGCCTAGCAAGTGTAATTCACTTGTTTCCGTACAATATAATATGTTGATAGAACTGATACAAGTAATCGTCGCAACGGTGAGCTGCCAACAGCAACCGGCCGCTATCATTTTTGTTCTAATCGCGGTGCAAAATGTTAAGATTTAATTAATCGTTGAACATTTATTTTCAATCAAATCTTTTTTTAATTTTAGTTTTAATCACATTCCATTTTTATGCAACTAATAGACAACCATTAAACTTAGTTATACTGAACGAAAACATGTTTGTATAGATAATGTTAGGCCACCATTATACCGCGGGTTAGAGGTTGGTTAATATAAAATTATTTAGTTATTTCTTAATGTAAATAATATAGTTGCATCGGCAAACGAAGAATTGAGCGAACGAATTAAATTTTTAGTTTTTTTAATTTTCAAAAATACTACACAAACTTTTATCAAACGGTTTTAACGTAAAAATATCGATATTAATATCTCAAAGTCATTATTATATATAACCTTGTCTCGCTCGCTCAACTATGCATTCGAAGAAGTAAACATTATGAGTAGTGTGCCCGTCTCGTTACTGTAATGGCAAATTTGTGTAACATCCGTCCTTACTAAATGTACCTGAAAATGTGTGTGCCTGTGTCTGTCTCACTGTCTGTGTTTCTCTCCCTTTCTCTCACAACATGTCTCTCTCACACATCCCGAACAGGAATAACAGGTATCACTCGACAGAATTTTCTTTTATTTTCTCCTCCTTTCCATATTTTCGCTTAAGTCTTGTGCTATTGCTTCATTTTTAATTGAGGTTGTATCTCAAGTTATCGTCTATATTTTTGTCATTTTTAAATAGAACATTAATGACACGGTTTTGTTAAATACAGACTTATTTATATTTTGGACTTCTGTAATGTTTTTACGATTTTGCTTCACTTTTGAAACGCTTTGTGTTTATAAATTATTTGAATAAGTAATATTGTAAATTGTAGTACAATATCAGAAATACCAAAATATAACTATTAACACATAAATATTTACCATTTTTAAATATTTCATAATATCACTGATTAAGCGCCATTATTTGGTGAATTATTTAATACATAATTGTTACTCTTTTTATTTTCTTACTCCAATATATGTTTAGGTACCTACTTGTAAATTTTACAGTAACACGCGATATAAGTATATTTTGTATTTCCTAACTTAAAGGTTTGAGGAGTTCAAGGTAAGGCTACAGATTAAGCGCACTGCATGTTTGTGGAATATCACGAAGTTTGCTTTTCGTAAGCACTATAACTGTTTTTAATGTTCTCTTAACAATTTATCTGTCGACTGTAGATCAATCCGCCCAGAATAAAAATAATAAAGGATTATATAAAATTTATATATTTTCCTAATATTATTATTAATCTATTTGTTTCACTTTTGTATGAATTTAACACAAATTTAATAATACTTTAGAAAATAAATAAATACAAGATATTACAGAAAAGTGTGGTCAAAATAATTTACAAGCAACTAAAAGCATTAAAATTGGATTTTGACAAGAAAATCATTACAATATCTGGACAAATCCATCATCATTCTTCTAACTTATTGCCCATAGCTTCGTTTATAATCGTCCCCTATCTGTTATTTAGCGTTGACTGTAAATTTTTAAATTCACAATTCTAGTTTCAAAATAACGTCATTATTAACATTCTCGTAACATTTACGGGTTCTACAAAACGTCAATTAAATACGTCCACATTTTTCTGTAACACCTGGTAAAGTTGCTACAAGACTAAAACATTACAGGCAACTTACAATCAATCCAATTATTCGTTCTAAAAACCAACTCGTCTTCAGGTATCCCTGGAGACGATGAGTCGAAGAGGCCATCACGGGCTCAGCAACAGAGCCTCAATGCGGAGTGCATCCTCAGCAAAGAACAGCTCTACGACATGTTCCAGCAGATCCTCGGTGTCAAGAAGTTTGAACACCAGCTTCTTTTCAACGCCCTTCTTGTAAGATTAACTTCATCCTAATTAATATTTTAATCCGAATGTGAGTTTCTTTATTTGTTACGCTCTCACGAAACCGAAAATGTTGGCGTATAGAAAGGGCCTTTTATCCAGAAATGTACAGCTCCCGAGCGATAGAAACGTAGCTCTAAACCGCGCACGAAAGCTAATTTTCTTTGGAATTCTAATTCTGAACAGTGTTTTCAGGAAATTATCGCGGGGAAATATCATATTAAATTAAAATATTAAAACATCAAAGCAAAGATGAAAGAAAGGTACTGATGAATATTTGTGAATATTATATTAGTATAATACAGAAATCATACATTAATAATGAACGTTTTAATTTAGACGAAATGGAATTTGAATTTTTCGTACACCTTTCATCTTGTAATGTGAGTTTTTATGTAAAAAAAATGATTTTTTATTTGACCTTTATCGCTTGTCATATCCCCGGTCTGTAGAACAAATATTATTTCGAAGATCTTTATAAAATATTATCAAAGGGTATTTGCCTTTGGGAGTGGCTAAATTAATTAAGTCCAATTAAGACTTCCAACGGTTAATTAAAAGGACTGTATTTAGGCAGGTTTAACATTATTTGTATTGCAATTTATTCGGATTGCTGAATTAACGAAGTTTATTGATTGCTAATTAGCAATTGAAATATATTATTCGGCGGGTTAGTGATTAACATTGCTTCTGTCAACAACGGCATGCCTAGTTGCCTATAATTTTCCGTCATGCTCTCTAAAAGATAATACCTTGTACCTACCCTCGATCTAAATACGATAAATAGATACGTGAAGACTACACTGACACTATTTAAACTCATTTCATTAATCAATTTCATGAAATTCAAACTAGAAAACCGTACATTTTTATTAAAAATCCTCAAAAATTATTATAGAACCAATTAAACCTATTATTGTACAGTTGGACTCAGCCGATGAACAAGCTGCAGCCATCAGAAGAGAGTTGGATGGAAGAATGCAAAAGGTCAACGAAATGGAGAAGGTATGACTTTGGCAAAGAAATAGCACACAAATCCTAAAGCTACCTTGAGTGTAATAAAAAAAAGTTATAAATCATGTTTTAGAACCGTAAGCTAATGCCCAAGTTCGTCCTGAAAGAGATGGAGTCCCTATACATCGAGGAGTTGAAGTCCTCAATCAACTTGCTGATGGCCAACTTAGAGTCGCTTCCCGTGTCTAAAGGCGGAGCTGACACAAAATATGGCCTCCCTAAAATCAAGCGGTATAATCACAGGTCAGTGTTTTAGAAAATACAAGTAAGGGAACTTAAAAAGAGTTGGATAATAGTCGAAGGACTTTTTCACACGATCTCAATACGACCAAATTTTTTCTGCGGTTGTTGCCTATGGCACCTTTTTTGGATTTTGTTATTGTTAAATTCAGTAAGTAGCATTCTTATATGTGTGGAAAAGTAGCATGAATCCCCGGAAACAAAATACGTTTGCGGTGAATTATCCGGTGAACAAATTTCTGTCTATTTTTACAAAGTTTTCGACTTGAGTTCATCACAAACGTGTTTTTATCTATTCTATCAAATTATTCATTAAAGATTATGTGATTGTCTCTTGGGTTTAACATTGTTCAAAGGCATGGCTTTGTCTGTAATTTCAAATATGTCATAAATGTGAAAATTCATTTGATCATTTTAATCTTTCTCAGACGCACTGGGCTTCTTTCTTTCCCTTAGGTTTTAAAAATTAATATTTTAAGGTTTCGCACTACTTGAAATTAATAGTTTTTTATTTTACGTTTTTTGAGATTTTTTGTGGCCAAAGTTAATATCTTTTATTAATTAGTACTAAGCTAAAGGCTCCTATTACGATAGCAAATGGCAACCATGGCATGATATTGGAGACAAGTTAGCTTCTTATCCTTCAGGGAGTAAAGCTTTCTGATCTCTTGCACAGTCGGTTGAGTTGAACTTCTGTCGCCCATCGCCCCCACCTCTGCAAAAACCTGATGGTTCTCTGGCCCACAGCGCTAAGGAGAAAACAGAACTATTTGCTAATCTCTTCGCAGGATATTCTCGTCTAGACAGCAAAAGTAAATGCCCACCTCTGTAACCTCCATTCGGCCCCAAAATGAGAGTCACTAAAATTCGCCAAAAAAGAGGTACTTAAATGTTTGCTGCATCTAGACGCGAATAAGGCCTGCCAGATGGCATTCCCGCAGTGGTTCTTAAGCGCTGTGCAGCCGAGTTGTCTCCTGTCTGGATACGGCTGTATCGACTCTCACTAGAAACTGGCAAGGTCCCAAGATCCTGGAAGCTTGCTAACGTTCAACATATACCCAACAGGGGAAGCCGTGCAGACCCAGCCGATAATCAATCAATTGCAAGCACCTCCATATTATGCAAGATTATGAAGCGTATATCGTATCGAGCGTATACAATCGTCTCCTGGCATACCCAGAAACCCATGAGCGCCTCAGTGATAACCAATATGGTTTTCGCAGAGGACCGTTGACGGAGGACCACCCACTTATGGAGCGAGGCCTTAGAATGTCATGGTGAGGCAATAGCCGTATTTTTAGACATCTCTAAGGTTTTTGACCGGGTCTGGCACGAGGCCCTTTTAAATAAGCTTCCAGCGTACCGCATAACCGAACTCTCCGACTGGATATCTGAATTCTTGAAGGTGCGGTCGATTCTCGTCGGTAATTAATGCGGGGTACCTCAGGGATCTGTTCTCTCTGCAACCTTGTTCCTGGTCCATATACTCGACCTTTTAACACCTGACATTATTGGCTACGGCAATGTCAGCACCATTGTAAAACGATATTATATTGAATGCGCGAGCAAGTTCATGTGAAACCCAGTCTTTGAGAGTGTCTATGATTGAAGGGGTTAATTTGACATTGCAACGGGTGTCCGATTTCGTTAAAAAGGGTCTTTTTCAACGTCTGTAATAGGAGCCAACTACCGCCGTAGTTGGTTCCTATTACGGACGTTAAAAAAGAAAAATTGATTGGAGTTCAAGCATATGTTTCGTATCAAATATTATAAAGGTAAAAATTATCTACTACGTTTATTTGTGGTTTTCGTTCAGGTTTGTGATCGGGTGAAACTGTAGGGTGCTCGTAACTAACGAGCGAACGAGTATAAAAAATACCCACATTTAAGTTTTATTATGTATCAACTGACCTATTCGTAATTTCTAAGAAACCGACATTTTGCACTGAACAGTTATCGCATTTACTTAGGGTTTCTAGCGGATAAAACATACCACAGTTTTTAGTCTGTGAGATTAAAATATATTACTAAGCACTAAACTTGGAACTCATTAATTAAGTAATTATATTAAAAGTTATGAGCAAATAAAAAGGACGCAGTCGTTCTCTTAATGCGGACGACACAGCAGTATTAGGATTACCTTTAAAATTAATTATGCTATTACGCTGTATTTTATTTTTTGTTTATTTTATTAAGTTCCTTTCGTAAACGCCAACAAAACAAAAGACTGGATAAGTTAAATATATTTTGGTGTAGTTAAACAAATTCAAATTAAAATAAAACATGAAAGTAAACATACCTCCGTAATTGGAGCTGAGTTTAACTACCACCGTACCATAAATTCAAGAAAAATAGAAAATGTACATTATGATAAAAAAATGTGGTGTGATTGTGGTCTGTTGTGTTGTTTTCAGAGGCAAGCATTACTTGTTTTTTGTTATTATTACTCGGGGTGGTTGTTCCTCATCAAACAATCAGGGGAATGATTAAGAGTCCAGTGAGTCCCTCTTTTTATCTACATAATATTTTATCGTTGTGTTCTGTCTTATATACGAAGTCATAACTTTACTTACAGTCAATACATATTTCAATGGATGTGATATCATACTGTTAATATTTTATGTGGTCAATGTATGCTCTTGATCGACCAAAGACAAATGTATTTATTTTTATATGTTTATCTTTAAGAGAAGGGCTTTAGTTGCTGAGTCCTGTTTCTTGTTTTCGTTTTGCGTTTGTCTTTGTCGATCAGTCCTTAATCATTGTTGAGCATTATATGGTTATTTATTATAATGCTTTATGAATATATCAATGTACGTAATGTGCAAAGAATTTATGTATAAACAAGACAAATCATTGAGTAAAACATAAGTAATGTTTTAAGGGAAGTTAAATTTTTAATAACAATACTGAAATAATTTCTTTGCATTTGAATTTTATCTCAATGTGAACGTAGTCTTTGTGTTGTCCTTATATTAATTTTGGCATCTTTGACTTTTACGATGCCTTGGTTAAAAGGATCTATTTAATCTCAAATCTCTCTCAAAATCTGAATCTTTGTAACGATACCTTCGTTATTATTATACCCGATATAATATATATTATTAATTATACCCGGTCTTCTATGTTGTACTATATTTCATCTACTTCACTATTAGAAAGTTTGGTTTCAACTAAACTCTTCCTCTGGATGTAACGTGTGTTTTAATATTTTAATTCTAAATTTGATTCATGAATACATATAACCTTTACACTTTTTAGCATACGAGTAAGATCACAATGTATGAAACTCAAGAAAATACGATACAAACAAATCGTAATAAAAAATCAAATTTAGAAGAAATATTGTTTAGATATAAAACGTCTCAGCGGAAACGTTCATCCAGATATTCATTGTTTCAACTTGTTCATTTCTATTTGGTTTTTTTTTGTCCCTGGCACAAAACTGGACGGTAATATTAAAGGAAGTACAAGTAATGAGTACAGAATTGATAATTTTAAGCACGTGTCTTGTGTAGCAGGACCCCAACACAATCCCAACTCGATTGATGAAGTTTGCAATCCTAATGTTGTCATAATGACCACTGTAGCTAAGTAACATTATACTAGAGTAGAGCTTACCGCTAATACAAATATTTTAGAATACCTGTGGTCCAATAAAATAGAACAAGTATTTTTATTCAATGACAACAATGGATTTTTTGTCGCTTCCACGACACTGCCAGATTAAAACTAAGCTTATAGTTGACTTAAATGTAGACAAAGATTTTACAGTAATTCTAGTTCAAATAGCTAAAGTTACACCTAAGCGATGGCTTAACATTGAAAATGTAGATACTATACCCCAAATGTAAAGTAAATACCAAGCTTACTAACAAACCACTGCTAATATGTTACACATTTTTCTTATTTATTTTATTCCTCATTTTACAACTATGTGCCTATATTACTCCTAATACTAAATATATGCTTCCAGCTTCGTTAGGGCTTCGCTTTCTTATTTTTACATTTACATTATACATTTTACTACACCATTCATTTTAAAAGGGTACAGCCATTATTTTCATAAAAGGAAAAGAGAATAAAAAAATCTATAAAAGGGACATCAACTTATCTTGTATTTTTCCAATTCATTCAAATTACTTTTGGCTGGACCTCAATCTTGTTAATGTACAAATTCTTTTATACATTGACTACCGCCATTGTTGCATTTCCTTAGATATACATTAGAAAATGTATTGCCGCGTGTTTGTAATGTTCCCCCTTTGTATGCTTAATCACTCTTGGTATCGGTGATGGGTTTTTTTTATATGTATGCCACCATCTAACCCCACGGGCTTGTGAATGTTACGATCGCTTGATTAACCCTATCAACTGAATATATCATTTTTAACTTCTAATTTATGTAATTTATCAATAACATTATTAATATATAAATATTTGTTTATTACATTTATATGAATAAACTTTTGTATAATTTACATTAATATTTTGAATTTCAAATGTAACTTGACTTAATGTGGGATTGATTGTGTGATATTTGGTGGTGGTATTTCGAAATGGTTGCTTGATGGTGATTAGATCGAACGCTGGACCAGAGCCGAGTCCAAGGTTGAGTAAGCAGCTATGTTTCAGATCACAAGGGTCCCTAGCGAACAAGCTGACCGGAGAGGCAGACGGCGGAGATGTCGACGCACAGCTCACAAAAATGGATGTTGTGCTTACGTTCCAAATTGAGGTAACCTTGGGTTATGATAGTTATTGTAAATTCGTAACACTCTGAAAAGATAAAGAATGAATATATTCTCCATCTATGCATGAGATAAATATATTAACGTGTAATTTTTAACCCCCGGTGCAAAAAGGAGAAGTGGTATAAGTTTAACGTGTGTATCTTTCCATGGCATCATATACTTCTAAACGGATGGATGGATTTTGATTTAGATTTTTTGGAAAGGAGATATTGTTGTGTTCTTAGTTTTTAGCTATACTTAGTTCAAGAAAACTTGTTCCGCCGTTCGAAGATCGCCTGCTCTTTAGTTACCTTACTAATTGGCTATCTACCTTGTACCACGCAATTGCCACTTTTCAGTTGTTATTCTAGTTTTATATAGAAATAGAATAGAATAGAAATAAACTTTATTGTATACTAATTACAATTAGATTACACGAAAATTAAAAAAAATATACATGTGCAAAGGACAGTCTTATTTATCGCTAAAAGCAATTTCTTACAGAGAACCTTTGGATGAACAAATACAACATTTTCTTTTTAATTGTTCGTAGTTGTTTGGTGTAAATCATAAAACCTTGTACATGTTGACAGTACTATATATTTCTTGGATGTTCTGAGAATTTTAGAACTTTTATTTGTGTACACATATAATTATATGTGTACACAAATAAAAGTCGTGGAGGTGATGGTAATAAAATTGTGGAGGTCTGGGAACAAGCCGTTAAATGTCAAGGAATTAGTTAAGTAAATATTAATGTAACATAACATTTATAATAGTTATAAGTGACTACTTATAACTATTTGTTATATATATACTTATACTATTATAATGACGACATTTGCGACTGCAAATGTCGTCATTAAAGAGTGTTATTAGATAACAACAAGAAGTAAGTTATTTCGTTTATAGAATTTGAAGGACACAAAGAAAACAAATATTTACAGATCTTTAAGATACACGATAATAATGAATTTACACTTAGAACAAAATGTATACCTCATCTGCCATCCAATAAGATCTGGTTCAGCATATGCCAGACATAAAATTAACCTAGCGCTGGATTTCAACCAAATACTCAATGTGTCACGATTTTATGATTTCATGTTATGCAATACATTTTACCACGTATTTTCCGTAAAAAACTAATAGTAAATTAATTAATCCGGACTCACACTTACGTGAAAAGTTATCGTAACTATGAATCAGTTACCGAGTTCCCGGAAAGACAACGAAAGAATCCATTCATCCATTTATTTTTAAAGTATAAGACGAATTTATAAACATTGTCTTATATAAATTGGTTTTTTGTTTTGCGACTTGTATTGCATACAAGATGTGTAAATCAGTAGGTACTGAATTGCGACAAATGTTGTAAGGTACGACGCCATTTTGTTTATCCAACGTTATACGCACGGAATTGAAACGATCGTGGTCACGGTGCAGTTCGATCGAAACATGTAATATTTTATTGACTTCATTTTCATATTCAACATGTTCTAGGTGGTTGTGATGGAGGTCAAAGGTCTCAAGTCCTTAGCACCAAATAGAATAGTTTATTGTACTATGGAAGTTGAGGGTGGGGATAAACTTCAGACTGACCAAGCAGAAGCTTCTAAACCTATGTAAGTAGTTCTTAATTTTGCTTTCGATCATTAATTAGGGTCCTATAATTATGTATACGTACGGACATGAAGGCGTTCACGTTAAGGGTATTACATACCTTCAAATTGCACGTCTTTTCGACCAGGTTGAATGCAACCTGGTCAAAAAGTCTGTGATTTGAATTGCCTATATTTTTGGCCAGTGGGCCGTGGTCACAGCCTAACAGTCAGCCAATGATGACGGCCAGTACGTATACATAATTATATGTCAAGAAACGCGAAAGTTTAAAAGTTAGTCCTTTTCATTAAAATTTTGTTTTTTACATTTTGAAAATGCTGTTATTGTTATTGTTGTAAATGCGGATATTTATTAAAAACTTATTAGGAAGGAGAGTTCGTTCGTGAGTTCCAGAAATGGACGGAAATGATGTAACGTAAAATTCAAAATGTTAATTTAAATGTAACTTAAAAAAATAACACAAAGTGGGTCACATTGAAAGTTTTTAGAATAGGCTACAGTAAGAAAAGCAGCCGATAAAAAAGTTATTTAAATTTCGAATTAGGAACTTTTTACAAATTGGCGGCACTTTAAAAAATGTCTGTCGTACATCAAAACGGATTTGACTACAGAAAACTTTCGCTCAATGATTTATTACGACTTTCGTTGCGGTCTTACTCAACCACAATGTTATGATAGACTTCAATTGGCATTTCATTATGAAGCCCCATCTCGTGCCATTATTTACAACTGCTTTAATGGGTTTTCACGTAGTCGAAGCAAACTCACCTAATGATTCTCGAGAAGGACGTCCTTCTACGTTGACTACTCAATATAACGTGAGATAACTGTACTTTTGAAAAGGGCTGTCTGTTTGTTTGCTAATTAACGACTAATTTATTTGCAAGGATGTAAGTCGTTGCCTCGCCACTACACTGCGTCGTTTGTTATGGGTCCGAATCTCACACGGGACAAAAATTTGTGTGATCCATATAAATAGTTGTTATTTTATTCCTCGCGACTCACGAATTACTCCTAGTGCTGGAATAGATTAATAAAAAAGTAAAAAAAAAAAAATTTCGAAATAATTTCAACGATTACTTTTTCCATTAGGTGGGACACCCAAGGTGACTTCAGTACGACACAGCCTTTGCCAGCTGTAAAGGTAAAACTGTACACTGAAAATCCAGGAGTTCTTGCACTAGAAGATAAGGAACTTGGGAAAGTGGTGCTGAGGCCTACACCTCTATCTAGTAAAGTGAGTAAAATTATAATTTAAGTCGAACTCGGCTCTGGCTCGAAGGACTACTTATGTACGATCTCCGTTCACTATTTGATAAATAATTACTAATCGATAATGCTAGATGATTTATTGCTACAGCTAATCGTTAAGTTATCACAAATAAAGTTATAAAATATAATATAAGATTCTAAATGTTATGCTATATTGCTATGAGTACGGTCCTATTGCTAAACGTGCATTGAGTCTAAATTAGTCCACACTTCATATTGTTAGTTCATTTGCTGAAAGAGCGCAATGTACGGTCATTATTCTGTAGACTAGCTTTTGTCCGCCGCTTGGCTCGAGTTAATGTAGATATTGTCCATAAATTCAGGTAATTATCTCCCGAAAACAGTACTTTACCGTACCGTATGACCTTTTATCTACCCGTGACAACGAGTATGCAAAATTTCATGATACTCGGATTTACATCCTGTTTGTCTGTGGCCTATTGGTCTTTTTTTTTTTTTTCGTGTGGAAACCCCCTCGGGTCATCACCTCACCTGAGCTAATGGTGAAGTGGTATGTCGGAATCGAACCGACTAAAACTACACGGTGTTCCGTCACAAGTGGGCCTATTGCAGGGGACCCGGGAATACCCTAAGAAGGAAGCCTCCGGGAACTCCTGCAGACCTTGGCCGCCTCTTGGTCAGCAGGCGGCCACACCATAGAGTACGGGGGCCTTGCCCCCGTTCGGTTTAGAGAGGCGCACGCGAAACACGTCGCGCCACCTTCTCAGGCCTGCTTCTGCTAGGGTAACGGACAGCCCTACCCGTTACCCCCAGGCAAGCGCTCATGGAGGCCGGAGATCGTTCTGCACTCTCCGGCGCCTGGTGCGTCTTCTGCGGGACGGGAGAGTACTCGTCCTCTCCCGTACCCTTTCCGCCGCCTCTTTAGCCAACATCACCTCCTCGCAAAATGAGGCAGCGGAATTCTACGCATTCTCGCTTCGGGCCTATTGGTCTAGTGGTTGGTGATATTTGTATAAATATTTGTAACAAACTCAAATCAGTGTGTGTGCATTTTGTTTTTCTTTTACCAGTTAATGCAAACATTTGTCCAAATACGACAAGTGAAGGCCCAAGCATAAATACTATAGTACCTAACACAAACGAAACGAAAGGGCATTTTATTTGGCAATTTTCTTTTGACGCTACAGAAACGGTCACAAATAGGTAGATATAATAAATCCACAGATATACAGTATACCATCCGCAAACAATCTTGGAACAAACATTCAAAAACTACCAAGGCAAATATTATAAGCTATCATTTGCGTATAATATTTGCTTTTTGTAATATTAGTCAAGAACTATCTGACCGTTTTAAATAAGTTACGTGTCGCAAACTTTTATGAATATTCATATACGGTATATCAAGAATGGATTCTTGTTCTTTACGATTAATTAACTAATGATATTATTCTTTTATTCCAGGTCCCCGAATGGCATCGTATGACAGTAGCTAAAAACTTACCAGACCAAGATCTGAGAATAAAAATAGCATGTCGAATGGATAAACCTTTGAACATGAAGCATTGTGGGTGAGTACTAAATATACTAACAGACACAAATGAAGATGGTAATGAATCCGATAAAAAAATTCTAGCAGATTTTTGTATATCAAGCAACGCTTTCTACAAGTACGACAATGAATTTTATTTACAAAAATTAATGTTTTATTGAAGTTGACAAAACTCTTGACAAAATATAATCATGATCATATCAATCAATGCGGACTTAATGCCACATGGCATTGTCTACCAGTCAATAACATTCTTTACTTATTGTCTTGTGCTCTTCAGATATCTACACGTAATTGGCAAGAATGTGTGGAGAAAGTGGAAGCGCCGGTACATGGTCCTAGTCCAAGTGAGCCAATATACTTTTGCGCTATGCTCGTATAAAGACAAGAAATCAGAACCAGCTGAGATGATGCAGTTGGATGGCTTCACCGTCGACTATATAGAGCTAGCAAGCGGTACAGTACTGTTTCTTAATTTTAAAGGGAAAAATATCAGTTAAACCTTTTCAGCGCCATTGTCACATTTACATATATATACAAAATACGATGCACAAAACACGATATAAAAACTTGAACCATCACTTTCGTGAAAAATATACAGTTTGTCACATATTTGTGACAATGGCGTTTAAAGACATAAGGATGAAGTTATTTTTGAAAAAGATGCCAAAAAGTTCGCCAAATAAAAATCTAGATATGTTGTAATGATGTTGTATTATATTATGTATATATTCAAGTCACTGATAGTTTAATTTCTAAATCTCTTGATAAAAGAGATCGTCTTTGTAATGGTAGCCCGAACATCATAAAAACATATGACAAGCATAAGCAGTTTTGAATATCAAACGTCACAATTGATATCTTCAGATGTCAAATGACATTCTCTGTTAATATCAAACTGAAGTATATGATCTTGTTACCTAGAACCGTCACTTATTTTCCCACTCACTATGAACTACTTTCCTCCGAATACATACGTTAAGTTTCTTCTTATTAACTCTGTATTACCAAGAATATTGGGACTAGCTTTTAATTGAACCAAATTTTGCGAAATACCATCATTGAACGGACCATCTGGCATATAATACCATATTCTATGGTTAGTTGTCCACACTAAGTGTTTAAAGATCCTCCCTCTCTTTATTATCTGTCACTGGCACTTGCTATAGTTGTGATTGACGGGCTTATCTGAGGTGTTCTCAAAGATGCAGAGGAACACCACTTTTGTTGTAAGTCACCTGATCTGTGCGCATGTCAATTGATGCTCTTTAATTTCTTCTCTTTCCTCCTAACGGTTCTAGCATTCTTTTTCTTATAATAAAGAGGAACTTATCAACATACTGCTATAATATTTGTATGACTAGGCCACAGTTATTAACCTTAGCGGAGTTAGCAAGTCTTTCTCTTACTTTAACAATACCTCTTACTTTAATTTTTACGTGGGAGAGCCATGCTTCGACACGTATGGGCCGGCTCGACTTCGCTCGATACCACGGCCTCACAGAAAACCGGCCGTGAAACAATGATTGCATTGCTTTTCGCCGCGTGAGTGAGGTTACCGAAGGCCCTTACCCTGCCCTCTCCCGTCTTCCCGCTCTTCCCCTATTCCCACCTTAAAGGGCGGCAACGCACTTGTGACTCTTGAGTTACAGGTGCCCATGGGCGGCGGTAGTCATTTACCATCAGGTGACCCGTCTGCTCGTTTGCCCCCTATACCATAAAAAAAAAATCATAGTCTTTTTGTTAACACTTTTCGTAATCTCTTTCAATAGAACTTCATCCTTAAAAAATACGATGCTTTATGACGAAAGGACGTAAATTCATTTGTTTAATTCTAAATTTACTATGCTTGTTTGGTGGTTTTCTAAAATGTTTATTTTGTCTTACAGCTCAGTTGATCGTTGGACAAGGTAAGCCAATCAACAAAAAAATAGGTAATGAACTTTTTTACATATTTATTTTTTTATATCCCTTTTAAAGCACATATTAAAATAATAAAGCAATTTTTCAATCTTTTCAAAATATTTTTTTAATATTTTATTTAGTAGATAATATGATCAAATTAAATGTTTTTGTAGAATTGGAAGGAGCGAAGTATTTCATGAATGCAGTACGTGACGGAGAATCAGTTTTAATGGGAGTTACTGATGAGAATGAATGTCATCTATGGGTTATGGCATTATACAGAGCTACGGGACAAAGTCATAAACCTACACCACCTACTACATCGGATACGCATCACAAGATTATGGGAGGTTCGTAATTTTGCTATTATAGAAATCAATATTTGTCGCATGATTTTATGTTGGTATCAAATAAATTACTAAATAAATAAAGATTTAAAAAAAAAAAAAAAAAAAATTACTATTGGAGCCATATAACGAATGTTATTTTATTATCATCAACTACAAGACAAAGATAAACACCTATTACATACAGATTGTTACGAAAAAGTATGGGAATAATTTAGGGTTGTAAAGTAGACCTCGTAAATAACGCAAAGCGCTAACAATTTAAGGAAAATCTTCGTTTAAAACTGACAAACTAAACTTCAGAATTGTCCGATTAAGCCGTAACACAGAGGCCTGGAATGAATAAAGGGTATTTAATACCAAAAATGTTAATGGAAAGTCCAGATTTTTTAGAAACTGTCTGCTTAAACAAAATTAAAATAAAATCATTGAAATTGACATGAAAATTCATAACAGCATGTTTTGTTTAGAAATGTGCTCCTACATCAGGAAAATTAGTTTGTTGTTGACAATTTAAAAAAAAAATTACCATACCTTTTTGTAACACTCTGTATAAATCACCTTTATATAAAACGATTTAATAATAACAAAATCAATTTATATGCCTTATTTTCCTGTCTTTACTACTATTACTAGGCTATGCTACATCGGTACTGAATTTATCTGAGCAATCTTTTTCACCCTCATTTATAATTTTTTTTCTTGTCTGGCTTTAATTTTGATTTTTAGTTATAGCTCTAATTAAAATATTACTTTCGTCTCTTCCAACTATTATTATTTTAAATATCTCACTAGAACTTTTCCTTCCTCTAGTGTTTTCAACATCTATTATTTTTTTAAGTAGATTAATAATAATTTCGTTGAATTTTCAACAAAAATTTTACCGTCTGTAAGCAAAACGAATCGTTTCTTGAATATAGGACCGCGGCATAAGAGGTCTTTAGTCTCTTGACCATTCTTAAAGACTACAATCGCAACAATACAATCAAACAAAACAAAATACAATCTAAAGTAGTTCACCTTGATTCATTTGGTTACATTAAATGTTTTGACTTCTTATTAAGTTTAATAAACTCAGGATACTTTACGTTTCAGATGCAGACAAAGCTCGTAAACACGGTATGGAGGATTACATTCAGGCGGACCCATGTCAGTATGATCACCATCAATTGTTCTGTACGCTACAGTCTCTCACGTTGAAGTATCGATTACAAGACCCTTATTGTTCACTGGTGAGAGCTCTATTACCTATATTCTTTGTATTATTATTTTATATTCGTTTAAAAGTATTGTTGGGCTGCTGGACATTGCTCAAACGAACTTAATATAAACTGCTATTACATGCATGACTACTACTCTGGATGTTCTTTGTGTCCGTTGTTTGTAAAGTCCCCCGCGACACAGGAGTAATTCCTAAGGCGGGAGTTGTTTTTTAAAAAAAAAAAGATGAAAATCAAAGTCAACACATATCAAGATCAATCTCTCGGGTTAGTCAGGCTGCTTTTTGATGTTATCACCAAATTAATATACACTATTCTTGGCAAATACATATCTTTCTTTCTATCACTATCTGAAACTTGTTAAGGTGTATACAATTCGAAGCTGATACTTCTGACGACTAAAACTTTCATCCAATTGTAAATATTTGTCAAAGAAGTCTGAGACCTGGAGAAGAAGTCTTTACTACTTAATCTTTTCTGAATACTGAAGATATTAACCTAATATTCTAACCAATCAATTCTCTACTTCAGGGTTGGTTTTCTCCTGGCCAGGTATTCGTTTTAGACGAGTATTGTGCCAGGTACGGCGTCAGAGGCTGTTTCCGTCACTTATGTTATTTATCTGATCTCCTGGACGTTGCCGAGAGTGGAGTACAAACTGTGGACCCAACCCTCATGCATTACTCCTTCGCGTTTTGTGCCAGCCATGTCCATGGTAACAGGTGAGTGGGTAGAAATTATAACATATATAATACTCAAAGTAAGGAATCTGTGATTTTGGTTTTGACTAAAGTAAAAAAAGGAACTAATTGTTTTGTTTAAATTTGAACCGAATAAAAATGGACATAAGTACCAAGTTCTATGATCAGGTTGTCATATACTATTGAGTTACATATACATAATATAGACTTGCCAAATATATCATATAACCAATAAATGTAGTTGCACTTGTAAAAATGACAGGTTAGTATTGAATGGTAAATGTTAGATTTGGTGTCCCACAAGGAGGTATCATAGGTCTGCAACTATTTGTGTATGTGATTTAGCGGTAATAAGTGGATAGAAGTGAAGCTGTATTTGATAAATATGTCAATAAAATGATTATCAAAACGTCATTATTGTATTAATATTAAGGCATATCAAATTATGTCTAGTATTTCTGAATACTTAGTTCATCGTCCCTTTAAAGTAAGAACGTATTAAAAATTAAAAGTGAATGTGTAAGTACACAATAGCATGAATTCTCCATCTCTTTTATTATAAAATTATCACTTGGTGGTCTCCTGCATGATTTAATATAAAATAATTGAAAGTCAAAAACAGCTTCAGAATCATAATAATAGAGAACAACCACGATCCCCCCGCCTCACATGAGTGTGATGTTGCTTCTAACTTTACACCTTACTAACTTACTACTGCAATCGTGCTAAATGTGCTTACTAACTATGCCTGCTTTACCTTACTAATGTACTTTCAGGCCTAGTGGATTCAGCAGAGACAAATAGAATATTAAAAAGCTTTTTACACTGTTACATTGCAAGAAAATCTCAGCTCTGAGACAAAAGTAGATTGCTCTATAATTTGCAATAATAGCTGATAGATTCAAGATTATAATACAATAGCTATATATAAATGGCTATATAAAATACTAGGTTTTGCAGCACACGCATTGTATGCACTTTTTGCTAAACAAAGTAAAAGTTTTCTCACATTGTGTAACGTTACTAGTTAGTATCACAATAACTTAAAGAGAAAAAAACACAATCACACTTCTGCACAAAAGTAATATATTAAAAAAATATACTAGAAGTTAGTTCAATACCAACGATTCTGATGGAGATTAATAATTTAATTAAGATTTTTCTTAGTTTAGAAGTTAGTTAGTATAAGCTGCTGATTTCACAGCCTACCCTATATCCCGCTTGTGCCCAACTAGAGTAAGCCCTACGGTGGAAGTGGTTCACAGTACAGCGACGTTGACTGGCAGGCCGGACGGGGTGGGCAGCATCACGGTACAGGAGAAAGAAAAGTTCGCCGAGATTAAAGAACGACTGAAGGCGTTATTGCAGCATCAGATCACGAACTTCAGATATGCGTTCCCATTTGGACGTCCCGAGGGGGCACTGAAGGTATGTTGACGAAAGTAACACCGCCTACTAGATGTTTTAAAATAAGACTTTATTAGTAACAAAAAGAACAAAATAGTCTACGCCATAAGAAGCTTATTTGGTGGAACTATTTAGATAATATATATAAGATAAACAACTTTTCAGGCAACGCTATCACTATTAGAACGAGTCCTGATGAAGGATGTGGTTACTCCTGTAGCTCCTGAAGAAGTTAGAGCCATGATTCAGACTAGTCTAGAGAACGCTGCTCTATTAAACTACACTCAGCTTAGTCAAAAGGCTAACATTGAAGGTAATTATTTTAAAATAATGATATGTTTTAAAGAAAAAAACTATTACATGACAATCTGGCTTCTTTTACAGAGGACCTAAGAGGTGAAACAATGGTTACTCCTGCTAAAAAATTAGAGGATCTTATTCATTTAGCTGAGTTGTGTGTCGATCTACTGCAACAAAACGAAGAACATTATGCAGAGGTAAAGTAACTAGATACGTCAAGGGAAGTTGTACTGTTCCCCGAATGCAGCAAAATTTTGGAGTATAATGTAAATAAAATATATAATACACTGAAGAAAATTTGCTCCTCATTGTCAAATTATACTCCTTAAGATTTGCTCAGAAATGTCTATGTCTATCCTGAATGTCGTGATTTCTGTTTTGGTAAAGCATTGTCAAGCTACACAGATATTACTTCTTATATCTCTTACAGACATAAAATAAATTTCAATTTAATAAAAGAACTGTTGGTTATTTATATTGTAGAACAGATAAACAGGTTCTGAAGTTTTAAAATGCTTTACCAATATGTACATGTTTACTGGATAGCATCCTTTTCTCCTGTCGCTATTAGTGTGGGAAATGAGAAGGCCATATTATTTATTTCAACAGATTGAAACGAAAGTAAAACAAATCCATTACTATATACGGTGTAAAATTATGGTTTTTCAATATCAATGCAGTCGTGTTCAAAGTCTTGGAAATGTTTTATTTTCCTAAATTATATATTTTGTGTCGCTTAGTCGTCAAGTGAATTGTGTATAAGTTCACTTTCCGACGCTGGATGTACGCTAAGTATAACTATGACTTTATTATCCACTTCTATCTTATATTTTATTTCTCCGCAGGTTTATAACACAAAACCGGACTCTAGCGGTCAACAAAATGTAACTACTCATGAATTTGATTGATTGCTCGGCTGAACGGTCACTTGTCAATCGTTTGTTCACTCGATCTTGGTCATACTTCACTTTGATTGGTTTGATCACAATATAAAAGGAGTAGACTCAATAAAAGATAGTTTGACTCGCTTGGGCAAATGCTTTGATGTTACTTCAATAGTTTAGGAACAAGGCATTGCATGATTTAACAATTCAATAGAAGATTTTTAATGACTGAGATCTAACTTTTCATTATAGGCTCAAAACAAAATAAAAATTGGTGAAAAATGATTAAAATCTAATTGGCAGGGTTTTCATTCCTCTATGTCTGCAATGAAAAGTGAATTTTGTATATTTTTTTCTACAGTCTACTCCGTATTCACCCCACAATACATAACATTAGTTTCGGGAACAGATGCTTAACATTACAAACTTAGGACATACAACACATTGAGCACATTACAACAAAGTCTCGCTTCTGTAATACGCTATTATTTATTTTTCTCTGCTTAAATTTTCTCTTTAGATATGGTTGAGATGAAAATCATTTTAATGGTTTCTCACCACTATATCGATCTGGTCAAATGCCTCGCCCAAAACTATTTACACAGAAAGAAACCTATTAAGATCGTTTTCGGTATTACCTTATTTTGTTTTCCATTATAATACACATTAGTTCTTCAGTACCGTTAGGCGTTGCATAATATCATTATATACTTTACTAGTATCAGTACTGTACTCTCTGCTTCTAGTAAGTAATGTAGAATTGTTTTATTCATTATGTGTTGAATTGCATGGAGTCCTTTTTATTATATTAACTAGCTGGTGTATCAAAATATTTTCTATTATTAAGCAAATATTTTGATACTATGCATAGGGTAAGTTTTGAGGTTCATATTGTTTGGTTATTATCAAAAATAATATTGAACCAAATTTCGATTTTATTGATAACTCTTTTATGATGTTATTTGCGTGGGAAATATCGCCCATAACTTTAAATACCTAGCTGGGTTTTTAAAATCCTAAAAAAAATGTTTTTGATTGCTTCACAATTATTGACCATTTGTATTAAACTTTATCCATTTCCCTCCAAATTCTCTTTTTACGCATTTTATTCCGTTGTGCCAAATTACCATTTTAATATTTGTATTTTTAATTTACTATTTAATGTTAAAGTCAAAATGGGTACAAAACTTTTCTAATGCATACTTCCTGAATTGGTGTCCATACGAGTATATATCTAAATTAAAACCTTGACATAACCAGGTATGTTTCTACGCAGGCTTTTGCGTGGTTCTCCGAGTTACTGGTAGAGCATGCCGAGATCTTCTGGGCGCTATTCGGTGTCGATATGGATAGAGTGTTGGCTGAACAACCTCCGGATACTTGGGACTCTTTCCCACTGTTCCAGATCTTGAACGACTATTTGAGGACAGATGGTAAGTATTTGTCAAATATTGAACATAGTGATTTGAAAAAAATTCGCCACAGCGGAATCTCTGTTTAAATCGGGGTCCGGCGACTGACTCAGAAACTTCATTCCTTTCGTGTATTTTCTTACTGTTGTGTATATATTTATGTATATAGTAGAGTTGTGTAATCATTCCCTAAACTCCAGAAAGAAAGCGATTTTTCTGACTCAAGGACTCTGTTTGTTGTTAGTTGAGGTGTCGTTGGGGCATGGATAGGATGGCCATAATGAGTCACTAATTTCCATGTCATGTGTTGAGTATGTGGCTTAAACATAAAATATTCCAAAGGATGTTGATGACATTAATATTGACGTAATGGCATATTGTCACAGAAAATCTAAAAGGCGGTCGATTCCACGAGCACCTGCGGGAGACATTTGCGCCACTCGTGGTACGATACGTGGACCTCATGGAATCCTCAATCGCGCAATCCTTACATAAAGGGTTTGAGAAGGAACGATGGGAGATTAAAGGGTAAGTATTGGGAATGCACACTTGACTTTTTAAACTTTTTTGACTTGTATCTCATTTGATATTATATGATGTCAAGGAATGTTGCAATCTACGATTGAGGATCTACCCAGTCTACCCAGTGCCAGTGGTTTTGCGTAATGTTTTAGTTCGTTCAATTCCAATATACCTGTGGTAGTGGTGTGGGGGGGAACTCACATGCCAATAGAAATGCTGGTTCATGACGAAACAAATAACCATATCACTCAAGGAAATCCCGTAAATTCATCGAACCCGTTGTCTGGAAATTCCTCTTGAATGTTGATACCCTCACACATCCTGGTTCACCTAGACAACTGCACTGCATCCTTATTATCCTATTAGGCTCATCAATTGTGTATTGGTAACCCTCAATCAAAACAACAAAAACAGAGTATAACGCCACAAATACTGTCTGCAATCTTCTGTACAGTGGATTTACTAAACAAATTACATAAGGGCCCCAATTCAATGGTTTAGAAGAATTTTTTATTATCTTCTTCATTTTCACCAGCAACGGGTGTTCAACCAGCGAAGAGTTGTTCTGGAAGTTGGATGCGCTGCAGTGCTTTATTCGTGACCTGCACTGGCCGGAGCCGGAATTCCGTTCACACCTGGAGCAGAGGCTCAAGCTGATGGCCAGTGACATGATGGAGACCTGTATTCAGAGAACCGAGGCTTCCTTCCAGGTAACGTGGGATCTAATAATTTCTTTTCACTTTAAGAACAAAACAAGTCTCAAATTGGATGCAAAATTTTAAATTGGTAATTAAAATGATTTAAAGTAATCAGCGACTCTCTTATACAGTGAGAGTACAGAGTACTCTACCAACTAAGTTGAGGTCTGTTCTGATTTGTTTAATATGTTCTAGACTTAAAGCGTTATCAAACAGAAGCTTTAGGAAGCACCTATGCGACGGTGAAAGATTCGATTTCGTTGTTGGGGTCATGGGTTAGCCGGTATCCACCGGCTTAATGCAAATTTGTACGAATATGTGCATAGGCTTATTATATAGGCTACTTTTCACAAGAAGTAGGGATCTAAGAAGGTTTATTCGCGTTAGGTAATATATCCCACATTATTATTTGCAGTCATGGTTGAAGAAGAGTGTAACCTTCATGTCGACGGACTACATCCTGCCGGCGGAGACGTGCGCGATGGTCAACGTGGCTCTGGACGCCAAGAACCAGGCGTTGAAGCTGTGCGCCGTTGAAGGGGTAGATATTGTGAGTAACTAGTAGGCATAGTGCTCGACGAGGTAAGGCACGGAAGATTTCTGTTCGAATCAGAAACCTGGAGTACTTACACCGAAGTTCGTCAGTACTAGCAGAGCAGCATAGTCTTGTGTTTTTGGTGGTGAGTAAGTCCCCTTCCCCTCTCCCGTCTTCTCTCTCTTTCTATCAAAATTGTCGCTCCCTGTCTTCAATCAGTATGTTACTGACTTCCAGGAGGAGTTCTGTCCTGATATTATCAAAATGACTACTCGTAAGACAAGAGCAACAAGAACCGAACATATCGTATTCGTTTAAAAAATAAACATAATTCATTTCCTGGATAGCGACTTTAATTGTTTATACTTATTCAGTACCAATATCACACGAAGATGGATGCTCAGATCGAGGCGTGCTTGCAAGCGATGGCGACCGGCATGACCACGCGCCTCTCCGCCGTGCTGGAGGCCACGCTCGCCAAGATCGCGAGGTTCGACGAGGGAAGGTAACGTGTTGCTTGCATTATAACTTAAGAAATAATTATCTTTTAAAAAAAAGTATCACCGACTTCAATGTGCTTTTTAGTTGAAAGTGGATGTATTTTGTTTAAATATAATATGGGTAGGCACACTAAACGCACTGCTCCAATGAGACAGCGAGGTTTCGGAGCAAACGAAATTCGGAGCAAACGAAAATATCCACCACACATATACCATTTTTAGATATTTGTTGATTTTTCAAAAACCGCTCGATTGATTTCGATAAAATTTAAATGGGCCCACCTGGGAAGATATACCCTTTGAAACAAAAAAGATATTCCCAAATTGGTTCAGGCGTCTTCGAGTAATCGGTGAACATACTAAAAAAAGATTCCGACGAATTGAAAACCTCCTTCTTTTTTGAAGCCGGTTAAATACAGCCTGTAATCCTAATTAATATTATAAATGCGAATATGCGTTTGTTTGTTTATTACATCTTCACACCTTAATTACTGAACCGATCAGAACACAGAGTTACAGAAAAAGACATACTCGTAAATAGAATAGCATAAGAAGGAAGTAAGCCTCTTGCAAATCTCGAGTACGGACAGCTAATGTAACATGGTAGACAACATTCCTTTTTTTTTTTAAAGACAACTCCCGCATTAGAAATTTACTCCTGTGTCGCGGGGGACTTTACAAACATACAAACAACGGACACAAAGAACACCCAGACTCTGGTGAGAATCGAACCCTCGACCTATGGCATAGCAGTCAGGGTCACTAACCACTAGGCCAACAGGCCAGTCTTGTCAACATTGGGATATTGGATGCAATGGGATGTGCAGTGGAGGTTGTGTTCTAAAATATACATGCAGCAAATTTATCTGAGCGCCATCTAACGAAGATAGGCTAAACTACGTAGTCAATACCGATCCTGCATCGCACAGTAAAAGTTATTTCGTTGGTTAGTATTTCCAACGTCAACCGTTTGGTCTAGCCTGGTCGACGGACACTCCATTGAAAGAGGAGATCTTTGGGAGAGAATTATGTTCAAATTTAGTTGTCCTGTGACCATCTGAAATTAGAGTCTACAACTAGAAGTGTATCTTACAGAAGAACTCAGAAAAATAGTACAACTAGTACTCCGTACCTTAACTTACTTACTCGTACTTAAATATAGTAATAATTTGCGCGACTGTATATTTTAGAACAATATCTTACATTGTCCTCACATTTCATTCGCGCTTATAAGCACTGTAACCAGAAAATGTTGAAAAAGCGCGTCCATGGAGTTTCTTGCTTTTTTTCTTCTCCACAGGATCTACGTATTGGAATAGGCAACTAGCTTCACGATTGACTTATTCTGACTGTAGTCTGGTTACCATAGTACAAGCTCTGCCTAGTTTGGAATCAGACGGACGTGTATGAGATGTGTCAAGTTATTATTTCATATTTTTTATTATTATTATTACAGTTAGTATGTTCGACTAACTTTTATTGAGACATTGCATGATATGATCTCTCATAATGAAATTGTAGAAGCACAAAATATAAAAAACCTGTATGTATATGAACATGTAATGTATATTCTCTGTTAGAGATCCTAATAAATAAAAATACCAACGTCCCTGTTGATTTAGAGATTGATTTACCTACTAATATATTTTATAAGGAATCTTTAATTTTTGGATCTGGAAAGTCAGATAAAGAAAGTTAATAAATACATGCTAAACTTCAATGTTGTGTCTTGTTGCGTGGCAGATTTTGACAGGCACCTACGATTTAATTATTTAACTAAAAATATTAAGGGGTTAACTTTGTACCTGTATTTGTATTGAAACAGAACAAGCTAATCCCTAAAATATGTGTCTTGGAGTTTAAGTTAAAATAATATGTGAATTGCAGTTTAATCGGATCCCTCTTGACGATAGCCAACGTGTCTGGTTCTGGCAAGGACATTGGCCAGGGCTACGTAAACTTCATGAGGAACTCTATGGACCAAATCAGATCGAAGGTATTTTATTAACCCAATACTTACTAATACATATTTTTTTTATGGGATATTGGGGGCAAACGAGCAGACGGGTCACCTGATTGTAAGCGACTACCGCCGCCCATGGGCACCTGCAACTCAAGAGTCATAAGTGCGTTGCCGGCCTTTAAGGTGGGTGAGAGGAGAGGCGGGGGGGGTGGAGAAGTGGAGAAGGAAGGGTAACTGTAACCGGTAACGGTAACCGGGAACCTCACTTACCCGGCGAAACACAACGAATCATTGCTACACTGCAGGTTTTCTGTGAGGCCGTGGTATCACTCTGGTTGAGCCGGCCCTTACGTGGCGAAGTATGGCTGAACAATTTTTATATGTTTCTGTAGCCCTTTGCCCTATATATGGTATATATGCCCTTCAGGGTCGCATGAACCATACACACAGTAATTCTCGCTGACCATCCTCCAGGTGACAGATGAGTTGTGGATCCTGCAGCTGTTCGAGCACTGGTACGGCATCCAGGTGGCGCTCATCGGCACGTGGCTTACCGAGAGACCTGCGCTGCATCCACAGCAAGTCGCCTGTCTCTCCATCATTCTGAAGGTAACATACAGAAACAGCGTGACTGTTTAGGATATAAGTCCTGTACCTACATTGCGCTACACTAACTGTTATTTATTTAAAAACTTTGACTGGCCTCTTGGTCTAGTGGTTAATGATCCGGACTGCTGAGCCAGAGGTCGTGGATTCGATTCCCACCCAGGACAAATAACTGTGTGATGAGCATGGATGATCATTTGTTCTGTGTCTGGTATATAAGTATGTTTATCAGCGGTTTGGTTACCATAGTACAGGCTCTGCCTAGTTTGGAATCAGAACGCCGTGTGTGGGAAGTGTCAAGTTATTATTATTATTGTCTAGTGTTCAACATATATTATAGTTAAAATAGGGGAAACAAATCTTCTTCTCCTAATCTTACTAATATTATAAATGTGAAAGTTTGGATGGATGGATGTTTGTTTCTCTTTCACGCAAAAACCACTAAACCGATTGCGATGAAACTTGGTATGTAGATAGCTGGAGACCTGGATTAACGCATACGCTACTTTTTATCCCAATATTTCCACGAAATCGAGACTTACGCGGGTGAAACCGCGGGGCGCTGCTAGTCTTACTAATATTATAAAGGCGAAAGTTTGTGAGGATGGATGGATGAATGGATGCATGGATATTTGTTACGCTTTCACGCAAAAACAGCTGAACGGATCTGAATGAAATCTGGTAAATCTTCATCCCATCGTTGTGAATTTTTGTTGGATACACGTTGCAAGGGAAATAGAAAAGTTCATGGGATACCTTTCATCCAGGATAAAGTACTATTCCCGAGGGATAGAAAAAATACTTTTACGCGAATGAACCCGCGGGAAACGGCTAGTAGCTTATAAAAACTTCGAGACTAAGGCCACGGTCAGATGATGGGCGATGAACGCGCGTTGATACCGCGTCGAGGCGCGTATCGGATCAAAACGCGCGCTAGCATGGGAACTGTTCTTGTTGTCGCACGTCAACGCGCGTTCAACGTCCGTCATTTGAACGTGGCCTTACAGTATGGCAATAACCGAACCATTTGAACAGTCAAATTAATTTAATTTTTTTCAATTTTAGAAAATGTACAGTGACTTCGAGCTGCAGGGCGTGATCGACGACAAGCTGAATTCGAAGACGTACCAGGGCGTGGCCGCCAGGATGCACACCGAGGAGGCCACCTGCAGCCTCCTGCTCTCGCAGCAGGACGCTGGGTGAGCTTCGTGAACGCATTATTTATAAAGACTTGCAGTAGAAATTAAAAATGAAAAAATAAAAACTGTGTGTTTCAACAAATTCCGATAAGCAAGCGGTGTATGACAACACTGAAGGCAATTGAATCGGAACTTGTTCAGCAAACGTCTATTGATACCTAACCAAACCCCATAGTGGGGGTAATAATAATGATAAGTCACACTGTATTCAGTATTGTATTAAAAACGAAAGTCCCAGGGTCAGGCTTAAATATGACGTGTAAAATAGTCCATATTATCATACCTAACCTTGCAGTGGCGGCGACGACGGCGGCTCTGAGGAGGGCTCTCGGAGCGGCAAGTCCAAGCTGGAGTCGCTCACGGAGGACGCCAAGCTGGGCAACGTCACTGCTATTGCAGGGAAGGTAATTACATTTACTATTGTTCTCCAAAGTAAAACTAAGACACACTTTTTAGTTCCTAGGAACAGATTAAACACTCATATTGAACAACACAACCTAAAAGCGTGCTTGCAAGATAAAATGTACCTTAAGCTCTTTGCTTGAGAGTACATATTTTATAACGTGGAGACGATGACGTCAGTGCGTCATGTACGAGTATGACACGTTAGGGTTGTCTATAATAGAGTATTATTAGTTATTATTTATTTAATTATTTTGTCGAGTAATGGACTTGTTTATTGCAAACATACAAAGCGATGGTCCCCTACGTACAAAGCGACGGGAGTTGTGGTTGTCGGTTAAACGCGTTAAGAGCGTTTTAAAGTTTCAATCTGATCTGACGTTTAAGTAGTTTTAGTAAAATTAAAAAAAATCTAATCAATATCTTACAATTTTTATTGCTAATTATGATTATACTCAATGTAAGTAGTTTGTAAAGGTGTTAGTTTTTTTTTTATTATCTATAATTTTACCTTCAAAATTGCCAGATGCTATGCATTTAAGTCTTAATTGGGTATTTCAGAAATCTAAATATATGGTTACATGCGTATGGGTAAAAGAAAAATAAAAAACATAATTTCAAAAATTTATTCGATTTTTAATATTTAACTTTACACATTCCTCCTTTGTACGGAACCCTCGGTTTAATGGGAGGGTTATCCGTACACATTCCACCTGCTTTTATGAGAAACGGAGAATGAGAAGAAAAAGACAACGGAAATTCAAACGGTCATAACTTCCAAACGGATAGTTTTTTTTTAATTACTTTTGTAACTGAATGCTAGTCATGCCCATGCATGCATGCATGCATGGCATACATGCCATGTCATGTAATGCTAGCACAGTCATGCCCTTTCAGTGATTTAAGTAACTGTTCCATTGTCAGATACACCATGCATCACATCAAGGGACAAAATTTAATTTTACATTATAAATATTTTAAATTATGTGTATAAAAACTGTTCTACGTTAACAATAAGTTGTTTTTAACAACAAATTTATTTTGGAATAAAAAATTCTTTGCCTGAAATTTCCATTTTATCATATTCAGAGTTCCATTAATGTCCATTAATGAGTCCGAGGAATCCTATCACTTGGACACTCTCTTATAAATCTCTCGCCTAAATAAAGTAGACAATATTTTATTGTTCTAATTAGCACAAGGCATGACAATGTGTCTTTATTGCACGTAAACACGCAGATGACTGAACGCAAACAGCGCTATCAGAGCGTCGAGAATCTAACTTACGATGCGCCCAGCCATATTTTGATGTGTCTAAGTGACTAGTTTGGCAAACCGACATATAGTTTGCTCTCATCGATCTGCCCAACTGTGCATTGGGCACATCATGATATAATCGGCCCAATCACGAAACATCGTGATATGCATAGGCAGATCTCAATCGGCCCAAGTCAACAATTGGCCTACGACATATAGGTAATATTATATTGATTTTATATTTTATGTCAGACTATCGAGTACCCATGTTTATAAAAAAATTTAATTAAAGCACAGAATACATAAGTGCATTCAGTGTTGCATGAAACCAAATTAAAAATTCCCTAAAACTTTCATATTATGCTCTCCAGGTTGGCAACATCTTCGGACGCGGTTTTGGGGAGCTTTCGACGAAGCTTGGCAGTGGCTCCTGGTTTTAGCGCGTCACTTTATACAATATGTCGTAAACGTACGTTTCTTTGCCTAACAATGTGAGATAACAGACCTCTTTTTGTTAATGTATTATGATAACACATACAAAATTACATAACAGTTCAACAATTAAGGGAGTAAATGTAAGGGAATAAAATGAATTAATTATTATTATCAGTTTAGTTGTCAAGAAAGTCTGACTTCCAATGAAGTCCATAAATGCTACATACTATATGTATAACAAAAATGAATGCGAATCTAACTCTATCTAGCTGTCGGTCTGTTTGTATGTCTGTCTGTTACGTTTTGGCGTCTAAATCGCTGAACCAAATTTTGGTGAATTTTGGTATGGAGATAAACAAAATCTTGAAAAAAGACATGGGCTACTTTTTGTCGTGAAAATAAACCTTGAAGGTAGCAAAATAGGGGATCAAAGTTTATATGGGAGACCATTCATTTGTCAGGTTAGAATGAATTTTGGTATTAATATAAAAAATGACCTTGGAGAAGAACATAGGCTACTATTTCTAGCGAAAATAAACCTTGAACGAACGAAAAATAGATCAAAGTTATATGGGAGAAAATTTGTCAAGTTTAGTAATTAGCGTTTCTATGTTTTTCTCTACCAATTTTTGCCATTTCAGTTTAATAGAGTAGAGTTTCCTTTGAAAATAGATTTCGCGATGACAATAAAATAATCTCAAGGAAAGGCACTGAAAGCAGCAGGTGTACATTTAGTAGAATGCTCAGCGTTGTTGCAGCAGCCTTCGACATCGCGACGGTTTTCGGTGTGGAATGTTTCTCACTGGAGACCATGGTTCTCTCTATGGTCCAAACCGAGAATGCGTGAGATGCCCCCTCTTTTGCGAGGAGATAATGTCGGCCAAAGAGGTGACGGAAAGGAAACGGGGTAGAACGAGTACTCTTCCGTCACGTCGAAGACGCACCATGCGCTGGAGAGTACAAAAAGATCTGCTGACAATGGCCAGGATTACCCATCGCCGCGTCACCCTATCAGAAGCAGGCTCCAAACAACACCGGGGCGTGTTTAGCACGCGTCTCTCTAAATCAGGTGGGAGAATCCCCTCGCACTCCACATTGGAGTCGCATATTGTTCAACAGACGGTCAAGTCGGAATTGACTCTAGTGTACACCTGAGATCCCGGCAAGTAGGAGTACGTGACGGAACACCATGTGTGTCGGTTCGAGTCCGACATACGACCTTGCCCCAGTGAGGTGGGGACCCGTGGGGGTTGCCAGACCACAAAAAAAGGTGAATATTTATAAAAAAAACCCAACCCCAAATATATGTAACGTGTTTAAGAGTACCAAACCATCAACCCATAAAGATAGATAGACTATCATAATACTTATTCTACGCAGACAAAGTCGCGGGCACCAGCTTGTATATACATAATGTTATGAACTAGGCAATACCTAGTTAACAACACCTATTGATATTTTCTAAGTAATACATTAACAAAAAGACTCAACTATTCTGTGATGATGAAATAAAACCTTCTTTTGCATTCGATTAATAGAATGTCCGCCATTTTAAATTATATAAAATTTAACAAAATGGCATCTTATGCGCTAGGAATTAATATAAGTGGCCAGTTAATGCATAGCTTAGTGTGATTATAGTATAAAGACATTTAGATTTTGTTTTATAAAGGCTTTATGTACAGTTAGGGGAACATTATTCGTTTATTGGAAGGAAATAAAATGTAATACGTGTGTATATTAAGAGTAGTATTTGATAAACACGATTCGAAAAAATATATATTGTATTAATACGACGCATACTTACACAAAATGCTACAATAAGGAAACATATCGCTTTGGCAAACGTTATATTCTGTTATATTTAACGCGATGTATTGTAATTATTTACAAAAATATTTGTGTACCTAATTAAAAACGATTAAAAGAACGGGGCGGGTTGTGAGAGTGTGAAAGTAAGGAATCCTTTCTCAATTTATAAAAGTTACGTTTTATATCTTTTAAAATTGTTACTATCTTCTACGTCATTTTAATACTTAGATTGTTTCCTTCGAAATATATTTGTACGTTATTCACGTTTCTTTTCTATTTACGAGTGACAAGCACGTTAACATTAAAACAGAGCAAAGTTTTCAATGCAACTCTTTCTATACTTAAGAAACAGTATTTTTCTAATTATATCAAATCCACTTTTTGAAACATCGGTTTAAAACTTTTGATTATATCAACAATGCATTTTTATAAAAATACAAAAACGGCGCGATACAGCTTCTTTATTTTTCGAACATGAATATTGCCAGTAATAAAGATTAACTCCCCGCTTTTTGGGTAAATTTGTTTTTTATAAGAATGCATCTTTACAAGTTAGCCACTTTTGCTCTAGCATAATTCTCTATATTTTATTGCTCTCTAGATTCTAATGACAATCTAGTGACACTTTTACCTTGATTAGTCGTCAAATAATACATTAATATTTATAAAGAATACTAATAATAATTATATTTGTTAACAAATAATATTCTTCTACGCTAAACACCTTACAAATTTTTGAACTAGGAGAAAATTTAAAAGTTCTTAGATGAAAGTTTAATTATCAATATAGCGATTAGTCGCTATGCTAATACGCCTTAATAAAATGAATTGTTCGGAACGGCTTGAGGAATAGAATACTTGCATTATTTTGTCTTTGTATTATTTCATTTTACTATTTATAATAAGTTCTTCATTAATAAAAATTAAGCTTCGACGCTTCCAAAATTTTGTCACGTCATTACTAAGAATTTTCACGATGTGGGTTCATCTACATAAATCAGATTTGTAGGACGGTGTTGATAAATTAGTAAAAGAATAACCGCAGTCTAAAAAGAAGTTGAGAGACACCTGCGGTTATTATCATTCAGCACTATATGACTTGGTAAAGGTATGATACGTAGATATTCCAAGTATTTTATCAGTAAAGAGCAAGTATAACACGTAAATAAATAGGACTGTATTGGCACATAATATAAAGAAGTAGTGCTCATAATATTTATCGACTATAAGAAATAATAAAATTGATATATTAATCACGTTACATCTACAACATTATTTTGAGTGTACCAAAAGTCTGAAATATTGTTTAGAATCAATAACACGTACTTTTGTTTGACTGATACGGCGCGACCGCCTTCAGCAACGTCATAGTGACATTGTTTCGCGATCATTAGGTGTTTTGTTTTTTGGCCACATTAATTCTTCATGCATTACAAACAAACTGACTCTTCGTATACTTAATAAACCTTTAGCTATTACCAAGTGGTCCATGTTCGTATTAGAAAGAGAGAAAAAAAAACAACAGGTAATTAATGAGGTTTCATAATCATTTTTATTGTGTTTCAGTTTTATGGTAACGTACTTAAAATAATGTTGTGTACACATCATATTTTGTAAGTCATTGTATGTTTAGTTATTCTCCTCTTTAAGTAACTAGAACAATTTAACATCCATTAAAAGCCTCTTATAGCTACTGTGCGTATTAACTACTATTACGACAGTAAATATCGGTTCCCTTTTTCCTAAGAAACCGTAACATAAAAAAAATATCATGTACTTGGCAACTATTGAATATTTTTGTCTTTTTTTAATTATTTTGGATAATGAGCTCAATAGAATGAAAACGACAGGTGTATAGATTTATTTTAACTAGATAAGAAAAGTCATAGGTGCAATAAAAAAGGGACATATAAACAGTTTTAAAAAATAATTTACGAGGTGTCATGCTTTTTCTGTCACTGTGGGCGTATATAACAATTGTAATAAACTAATGAAACTTTAATTGGTTTCACATTCAATTGGTTCTATTTTTATAACCTAAAGTAGTACCTTAAGAAAGTTCGAGACCGAATTAACTGGATGAGAGGAAACCTGCATTTAGACGTTTTGTTATCTGAATCTCTACGCAGTACGCACGCATGTCAGAAGTACACAGCCCCTCTACTTGTCTCTATCATGGCACCTTGAGTGACTTTTCTAATCTAGTAATGACTAAATCTATAAGTTTTGTAGTGTCTAAGTGCATTAAGAGCCGACTGAGATGTAACTGCGTACAGTAACCTGCTTGTATGATTTTGCCATATTGAAAACTCGCAACGGTCTTATTATAACACTAATAATTGTGCCTATTTGATCTATTAAACAATCGCTAATAGTTTGGTATTAAACACCATTGCGAGTTTTAACGAAAGCTTTGAAAGCCATGAATGCATCGCGAGTGTAAGAGGATACAATAAAAAATATTTACAATAAAAATGTTTACTGTTCCTTTGTTTTTTTATTTAGTAAAAATAATATAAATTAAAGATCCCTATACATATACTTTCTACATGAGGCTATGATTTACAAAAAGAGTTTTTATATTATGGGAGGTGGGAGGTGAAAATAATCTATAAAAATATTGAAATAAAAGAACTTATGATTATTAGCTACAGCGAATATTGAGTACGTTACTGATATTTGAGCTGCAATCAACGTCATCATTTTGCCCCGGTCATAAAGATTTTATGTATGTAAATATCTCATACCTGAATTCAATGTAATTGGGCGCGGATATATGATACTTATATCATGAATTTATAAAACTCATTAAAGGATGAATAATTAAGAGTTATTGTGTTACAATTTTTTTTATAAAATCCTAAGTTAATGATATGTAAATTAGTCATTTTAGCTGCAGATAATTATTAAAGGTATTTATTTATATATATTAAGGCCGATATTTACTACACGCTGCGAACGAAAAATTCAAAATCAAAATTTATTTGAAGACAACTACTTTTAGCACATAGTATCTTTGCACAACAAAGTGTAGCTTGAAGTTTTCTTTTATGATATAGGGGGCAAACGAGTAGGCGGGTCACGGGGGGGAGTAGGGGGAGGGAGGGAGGTGTTAGGACCTCCGGTAACCTCACTCACTCGGCGAAAAGCAATATGAAGGCCGTGGTATCACTCCGGTCGAGCCGGCCTATACGTGCCGAAGCATGGCTCTCCCACGAATAAAGTTAAAAAATAAACGAAAGTATAAACTAAATTTACATGATAATCTGATTCTTTCAACGCAAATAAATCCCAGAACGAGGTATGGTCATAAAAATAAGCCGGATGGTGTGGAATAACTAATAAACATGTATGAGGTGCTACATCTATAAATATAACATTATTCTTATAATCTGTAATAAAATATCGGAACTTTTATCTCTTTGTACTAGTTCCCTTGTGTTATTCTCTAAAATAGAAGATTTATTGCATTGGAACATTGATTAATTGGGAACATTTCATGAATTAATAGTTAAATATTTTAGGATTTTAAAATGAAATGAGTTAAATCAATGTAGGCAGTGTGATCTTCCTTTTTAAATAAAAGAAGGGTATCATAAGAAATTTAGTTCAGTTTAACAATATTGTTTGGATCAAAACATATTAAATTGACGCTACACAACATTTCGCGAATGCGATTACGACCGGTCTCAGTGGCAATGCGTGCCAACAGGCATTTTTAAATATTTAGCCTATTTTTAGCCACCGCTAATAATAATTAGAAAAGGTAACGTGAACCTCTCAGCTGGCAAAGAATTCCGTGTAAAGTGTTGCCTCGGGGTATTGTCTTCTATACACTGGTAACATTAACCGAATTAGTCCTTACAATTTTTAAATAAGTTCAGAACAGAAAATAAGTATAAAGCAAATTGATGATGAAACTAGATATATGTTTTTTTTAGTAAGAATATAAATTAATTTATGCATATAAAATAAAAATAAGTGTTAGTGTTAAAAGTTTGGTAAATTAAAATCATGCAGTAGCAACACCGAAACACAGCTTATTTGACATTTCGAAGTGAAGTAGTGAGCGCAGTGAGCGTGTGTGTAATTTTTCTACAAAAATATTTATTTTTATGTAGTGATTGTGAAGAAACAGTAAGTTTTTGAATTAAACTATATATATTACCTGAATAATTATCTGTAGAACATTTAATTGCTGCACAAAAGCCTGCTGACACTTTATTCCCGGAAATGCCTTAGGGTTTTATTTTTAAAAAGAATAAAGTGAAAATAAGACCTTTGTGGGTTGTATCATCTGTGCATTCCAATGTTATTACGTAGGGCGGGGTCGTGGAACCTTTACTGGTGGCGTTTCCCGCGAATAGTATGTTTTAGTGAATTATGTGCGCGCGTAATGTGTGTCTTAAAATAGACAAAATGATTGGCAAAGTAAATGAGTCAATAGTAAATGTGTTAGTAGGTGATGGTCAGGTAAACCAAAATAATATTTTGTGTTACCTTAGCCTAAATACTCATCACATTAGACAATACTTTTTTCAAGTACATTTCACCTCTTTTATTTTTTCGCGATATTTTTTTCATCCACTATAGATAATAAACAGAACATTTATGTACCATCGAACAAATTGAATCGTGACCCCCCTTAGGGTCATTTTCCTACAGTCATTCTATACCAGTAGGTTGAAATTAGCTTGAGCATACATTTCCTTAGTAACGAATCTGTTATCTATCACTTTATAAGACCCTCACAGTCACTGACAAGGCGATTCCTTCGCACAGGCTACGATCACTACCGCTGCCTTACCTGCCTGTATTGCACAAAAAAGGTGTGCCATCGCCAAGACCTTCATTTTAAATAAGGTTTGCAACAAACATATTCGGGATTTGCCTCAGTCATGCGTCAAGTCTACCTGTTTCTTTATAAAAAGACCTTTGTAACATTTAGTCACAAAAAATAAAAACAGTAAAGTTAAAGAATTATAAACTTTATTTTATTTCGTCAATAGGTCTTCCGTTTATTGCAAATTGGCATTCACGTGGTAAAGTGAATAAAGAACAAAAATGCCCAATAGAAATTCTGTGGGGTATGATGGTTCAAATGGTTTGGGGCGGTGGGATTACTAAAACCTAAAACCCGAGTGTAAGCGCCATGGCTTTCAATAACGTCTAATAATCGATTACGCATAGACCCGAATAGACGACTACAAATGTCACTTCCCCTCATGTAATCCCAAATTTCGTTACAATGTAGCTCAATTGCTTCTTTAGTCCTCTCGTTCCTATTATCCCACATTTGAACCATCAAACCCCACAAGCATTCATCCACGCCCACATGTTAGCTGAAATTCGGCCAGATGAATGGTTGGACACTACGTGATTCTCTGTGTATCGCGTGTTATCGTAACGCCACAAATTTAAACGCCCGTGTTGAGAAGAGCGAAACGGTTTTTCGTCTGTAAAGATGGTGTTTGTCCAGTCGAAGTCTAAATAATTACGTGCAAAATTGAATCTCGCAGTTTTGTGTGCATCTGTTAAGTGAGCTTTCTTAGCATAATGTCTGTAATGCAGCCCAGTGCGGTGCAAATTATTTCTTATTGTTTGTAGACAAACGTCGTATCGTGCCGCAACCCGATATTGGGTACGAGTAAAAGGATGTTCTTCATAATGCTCTTGCATTTCCGTTCTCTGTTGGTTCGTGATTCGACGAACCCCATGATTATGTCGTCGTCTGTCTTTAAGAATACCCTCATCAACGTGCCGTCTGATCCAGGTTCTGACTGTGTTACGACTAATATTTAATTCTCGTGATATTTCCCGAATGCCATAGCCTTGCTCACTGAGCACTACAATCCGAGCTCTTTGTTCAGCCAAGTTGGCCATTAATGATTTGTTTACGGAATTCCTAGCAGGTATAATAATAATAATTAATAATGTATTATGTCCTGGATTGGACTGAATATATCTAATTTTTTACAGACTACTACTTGACATCTGACACATAATGTCATTTTATTTTTAAAATGACAAACTTTTTTCTGAGTAATGAGAAATAGTTTGGATTAACAACATCTTATTTGACTTATCAAAAACATTATTTATTTTACTGATAACAAAGGTTAAAATTGCGTAGATCTCTGACCTGTAATGACGCATTTTTGTTCATATTTAAAACATACTAAGTGCAAATAGTGAAAAAAACCTAAGTACATTTATGATTACAAAGGAACGATCGGCAAAGTGGGTCATGAATCAATTTGTTCGACTGTACATCTAGCAAATATATTATTTTGAAAATCATTTTTTAACATTTGAAACACACTTTAATTAAATATTCATTAGCATGCATAAGTCTGCATTCAATATAATTTTAAAAATAAAATTCACCCACACTTTTACCAGTAAACTCTTACCAATTATTTCAAGACTACGTATACTTATGAATTGGATGTCTGTACAAACTTTATTTATTAAGTTTTTACTTTATTGGATTACCAACAGTTGTTTACACTCCCTAAAAAATTACATAAAAATATCTTCTAATAACTTAGTCTAATGTCACAATGTCTTATAATTAAATCATCAGGCGACCCATCTGCTCCTTTGCCCTCTATAACATAAAAAAAAATCCTCAATTTAAAAATAGAACTGTTAAAAAAAAAAACAACAATACAATAACTAGTGTTGACCGATAATTCTGTAAGTTTAAGTGACAGTAAGCATTTGGGATAAGAACATCATTAGCATAACAGTGCCTGGATTACTGTCACAGATAAGATACAGCAAGGCGTTCATATTATTTGGAAAGAGGTTACAACACTCTAATTACTTAAGATAAAACCTAATATAAATTATTCTTGTGTTATCATGCGTATACCTATTATTTAATTCTTAATTGATCCTATCTAGTCCTATTTCAATTCTTGTGAGTTTAACTTCTTATATTTAGGACTGCCTGCCTATCTGAAGATAAGTGATTACACCTGTACACACAAATACACACAACATTTGTGGTGTCCCTATGTACCTTTGCTTGGTAGACGGCTAGTAATTGCCATCCCAATTTCTCAAGTTAATTTATCAAACCTCGGTTGTTGTTTGGCTCGGTATGTAGCCACAGCCGTGCACTCTAGAAGGATATGTGCAGCCATCTCTTCTTCTCTGTTGGTTAGACTTATATCAAACAGATGTTTGTTAAAAGGACCATGGCATATGATCATACAAGTTATTTTCTGTAATTTTGGTTGTTTTAAGTTTTAGCAGCTTGCAACTTTATTTAGAAGTATGCTTTGGCCTATCTATATTTAATTGTCGCATTATAAAGGCCCTTTTATTATAAAATCAGGTCTATTAAATGAGTTAATTGTTTTTAAAAAGTTATTGTATCTTTTAAATACTATCGCGATTAAGTCCCGAGTTACACATCTAATATTATGTATTTAAAAAAAAATTTTTTGTCTACAAATAGATAGTAATATTATCTGACATTGATATGAGATTGCAATCAAATTTCTTCTCACAAGGCTCAACCTTTTGGAAACGGGCGGTTATAGATCGAAACAAGCAGATGTTATCCATTTTCTTTTCTTTAATAATGTTACATTTGACGAAGCAAACTATTAACTATTGTTGCGGTGACTCTGTGTGTGTTGATCTATAATTTTTAATTATAATAATTATTTATTAAATTGACGATTTCGAATAATTGATGATCAATTTTATGAAATAAACATATTGAATTTAAATTTGAAAGTAATCTTGTTATGGGTCTTGGGTATAGTCTCAAGAACTAGATAAATTCCTCTTTCATTAACATGTTTAGCGTCATGGTTATACACCTTAGTGTAACTCTCACAGGCCAGTATAATATCTATCTCATTTGAGTAGTCAACTTCAGAGACCAGTGTATCCGTGAATATAAACCGCGCCAAAAGTTTTGTATAGAGACTTTGAAGCCCTGGCCCTCACAAATCTTTTGGTGTATCTGGGGTATAAAAGTGTGATTTAGTTTACTGGCCTCTGAAGTTGACTACTCAAGGTGTGTACCAGATATACACTGGCTTGTGAGGGTTGCACTAGGGTGTGTATAATGACGGTCCGGATGTCTTAATAAAAGCATTTCCTGGATCCCTCCTACTTAAGGCGCAGTACGGCACACCGTGTGGTTTTAGTCGGTTCAATTCCGACACACCGCCCCACCGAAAAAACCTGGGGGGGTGACGGCCGAGGGGGTTTCCACACGTACAAAAAAGGGTATATAATGACAAATACACGTGGCGCTGAACGTGTTAAGGAAGAGAATTCATTAAGGAGAAGGTTATTAATAGAAAGAGTTATTAATTTTGGCTGGCTTGAGTGCTGAAGGAGTTCTTTAAAAATCTTTGAAACAGTGAAAATATTTTAAGACGCCTATCGCCTTTACGTTCTGACTGGGTTTATATAAAATAATTTAGCAAAACTAATATCTTCTTTCTTTATTTTACTATCACTTCATTCAGTGAAACTTTGATCTTTGATTTGCCTGAGGTTTTGACCAGGTTGCACTGGCCGTGGTCACAGGCAGACTGAAGGTATGCAATACCTTTTAAATGCGTGATCGCGTTAAGTCCTAAATATTATCATGGAACGCGAAAGTTTAAAAGGTGTTGGCGTGAAAAAGTTAAAAGTTATCAAGCCAATCTTTAAATATAAAAATTTCGCTTCACTTTTGTCCCTGATTAACTTCTAAACTAATGAACCGATTTTCTCTGCACTTTGGTCGAACTTGATAGATACAGTTTTTATCTCAATTTATAGTCACAAAATTTTTTTTTTACAAATTACTTAGCAACGGGCGAGGTAGCTAGTTTGATATAGATTCCAAATAATCCATGCACTGTAGTTTTCACCGTTGCCACCGGATTTTATACATGCATATACTATGCATGTATAAAATCCGGTGGCAACTTGTATCAGGTCCCATGTAATATGTCGACCCGAATGCCATATGTCAGTCACAATTTTAAACTAAGTAGTAACCAAATGCTACATAACTTTCGCGTTTCATGGTATACGCTTACATTACCGGGAATTAACGCGATGCTTTGGCTTGCATATCCATTCCTATGAACTACTTGACGATGCGAGTGCGACAAGGTTATATCCACTCTGTGTTGCGTAAATACCCAAAAATGCGTTAATCCCGTAATGCAATCATAACGGGATTAACTCATTTTTCGGTTCATAGGAACCCAGTGTGTCCTGATTAGCTTTATAATATTAGTAACATATTAATTCTTCTTTATATATATTATTTTATTATGGACTCTATCCCGCGCAAAAATCAGCGCAGGAATTCCACCAATGTCAAGTGTTTTATAATTATACAAGTTAAATAACACAAACGTAAAAAAATGGACGTCTATTCGTCCATCTTGAAAAAATCTCTCTCTTAATTCTTCTTTGTTCTTCATAACAGAAGTCAAGTCAAGTGTCATCAACAGACACAAAATCCACAGATTCAGAACAACTTTTGAAAACACAAATAGTACTATAATTATGTATTTATACGGGAATTAACGCGATCACGAAAAGGTATTACATACCTCTGAATTGCCTGACGTTTCGACCAGGTTGCACAGGCCGTGGTCACAGGCCGTGGTCACAGAGTCAGCCTGTGACCACGGCCAGTGCAACCTGGTCGAAACGTCAGGCAATTCAGAGGTATGTAATACCTTTTCGTGATCGCATTAATTCCCGTATAAATACATAATTATATCATGGAACGCGAAAGTTTAAAAGTTAGTACAAATAGTACTCCTCTATGGAGATCGAACGCCATTATATTCGAGATTAAAACCAAAGTACCTATAGCACTTCACTGTACAAAGAAATTCAAACATAAATATATTGAAAATATATTCCTGATCGGTTCTCCATTGAGCATGACTCATTTGCAAGGATGATAAACTCTTTTGGAATGTCGATAACAATGCGCTTTACCAACACACGGCTTGCTTTCTTTGGACTTATTCTGTTGCCCGCGACTTCGTAAGCATGGAAATTTTGGTGAAATCTATCGAACGGGAATCGTAAATTTTTCCGGGATTAAAAATAGCCCAAGTATTATTCCAGACTATAATGTATCTCTATGCCAAATTTCATCTAGATTCGTTCAGCCGTTTTTGCGTGAAAGAGCAACAAACGTCCATGCATCCTTACAAACTTTCGCCCCTATAATATTATTATTATTTGCCTGTATTATGGGGAGTACTCCGAGGAATTGTTTGGACTTATACCGGCCGCACCGTTTCATGATTATTCAATGCCACAAAACTATCATCCCCATCAATTGTATAATTGGCAATACACCACTGTGCGGTTCTCCAGAAACTTTTTACCTCGCACGACAAATTGTCGCTTGCTGTATTTCCGGACCGATACGACCTTCAAACCTTCAAGAAAAGACAAGACAAGTGCGTTGCCGGCCTTTGAGATGGGAGTACCATCTCAAAGGCCGGCAACGCACTTGTGACTCTTGAGTTGCAGGTGTCCATAGGCGACGGTAGTCGTTTACCATTAGGTGACCCGTTTGGTCGTTTGCCCCCTATACCATAAAAAAATATAATTAGTAAAATTTGGTCTATACCTACCCTATGACCGCGGAGTCTGATTCAATGATTTTTTTATTAGATAGGGTCTAGTTTCTAATAACCATCCCACTAATATTATAAATGTGAAAGTTTGGATGGATCGATCGATTTGTTACTCTTTCACGCAAAAACCAAATTGCGATGAAACTTGGTATGTAGATAGCTGGAGACCTTTATTAACGCATAGGCTACTTTTTATCCCGATATTCGCACGGGATCGAGACTTATGCGGGTGAAACCGCGGGGCGCTGTTAGTGAAAAATAAATGACAAATCTAGGATTAGAAAAGTCTAGTGAAAGTATAGTACTTAATAGGAAGTTTTATTTTGTAACTCGAAATATTTATTGTTGTCACTTTCCCATTGCCTTCGGATAAACCTCTGGCCCACCGGACCCAGACTCATCAGCCGAAATAAGTAGGATTCCCTAACAGAAGTCTAGTGAGGTTCTAATCCATTCGCACACCACCATTTAAAATTAAACCTTATAGATAATTAATAGCAACTAAAACAACATCTGAAATGTGTTCCTTACGTAAACACAAGTCTTGCCAAGAACATTCCTAACAAACTTAATTTATCACAAATATTTCTCACAGTTTCACGTGAATCTTGTTTTCCTCTACAACTGTATTCTATCTTTTTATTTTATATTCAATTTTGTTACTGTTTATATGATATTAATGTGATATTTTCAGTGAAACGTGAAAATAATTCTGGAGAAGTTTTTGTATGAAGTAAGTCTTTAAGAGCACTTTGGTTAAGGAGTTGAATTTTCACCACCGGGCGTGGGTAAAATGTGTGCTATCTCAGATCTGTAATGGAATTCTTACTAATATTATAAATGCGAAAGTAACTCTGTCTGTCGCCCTTTCACGCCAAAACTACTGAACCGATTTGAATGAAATTTGGTACACAGATAGTCTAGAGCCTGAGAAAGGACATAGGCTACTTTTTATTGCGAAAAAAGTGGTGTAAGGGGTTGAAAGGTAAGGATGAAAAGTTGTATGGAAGGATCGTCATATTAAGAGCTAGAAGCTTGAAACTTATTTTTTAGGCTGTTGATTCGATATAAATACACTATAAGTAAATTCTTGGTTAGTTACCTTTACCAGAAACTCATTTTAGTTCGAATATATCTTGTGCCTTTAATCGTTCGTGGCGGTGGCCGGTCTGTGCAATTCTATCGAAATGTCGTCGGTTAAACAAAAAGTATCGTCCCTTAAAATTATTACCGCGATTAATTTCTAATGTACACATGTAATACGCATACAAGTCGTGAACATCTAAAAACAGTTATTTTCACGTCCAAATGTAAGTCTACTCTATTTGTTAAAGAATTATTGGGATTTTTTCTCAATAAAAACTCTAAAAAAACTCAACTAGATATATATTGCTTTGCAAGATGAACACGATCAGCAAAGTATGTGCGTCCCCTTCGTGTATAAGTAAATACATTAAAATGTACTTATATTTATTTATATTCTTTTGGTCAACGACCTGTGGTTACAGCGAATTCATAAACTATACTAATATTATAAAGCTGAAAAGTTTGTTTGGTTGAACGCGTTAATCGCAGGAACTACTGGTTCGAATTAAGAAATTATTTTAGTGTTGGATAGCCCATTTATCGAGGAAAGCTTAAGGCTATATAACATCACGCTACAACCAATAGGAGAGGAGCATCAATGAAAAATGTTGCAAACACATACCTGGTTCAGCAAAAATATGCCTGGGTATTAATGACAATGGCTATTCTTTTCACATAAAGGGTTCCACTTCTCACATTATCACCGTCCTGTGCCAGTCAGTAATTTCATGCGTCAATTTCTCTCAATATGATTTGATTAGATTGTCTTCCACTCTTGTACTCGCTTGTGAATGTTTGTTCTCTATGCGTTCCGAAACCATTGATCAGATTGTGAAGAAACTTTGTTAGGGTGTTCTGGGGACGCCCGCGAGGGTTCCTGGTCAAAAACCTATACCTATATATAAAAAAAAAGGAAAAAATGGCATTACAACGCATGCCGGGTGCAGCCAGTACATAATAATTATAAACATATATGCATCAATCTTTAGGTCATCAAGTAGGTACCTATAGCTTTGTGAAACAAAGGGAAAATAATACACCATCATAGTCTTCGTCAAAAATATAGAATTAAAACATGTTGGTCGTTTCTCGTTCTAACTTATTTACTTGATAATATATATTTTCAGCTTTTACAGTATATGCATAGAGAGTAAAACAAATTTACCAAACAATCCGTTAGCAAATAATACAAAAAAAAATACAACGAAAGAAATACTCACGCTTCTGACAGCTCCATCGCTCGAGAACATTACAAAACCGTTTAGCGATATTGGCTCTTAAGTTGTTTGAGTACACTTAACCCTTTAAGTTGAAAGAACACAATGAGAGTATGACGTAATCACGTAAGCATTCATTGTAAGACTGTTCGTAATTTTGTTACTCGGCAGCATGTTGGGCTACGGACATTGTTGCACAAAGGTTTGTTATGTCAGTGATCTTTTTTTCTTATGTACGATTAAGTTATTGTTGTTACCGGATTTTTAAATCACTTTCTACACTAATAGGGTAGATGACTGTCAAGTCAAACCAGTATCTTTTTAGTAAACGTCAAAACGGTAGCTTCCGTACATTTTTTGTATGAAATACTAAGGGGTGACGTCACGCCTTAGTATTGTCAAATCATTTAGTTTAATGTTAATTTAACAATTATAATCTAAATTAAAAACGTTAAAATAAAACTGGACGACAATTTTTACAGTATTTTAAGTTCTTTTATTGGGACACTTGGCGAAATAATTTATTTCTCTTCAATTGGTTTAAAGTTGAAATTTTTTATTAAATCAATGACGCACATGTATGATGCCTTAATAAATACGTCAGAACTCCCCTTATTTTGTAAGGGAACTGTGTCAACAAACCTCCACACTTTATCAACCGCAATTAGTATATTCCCATAGTTGTGATTTACTTTGTAAGGCGCTTGTCTTAAGAGTCACTGTTGCGAAACTCCGCATAATTCTGCCACACAAGTAATCGCTACATGTCACTTCATATTTCTTTTATTTCTCATTCTCTTTCTCATAACGTGTAATTAGTTTCATTTTTTGTTACTATGATGTAATGATCGCGTTACTAAGAAACTGAAACGACAAAACTCCAAATACCCTACATTGGAAAAACAACCAATCTATCTAATAATATGTCAGGACGAAGATTACTTGGTGGTAGAAATAAATATAATTAAAATTCTCTCTGTAGAATTAATTCCAGCTCTGAGGCTCTGTCAAATTACTGCAAGTAGGTTAACCCAAAAGTGAGGTTATGTATAACTTTATATAACCTGCATTGTGACGGAGTACTAGCGATAATATTCTGTAAACATTTAACCACATTTTTATTTTGGAATAAAGCCATTGTATTGCGTTTCGTGGAAAAATGTCACACTGCTAATCAAATTTGTCAGACTGACAATATTTCCTGAATTCTATAAAATACTAAGTTACAAAGTAAGCTTCACCCACATGGGTATCTATGTGCCGTCCCTATTAATTAATATAGGATCAAGTATTTATTATTTTAAGAAGATAGGGCACTAATTGAAGTCTCGTCTCCCTCCCTAGACGAGACTATACACTACATTCATACATCCCTATGTACGAATGTAGTGTCAACTGTTATAGTTGTGAAAGAAAAATAATTTCCACCCACATTCCACATATTTTTCAATAATATGTTTAACGCATTTGTCAGAAAATGTAATAGAATGTAAAAAAATATTTTGAAATCATTTTACGAATATATAATTATGTATATAGTTAATGCTTATTAATTATTTTCTGTTAAAACAACATCAATTAGTTAAAGCAGCAAATTTTATCCTACTAATATTATAAACGTGAAAGTTTGTGAGTATGGATGGATGGATGGATGGATGGATGTTTGTTACTCTTTCACGCCAAAACTACTGAACCGATTGCGATGAAACTTGGTATATAGATAGCTGGAGACCTGGATTAACATATAGGCTACTTTTTATCTCGATATTCCCACGGGATCGGGACTTACGCGGGTGAAACCGCGGGCACTGCTAGTATAATAATAAAAATATTAAACTCTTTTGACCCTTTCAATACGCAGTCCAATTTATTTATGTGTTGACTAGCTGACCCGACAGACGTCGTTCTGTCAAAAGCTATTGGACTGTGTCAGTCCACAAAATAAAAAAAAACACGATATTTTTCTATTCATAAGAAACTTCCTTTTTTTATTAACCGTCTGATTACAGGCTCTGCCTAGTTTGGGATCAGACGGCCATGTGTGAGGTGTCTCAAGTTATTATTAATATTTTTATTTAGGTTGACAAAACAGACGAGAAAAAGATAATGAGGTGTTTGTCTTGACTTATTTATACATATAGATTAAATACAAAACATGCAATCGAAATCAAAATTATTTATTTCAAGTAAACCCATTGTAGGTATTTTTGAATTGTCAGGAGAAGTCAGTCAGTATAATAATCGCCATCACCTTCTTGCCCTTTTAACATTGTCAATGGCTTTGTCTGGTTTGTAATGTAGTCGTTTTAAGACGGGAAAAGAAGGAAGAAGTTACATTTGAGAGGAACCTAAGGTAAGAAATACAGTAAATCTCGGATGCGGAACGGAACTGAGACAGCAGTATCTCGCAGAGGCCGTGGTCGCGTACCTAAATGTACTGTATTCCCTGTGACTGAAGAGGCCACTACTACAGGAACACCAGCTGGCCAACACATGCAATATATATTTTATATCCCGCAGTTTCACCTGCGTTTATGGCCACTGCTCCGCTCCTATTGGTCTTAGCGTGATGATATATAGCCTATAGCCTTCCTCGATAAATGGGCTATCTAACACTGAAAGAATTTTTCAAATCGGACCAGTAGTGCCTGAGATTAGCGCGTTCAAGCAAACAAAGAAACAAACTTCAGCTTTATACATATATATTAGAATAGATTAGATAGTTACACTAATAAATACGTGAATCGGCTTGTACTAATCTCAACAAAAACTTTGAGAAATGCATTTAGGTCGCATCAAATTCGTCATTGCGTCAATTCATTCTTAAGACTTACAATTGGCTCGATTGGTGCGCGTGATTGAATTAGGTCTGCAAACATGCATTATAATCAATATTGTTTGGTTTAACGTCTATAAACACAGTGATAGTATCGTGGACGCTTTGTACAATTATTATTAACTGATTGTACGCACATCTTGTGCTGATTCACCAACTAAAACTACGAATAAGGGCGAAGGCCTTATTTAGTCTTGAACTAGCTTCTGCCCGCCTCTTCGTTCGCCTTTTTCAATCCCTCGAGAACAGTATTTTTTTCTGGATGAAATGTATGTCCCTATGTCCTTTTGTGTACCCCTGACAACGTCTATGCAAGATTTCCTCATCGGTCGAGTAGCTGAGGTGTAAAAGCGTAGCAAACAAAAAAAGTTTAATTGGGTATTTGCCTATGTCACTACATATTATAAAAAGTCCCCCGCCGAGTCTGTTTGTCTGTTCGCGATAAACTCAAACACTACTGAACGGATTTTCATGCGGTTTTCACCAATAGATAGAGTGATTCATGAGGAAGGTTTAGGTAAGTATATCATTTGTTAAGGTTTTGTGTAAATTGTTTGAAATATGATGATAATTGTTGAAGATGTCTCTGATACTCGTGCGAAATCGGGCGGGTTGCTGGTTTAAAATAAATTATTTCATAGTCTTCATGAAATCTACCACCGCACCGCTCGCCACCGGTAGGGCATTCATCATCACACATTGGAACGTAAATGGTCGCGCATTCACGGTTCCAGAGGAATTTCCTCCGCGAACGCTCCGGCTACAGGGAGGAGAGACTACAGGTCTAGCCGGAGCGTTATGGAATTCTTCAAGAATGGAGTGTATAGGTTTTTAGAGGGTCGGCAACACGCATGCGCGTCCTCTGGACTTGCAAGCGTTCATAGGCTCCGGTAACCGCTTACCGTGAGGCGGGCCGTATACTTGCTTGCCACCGGCGTAGTATAACAAAAAATATATTATTCCTTATATGAAAATGAAAAATTTGGTTTTTTTATATTTTCATCTTGATTAAAACAGAAAATGTTTTAAGAATAGCCAAGTATGGTGTCAAAATATTTATTTCATACTTTCTATAGAAGGTATCGTTTTGTCATAAATTTAATAAAGAGCAAATGATTTGACTTGACTGTCAAATACTGTATTGTCATCCTTGCGCTAGCAAGTCATAGTCAAGTCAGTGAAATCATAGTAATTTCAAGCATTTGTTAACATTTTATAATTGAATTTTTCTAGTCATGTAGCGGACATTGAAAATGTTCCGTTAGAACCCAATTTCGCGGTGCTTAAAATATATATTGATTGGTCTGAAGACTTCTTCAGGTGTGCGATTGTGGTTTCGGGTTTCAAGGAGAATAAATTATGTTCGTGTATCAGTATCAGTGTTTTGATATTTTGTACACATTGGCTAACGGACTTAAAATAAGGCTTTTCAAACAACATGTTAAACAAAAAGTAATAAACTCGTGAGTCAACACTTGAGAGCAATGAATCCGGGTCACATATCTATATACATAGACATTTAATTGTCCATTAAACACAATTTATTTCACTAAGCTAGCATTATTAGTTTCCGAGATTTTTAGATATCTTCATGTGATCCGGGTTCATTGCCCTTGAGTGTATTTTATGATTGCATAATAATATGTACTGGCACATACGTATTACCTGACCTGATACCTAGACTAGATGCATTTTTCTACGTTACATTTTTGACAATGAAAATAGACACATTCATGCATACAAATATTTGCATTCACCGGGAATCGAGTGCTCTACCGCAGCGCCACCTACGTAGGAAGTAGTCAGAAGTCACGCATTTCAAACGCTACATTCTCAATTTATTAATGTCCATCGTTAACTGCACCTTTCAAAAGTTTAATGAAATCGTTAAAATAACAAAAATAAATAATTCTCATCGCCAAAGTGTCGTCAGTATTCTTGATAAACATCGTCGCGGATCATTGGTTACCGCTGCAAATTGCATGCAACTATTGGACGGTAGTTTGCCATTGTAACCGGTAACTAATTCAGTTAGTTTTTATCACTTTAACAGTCGCTTTCAAACTTGCTTTCTTATAATTCTAACTCTTAATATTATAAGTTCGTGAATTTGTTTTGTTCCTTTTACGCCTTAACGTCTGAACCGATCATAATGGAATTTTGAATACACCTTGTCAGAGGTACAGAAAAGGACATCTACCTATAGGGTTATCATCCAGAAAAAAATACTGTTGGAGGAGTACAAAAGCTAGTTGTTTTAAAAACATATATAAAAATATGTGCATGTATAAAAATACTAGCAGCGCCCCGCGATTTCACCCCCGATCCTGTAGGAATGTCCTGATTTAAAGTAACCTATATGTTAATCCAGGTCTCCAACTATCTACATACCAAGTTACATCGCAATCGGTTTAGTAGTTTTGGCGTGAAAGAGTAACAAACATCCATCCATCCATCCTGATGGATGGATGGATGGATGTTTGAAACTTTGACATTTATAATATTAGTGGGATAAACGGTTATAAAAAAAAACTCATCATCATTTTCCTGCCCGTTTCCCAATTTTCATTAGGGTCGGCGCAATGTGTGGCTCTTTATGGGTCCCCAATTTGGGCGGCGACCCTGACGACCCGGAGCTGATCCCTGTCAATTATGACATCAAGGGTCGGCGCGATGTAACATTGCAAAGGGTGTTGGCTAATTTCATTTTTGACCGGCCTGACACCAACCCGTCTTGCGAAGGTAGTCCTTTTAAGAAGGGAGAAAAGGAAGAAGTTAAATTTGTATAAGGAGAAATGAGTAGGAAGAGGAACCTAGGGTAAGGGATACCGCAAGTCTCGGATGAGGAGCGGGACTGACACTGCAGCAGCTCGCAGAGGCCGGGGTCGCAAACCTGAATGTCTAGATTTCCTGTGGTTGGAGAAGCCACTAGGACAGGCACACCAGCTAATATTCTATATCAAAGTAGTACTATTCTCAAATGAATTGTGTAATTTATGACAGTAATGAACACAGTCGAAGTGAATTACCTTATAACACGTGTACGATATCAGTTGGCTGCCAAAGACTTAACAAGAGCGCACGCCATTTGGTACGTACGTGACAAATTGTCATAGACACGAGTCTCCACTTTCTTTAGTTAATTTGATGCAACCATATCAGCTAATGTTGCGTTAAGTTGTTCATGTTGTGAATAGAAAAACTAAGCTACACTATCCTAAAGTAATTAGTGATTCAATTTGTCGGTAAGGGGCTATCCATAAATTACGTCACACGAATTTCATGATTTTTGAACCTCCCTCGTCCTTGTCACAAATTGTCACATTTGCGGGACCCCTCCCCCCTCCCTGGTGTGACGTCACATATTTTGCAATTTCACACCCAAAACTGAAACTTATTTTTTTTTTATAAAATGTAAATGCGTTTGTAGTCTTTCATTTACAGGTAATGTTTTGTGTTTTAATACTTTAGATTTTGACATGTGACGTCAGGAAGCTTATGACCCCCCCACCCCTTGTCACACTTCGTTGACCCCCCTGGTTAACATGTGACGTAATTTATGGATGACCCCTAATGGCATTGGCATAGAGGGATTTTTTGTGAACGAATCTTTTTTTTTTAATACTATCGTTACCTATACCCTGTATTCCTTAAGAGTTCAGGCAGAGGCGTATTAAACACCTAGATTTTGCCAACTAAAATTTATTCTCACTAACGTATATACCCCCATGGGTAAGCCTATTGCCTTTGGGAATTAAAGATGGGAAAATTGGGAGTATATTGAAAAGGCAAAGTAGCAAGAAGGAAAGGGACATTTCTTATGCGGAGGGATTGGATTGGAGAGTGTAAGGAATAGCCCGAGTAAGTCAGGGTCGCATACCTCTATCTCTAACTGGCCGGGAAGACCAAACTCTCTAATAATAGATTTTTTTGAAGTGAAACTTCTTTAGAATCGTGATTTGCAAATTCGATGAAACGAAAAAGCGACACCAAAAAAAGACAATCATATTCATAAATAGGATTTAGACTGCGAGAGAATGAGATAGAATACAAGTATACAATGTTTCCTATAATCTTTGTCTTTGCGCCTGCGTACTACGAAGCCTTCACGTGTATCATTTTTGTGAATTTGCATATTATAATTCGTTGGTTAATTAATTTATGTTAATTATTTAACACATCTGTGTTAATTTGACTAACTTTTATATAAATTATTTAAAATTAAATTATTAACATTAGTAAATTATTTGTGTTGATTTTACTTTTTGTTTCTCATTCGCTCTACTACTAGGCTACTTTTCTGAAGTTTCACTTCTGCCGAGTATGAATTGCACACACACACTTTTTTTATCTGTATTTGGTCAGTGGCCAAAAAGCATTCAGTCTGCACTGATGGTACGCGGACACTGGTGCATATAGACGCTCTGGACACCAGTAATGTCAGCTTCGAAGACGATCTCAATTTTTTCACTACTGGTAACTTAACTGACAAAACAGCACCAGAAAAGGTTTTTTATAATATCAACTTAAAACAAGGGTAATTGAACTTAAACGACAATAGCATTTACCTAAAATTACCTAAACAAGAAATTAACTTAGTTATAAGGATTATCAAGAATACTAGTAATATGTGACTCACATTACTGGTAGACTTTAAAAAAAATTTACTGTGCATAAACTATGAATAATAGCATAATATATGCATATTCTCAATCTGTAAAGCCGCGTTCCTATAATCAAGAAACGATTCGTTTTGCTTACGGACGGTAAAATTTTCGTTGAAAATCAACGAAACTTTGCCGTCCGTAAGCAAAACGAATCGTTTGTATGTTATTCTGCTAAGTCAAAACTTCCATTAAAATTAGTATTGAAAATGGGAAAGTGACAAATAACTTCCAAATTAATACTGTCGTAACCGTCCTATATAACAATTATCCAGCAAATAACCAGTCAAAGCGATATCACTAGTTATCAGCGAATCAACGTTAAACTAAAATAGCGAGTTATTAGACTCCTACGTTTGCTTAGAAAACTGACCGGGGAAGACATGCAACATTAAGAGTCATACTTGGCAACAAAATCATTATCAATTCAACTTCTAGATTCATTAGAGTATTAACCCCCAATCTGATATGAATAGGAATCCCGTCGGATTATTTATTACGCACAGACTAATCGTGATTACATCACTCAGCGCTGCAAGCGAAATTGGATAGTTAAGCTTCTACAAGATTCAATTAGCTTATTGTAGCCCACTGTTCGATATAGGCCTCTCTCAATGTGCGCCATAGCACCTGGTCCTCCGATTCCGCATCCAGTCTATCCGAGCTACCTTCTTCAGGTCGTCCTTCCTTCCGATTACCGCATCTAAGCTCTAAGACCTGTTTGCTCCAACGGCCATCGGTCCTTCGGCATACGTGGCCAGCCCATTGCCGCTTCAGCAATTTTTCTGAAGATTATAATCGTAAATGTAAACTACAAGACGATTGCTATACTAACTTTTAAACTTTCGCGTTCCATGATATAATTATGTACATATGCGGGAATTAAGGCAGACCCTTGAGTCAGCCTGTGATCCCGGCCAGTTCAACCTGGTCGAAACGTCAGGTAATTCAGACCGAAACGTCAGTCATACCTATTTCGTGATCGCGTGAATTCCCGTATATACATAATAATAAGATGAAGATTGATTAATAAAAGCTTACATAATCATCTATAAACGGCATAACTACACGCGAAACAATGAATTGGTCATATACTTATAGGAACGAAACATTGGCAGCTGCCAAATTTACTGACCAGCCAATGTCACCTTACTAAAGTATCTAAAACCACTTCTTAACGCTGCCAAAGTTTCCTAGATATCTTTTTACTTACTAATGTAGAAATATCGTACACACGTACATAAACTCACGCCTTTCTCAGTTCGGGGCAGGCAGAGACGACGGCCCGCTACTTGTTTCTATCCTTGCAAATGTAACCGGCCTCCTGTATTGTATCTTTTATACAACCTCTCCGATTTCGGGTCTGACCTGCTCTTTCTTAAGGAAATATCGTATTCGGCCATTAAGTGATTGGCAGCCACCCCCGACTTTATCTGCGTATGTATCTTCAGATTTTTAATACAGTATCCAATTTAACTGTAATGATGGTTCACTAGTTTTTCGATAATGGTTTTGTATTAGAAAATATAGACAGGCAAACTTTCTGTTAGAACTTACAGAGAAACGATTTCAACTTTTTTTTTTTATGTATAACGGTTAATATATGTACCTACGTCATGCAAGAGATGCTATAGCTCTCAGACAGCAGGATAATTTGGCAAATTTACTCAATAAATTAAAAAAAATATAGCATATTTCTTATTCTGATCTACATATTGATATAAACTAAAGCTTCTGTAAAGATTTCTCAAAATCCGTTCAGTAGCTTTTACGCGAAAGAGTAACAAACAACCTCACAAACTTTCACCTTTGTAATGTTACTAGAATTAGTGGGATAGGATTCAAGGCCTAGAAGAACTATTCAAGTAACAATATTTTAGGAAATCTAGGTGACATACTTAAAAAAAAATGTATTTATGAGCCAAGAAAGTCACGGTCACTCATCAACTGTGTGCACAATGACAAGGTAAATTAATGAATAGGTATTTTTTTTAGTGTGGAAACCGTGGCTAGTGTTCAAATCGGAAGCGAACCGACTAAAACCGTACGGTGTTCGATAACGGGTTTGTTTATTGCATTGGCTCAGGTATAACTTAAAGTTCTCAAGAATCAATGAATAGGTACTAGAAAATTAGAGTAAGTGCCTTAGGGGTTACATGAGACTTCCGAATAATCTCATCTAACCTATTGTTTCTGTTTTTAAAACATTGTGATGAATTTAAAACACAAAAGAGTATTTGGTACTTACTTGGTGTCATCACTTCATGATAATTCGTTCTGTTCGTAGGTCTAATATGGACAAAAACGAATTTCCTTTTTATATGTAAAATACTCAATATGTCAATTTTCTACACCGTCATTGTTCTGCGATTATGACAATCTTTATAACGGCACACCAATGTTGAGTTAGAAAACAACATTTCAACTTGTGCGAATTTAAGTTAACGGCAAGTAAACACCAAACCGATTTCAAGAATTCATTCAAAATTTTAATGAGTAGGTACACTAATCCAATCAGTCGCAGAAACACTAAAGATAACTTTGTGACCCGGGCTAAGTCAGGGCTGAACGATATAAAAATGATACGGTTTCAAAACCGCAATTTTTCCTAAGACTCGGACGAATTTATTGTTATCTTTTTGTAAACATCCTAATTACTATCCATATATTACTTGTTAGTCTTATAGAACTCGATTCACGAGATGCTTCCATACAGTGGTAGAACAATTTGGATCTCTAATTCCTTTAATTTAATTTATTTTGGCTTATTCTCTTTCGGTGTTTATGGTTTTCAGATGAATTTACTGTTAACGGGGAAATTATTACTCTTTATTTCAGGTCATCGGTCAATTTGATGTGTGAGTATGTGGTTCAAATTTGAGTACTCGTCATAAAAAATGCCATTAGTGGCGTAAAGAAGAACCACAATTCTGAATTTCAATCCTAAACGTTTCCATTTTTTGTCGCTAAGAATGTGTCAGTAAGTAAGCAAAATACATAAGTAATTATAACCAAAAGCGCAATTTACCAACCTACGTGCTTATTTAAAACAAATGAAACATTTAACCTGTGACTTCGAAAAGTCATAATGATAGGTTCTCTCGTTGCTTTGACAGCATGACAATAGATCCAAAATGGACAGCTGCATAAATTTTTAAAATTTAGTAAAGCATACCGTACTATCCTATATATATATATATATATATAATGAGCTCTTTGATTTGAGCTCTTTTGCCCACTTAAATTGATTGAGTTGGAGAGAAGCTAGGTGTTATTTTTCATTGTTCATTCAACTTAAAGTTAATGCTGCGGAGCCGCACGGGTCCTCCTCGTTTATTAATAAATACCAGGACTATTATTGCTGTTGCATTATTAATATATTATACATGCAAAAGTGAATTTGTTTGTTACGTTTTCGTTTCATTCGTCTGGGTTACGGTGAAGAATATAGGGTTTCTTTTATTTAGAACAAAAAATACCTGTACTTTTACCCTATATTCTTCACTGTAATTATTTTTTACTCTGCGAGTAATAGAAAAATAGCTTTTACGCGAGCGAAGCCTCTGGAAGAAGCTAGTATTATATAGTTATGAGCGAATGACATCGTTTTCTTTGAAGATTCACATCAACGTGTCAGCCCCGCCATTCTGTTGTACAATATTCGGCCATCACAATGGTTTAAGATTTACACGACCTACATACGGACGACCGCGCCAAGTGTCTGACATTTACGATTTTAAAAATAAGTTGGTGTACTCTGACAGCAGATAAACAAAGCGTTGCTTCATGAATCCTTCGTTTATAGCTGTTATATTAACATATCCTAATTTAATTAAGGAAGCTGCTCGTGTTTCTGATGAAGCTGAAACATTAATTCAACATGGAGAATAACATTCTGGGATATAATATACAGCGCTATTTAGACCCAAACTAAGCATGTCTTGTACTCAGGGGACCAGAACACTGATAAACTTACTTAAATATGTGTAAGTGTTAATACATAAATATTATACATATGTATTCCTTTTAGTAATAATATTTTAAGAACGAAGTTGTCATTTACTTAGAAAAATTTACGAAAAGTTTTGCAATTCTGTTAATCTTGAAGAGACTGCAACAATTTTCAGTGCACGTATTTTGACATCCAAGGGTAAAAAGCACGTGTGTAGTACATGCTAAAGTGATTGTATGCTGAAATATGTACAGTCTGCAACTATTAATTAAAACCAAATAGTACGTAGGTATTATTCTAAATACAAAGGAATCAACGACACATCTTTGTCGAAACGGAACTACATACATTACAAACTATAATCGTTGTGTGGTCTTAGCACAATGGATCGGGTGTCGAGTGGCGTTCTACACACCTATGTACATACTAAAACAGCTAATACAATCGTTAGTACAAGAATTAAGTGTGTTCTTTATAATTTCAGTCATACGCACACACATATTTGCATTCATTGACTTATGTTACATTCCTGAGTTTCTTGAATCGATTGTTATAATCATCAATTAATCTTTAGATGTAGAAACAATCGGCTTAGTGACACACAACACTTATTGTGCGAAACAATAACTTCGTAATTTTATAATAACAAGATTGAATTAGTTGATTCTCGAATAATTAGTGTTGATTCACGTCCGTTTATAATTTAAGAACACCTTTCATTGCGCACTGAAACACAAATTGCACGTATCAAATATCAAACAGCTTAAAGTTGGCTTTGGCAGAATGAAAATAAACGAAATATGGATATCCATAAATAGATCTGGAGATATTACGTAACAGACGTTGATATATGTTAGTGTTTGCAGGATTTCAGACCCAAATGCGTGGTGCGTGACTGGAGACAAAGATTGATCGTCCGTAGCGTCCTTAATAAGAAGTTAGTGCCCATTTACTGTGACTGGGAAGTGATTTCAGACAGACAAATATGTAACACACAAAGAAAAATACGAGACATATGATTAACCCACCTTTATATATAGATCTTCTTAATTGAATTGATTTGTAAGACAATGTAAAGCTCTGCAAAACTTCAAAGAAGGTTACGCATTCAACATACATTCTTGAAACTATCCTTGACATTTGCAAGCGATACCTGTACAAGATTACTTAATGAATCTAAATTTACACATATCAAATAGTATTCGGAGTATCAGAACCAGTGCTACGAGGAAGTGTTAAATCAAGCCGTGATGTATTTTAACACAAATGCATGAAGTGGTGTAGCATTGTCTGCAGTGACATAACGCTTCGTGTGGCTAAAATTAGCCAATCGAATCTCGCGTGCGCGTGCGCTTCGTTGCAGGTGCGCGCAGTGTTGCCACACGCGAAAATGCAACTCTATGTAGTAGGTAGTGAAAAAGTGGTAAAATCTTATTCAGCTTATTTACATATAAGCTTACGTACATATTCGTAATTACTTACGCACTTGTTCGTCATATTTATTATAGGCCTAGGTCGTCACAGTTATTTTACCGTTTAAAGAATAAAAATGACAACATAATATTCAGACGAAAAAGAAAAAAATCTAATAAATACCTACGGTATGATTTCAAGCCATTTTGAAGTCAAGAAAATAGGTACCTAAAAAGTTACAAGTTGATGTAATAGAGTTTTGTTTTAAGTTGGACTTTTGTTTAGCATTTTAAATTAAAATTATCAGTTTTATTGAAACTCTTTAGTCGCGTTATCGTGATTAAGTAACACATGTTTACATCTTTGGTTATAGTATCTACTTACGTGATACGTGTTAATAGTACCTACCTAATGTCTATAGTTTAAAAGCGGGCATGTGTGGCAAATGAAAGCACTGCACTAAATATCTGTCACAACATTTTTAGTGTTGCCATGTTTATTGGTGATAATGTTGATCAAAGAATGCCAGCACACTGTACACTCGACAGGTCTATGTACTATATCCCCATTCGACTACAGTCCATACAGTATGAGAACTAGCTACACCCGCGTTCGTTATTTGTGTATTATATAATGACTTAATACTTTATGTTACCTTAATATGAATTTTCATGTATTTCCATTTAAAAATCATCCCACTAATATTATAAATGTGAAAGTTTGGATGGATGTTTGTTACTCTTTCACGCAAAAACCACTGAACCGATTGCAATGTAACTTGGTATGTAGATAGCTGGAGACGTGGATTAACGCATAGGCTACGTTTTATCCCGATATTCCCACGGGATCGGGACTTACGCGGGTAAAACCACGGGCCGCTGCTAGCCTCCTATATTTCCAAAAAACTTGGTATGACGTCATTCAAAATTTTATCTTACAGAACTACAATCCCTTTTTTTATGTCTTTAGTGGTTGAATATTAAAAAAATCTATATTGGCGGGTTCCTACTCCCAATGAGGAATCTAGGACTTTCAAATTTGTTGCATTTATACTTTCTAAGATTTCGTGATGAATCAGTGAGTGGTACTTCGCTTTTATATCATTTCATACATATCATAAATTTAAAATTTAAAACACCCCCGACTCGAAAATCCTTTCAACGATTACAAAATGCACTACATTACATCATTTTGGAAAAGAGCTGATACTCTTACACTGCTGCACCGATATTAACCAAACATAGGTAAGAACTACCGCAAGGAAAATGGCTTTCAAATGAAAAAAAAAAACAATTTGAAATCGGTCCATCTGTTTGAGAGCTGCGATGCCACAGACAGACACACACACACACACAGACATCGACGTCAAACTTATAACACCTCTCTTTTTGCGTCGGGGGTTAATAAAACAAAATCCTCGCCGCGTCTGTCTGTCTGTTCGCGATAAACTCAATAACTACCTAATGGATTTTTATACGGTTTTCACCAATAGACTGAGTGATGAGGAAGGTTTAAGTGTATAATTATTTAAGATTTTATGTAAAATGGCCAAAATATGACGATGATTGTTGAAGATATCGGATAAATAAATGCTTTGCTACCCGTGCGAAGCCGGGGCATGTTGCTAGTAGACATATATATAGGTTGGGCTACTGAACTCCTAATTAAAGATATAATTTGGTTTTGCACTTCGCGGTATGCATCTGCATTTAGCTCGGATGGTTTAGTGCCAACGTCTCAGGTGCGAACTGTGTTATCAATTACCAAATACCATTCCGGCAAGCTACTGATTTAGATTATTGCCTTCAGTTTTATTTGAAATGTCAACAGTTATATTTTGCTCTAAGTGAGTCACTTAAAGATAATATAAGCTTCTATTTTGACTTCGAAATCATGAGTATAATAATAATAACATAGCGAAACTAAGCATAGGGTTTGAGGACAAGGAAAGCCATACTTATATCGTTTTGTTCTAAATGCATCATCATCATCTTCGTACGCTTATGCTAAACAAGAGAGGTTGTTTGTTTTATGGCCGGCCGCCTGCCTGACGCCAACCCTTCTTGGGCATGTAAGCGTTTTAAGACGGGGTAAAAAATAAGAAGGTTTTGTATAAGGAAAAATGGGTAGGGAGAAAAACGGGACTGAGACTGCAGTAGCTCGCAGAGGCCGGGGTCGTACCCATGTCCTGTATTTACTGTGACTGGAGAGGTCATTAGAACATTAACACCAACTAGCCATTTTTTCTAAATACATGTATGAACATATATTATATATAGACCCACCCAGATTTTCTCCGAGCGGGAATTTTGTAAGTTCTTCGCGCAGCTCAAACTTACACGCTGTATAAATAAAAATAAATGACAAATAGTGTACTTTGGTAAGCGCATCACTTTAAAATGAGTGGACAGTTTTGGCTAAATTTATGCAAGAGTAGAAAACGACTAAAGAAAAGAAGAATGGACTGTGTGAATGAGGACATACCTGGCAAGGGAGGAAGCAGTGAATATATATTAATGACGAATGGTCAGGTAGAATGGAAGAAGACTAAACACATTGCACCGATCCCATATAAATTTGGGAATAGGATAAGAAAATGATGTTGATCAGTTCAGTAACTCCAAGATATCAAATTATAGTATTGTCATCCGCACTACAAAGTTTCAATTCGCATTTCAATACGACAATAGAAATAGGTTAAAATTCACTTCCAAGATTTGGTTACACGTACACACAAAAGCGTTTTAAAAATTACAAGTGTCCCACCGGTATTGGGTACAAGTCCTCAACTAAAACTTAAAAAAAAACTATTATTGACTATAGGAGGATTATCGGCTAAAAATCTCTATTATTTCATTAATATCGAAATCATATTTGTCAATAATCTGAAACATTTTAATAAGAATCTCTACAGTAATTGATGCAGTAAATTATTGTTTTCTCTCATCATTAAACCAGTTTCTTGTTATATATCTGCATGTTTCGCAACTGTTTATAGTTGCTGTTAATTATGTTCTTTTTACATTTAAGTTGCTGTATGCCGGACGTGTGCTGGCTTTCAAAAGTACCCCCATTCTTTCAATTGTTAACAGTCATTATCCTTTCATTAATAAAGTTCCTAATGTCAACATTAAAGGGGAGGGTCTAGGACGGTTAACTGCACCTATTTCGTTTATAACTGTAATATATTTCAGAGATAATTTAGAGCTCTTTTAACTTCGTAAAACAGGGCAGTTGGTTTGTTTGAACTATTCACCAAATTACGGATTTAATGTTTGTGGGTAGGTATTTATGTGACGTGCACAAATTATATTGCCGGTAATATCATTTCTATTATCTAACAATAGTAGGGATCTTGACAAATAACTGAAAACCGAGTAATCGTAATAACTAAAACGACTTAAGTTTAAGTGGTTGCCAACTTGCCAGTTCAAACTCTACTCAGTGCCCTAACGTCGTGAACTCCTAAAACAAGCATTTAGCTTAGCTGGATAGTGATGACGACGAGTGACATAAATGATGAGCATGGATGAACTACATAGCGTTTGAAGATTTTGGAAACTGACATCATGACACCTACTGGTCTCTGTACTTTACAGTCTGGCATTATGGTGTCTCTTTTTACTAGCTTTTTCCCGCGACTTCGGGACTCAGGACTCGGGAACAGTAATTTCGGTTCTGGGTGAAATACTATGTCTTGACAAAGTGTATGCAAAATTCCACGATGATCAGTCCAGTACTTACGCCGTAAAAGCGTAACAAACAAATTACAGGTACAAGACTGTTCTTCATCTAACATTTTGATGCATTATCTATGCACTATTCACCAAATCATAAACCTTCGTACTAACAATTCAATTTATCTCCAGATTTCTCCCGATATAAATTTGAAACGACTCGTGTAAGGTGCACGATATTACCGAAATTCCGTGAGAATTCAATGTGTTTCAGACACGTCATTGCATTACATTACACCCACTCAGCATCCAAATATACGTATAAACCGAGAAAGATACATTCGAAATATATGAGGAGCGAATGCGTTGTAAGCGATTTTAGATATTAACATGCTTTCACTTGGTCGTTTTATATATTATCTCTGGTCTGGCTGAAAGCTGTAACGGTCAATGGAGAGTGCCAGTCAAGTGCTAACGGAATATTTTAGTGTTTCCTTAAGTTTATACTGATACCAACGAAGCAGACTATAATTTCACAAACTCTGAAGCGAATTTCTTTAGTTCATTTCAGCACACTTTTTATCAATAAAAATCTGTATTGACGTAAATAACCTTTAACATTTTGCTTAGAACGGATAGGATTGGATACATTATATTAATGGTTAAAGTCACACGGATTAATATCCCTAACGCCTAAACTAGGTATTCCGACTCAGGAGTTCTACCGTCACTATGATCTCAATGTACAATTTTTAAGCAATATTTCTAAGTGTGGAGGGATGGATGTCATGTCCCTCAGATCTACCGGGGCCCAACGGTTGATATTGGCAAAATTGGTGTATATACGTTGCGCAATGCAGGATTAGTGCATCTTCGCTAGATGATGTTAAAGTATGTTTTTGCTGTACGTAGAAGTTGTCACACAAGTAATATAATTTTGTATTGCTGTTGAGTTTAGTCGCCAAAACTCAATGGGTTTTGGGTTGCTGAGTGACACCACTGATGGTCAGATCCTATGTCGCGTATAGGAACTGGTGCAGTAATTACGCAACTTGTTTTTGAAAGTTACTTTATTATATTTTTTTGCCATCATCAGAAAACTGTCTTCTAGTTTTTCCATTTCAAGTGTGTAGACGTGTCGTGTCAGTGATTTTATTAGGAAGTGCCGATCAGTGAAATCTCGTGTGATGTATAAATAGGGAGAGACGTGTTATCTAACGAGACCAGTCAAGATCTCCTAAGATGGCCACTTTTCTAAACATTTTTCTTCGTGCGTTCGTAATTGATTAGTGTAAGCTTTATGATAAGACGATTATTTCTATGTCATACTTAGCTTATTGTCACGGCTACTCAATGTCTCAACCTCTCAAAGGCCTCAGACAAAATATCCTCATTTCACTTTTTAAATGGACGCTTTAGTTCATATTATGTTTTGTAACACAACATTTAAAAAATATTCCTGAAGTTTTCTAATTAAAAAAATGTATTCAACTATAAATGTTTTGATAGAGGAATTCGGTTTTATTTCGCTTTAGCTTACTGATCTGGTTTTATATTATATAGTTTTACTAGCAACCTGCCCCGGCTTCGCACGGGTAGCAGAGAGATCTTCAACAATCATCAACATATTTCAATCAATTTACACAAAATCTTAACAAATTATACACTTAAACCTTCCTCATGAATCACTCTGTCTATTAGTGAAAACCGCATGAAAATCTATTCAATAATTTTTAGTTTATCGCGAACAGACAGACGCGGCGGGGGGCTTTGTTTTATAATATATAAAATCAGCGTTGATCAATATGTATATATAATATATAATAGTGTATCATATATAATAAACTAGCAGCGGCTCGCGGTTTCCCCCGCGTAAGTCCCGATCCCGTGGAAATATCGGGATAAAAAGCAGCCTATGCGTTATTCTAGGTCTCCAGCTATCTACATACCAAGTTGCATCGCAATCGGTTCAGTGGTTTTCACGTGAAGAAGTAACAAACATCCATCCATCCATCCATCCAAACTTTCACATTTATAATATTAGTAGGATGTGGCAAAAGCCGTCATGTATGTTTGGCAAAATAGAGATTTCCTCATCATCATCATCATGAACTTACAACTTCCTTTAATCTCCTACCAAATCATCACTGTCTGGAATTTGTATCTAAATTTGAACGGTTTAATGATCGTAAATCAATAGGAAAATTAAAAATTGGTAACGTAACTAGAAGGCAGTGTCTGTCATGTTTTTGCTCACGGTATCGCGTTACTGCACGGTGTTTATAATGAACATTTGACCGACATTTCCTTTAACCGTAATTTTAACAAATTAACCGAACGCTTCCAAGAATTGTTGTCGTATTTAATATGATACAACACGTTTTATTCAGTGTCTTTATCACCATTTCATACGCATCCGATTTCATGTGTGTATTAAAAAATGCGATTTTTTACCGAGATGATAATAATTACACATTGTTTGTGATTGCCAATGTCACTGCACATTTAACCAATTTAACGATGCATATAATTCTTCTGTAATTATATTCTACCTTATTATCATTTCTTAACGACATATCAGTCCTCGTCTACTTTTAATAGGCTGCTAAAGGAATTGAGCTAAGTTCATACTTATAAATAGTTATATGTTCCGTCTGCCCTATTTGTCAACCTAATCAGAGTCGTTCATTATATTCTGAGTCTAGTCTAGAGTTCATAGGTCTTCTATTTCATATGAAAAATAGTTTTCTTTTGTCTTCTGTCTGCAGTGTCAAATTCTTAATTAATTTATTTTGAATCACCATAAAGTTCTTTTGATATAAAACGTCCATCACATTTTATACCTGCCATATCCGGCAGTATGCAAATGATCTTCAACTTCCGTGATATTTTATACTTAATTTTCTCCAGGAATTCAAAGAAAAACTACTCATGATCATCTTTTTCGGACGCAACTTTAGTTAATGCTATTTTTCTGGGTGAATCTTCGTCACTTTTAAGTTGAGTTTTATGCTCAATCATTCGCTTAGCTGACAGAATGACAAGTCATTATTTATTTAAAACAAAAGCAAAGCTAATACTGGACTTAATAACAGCACTATTTTTGATGCGCTTAGATGTAGTCGCTCAGAATACTACACTTTGGGTATTCAGGTACAAGTACTCATTAAAAGGTGAGGTATTAGTAACGGCATCTACAAATATTTATGTTTTAATTCTTGCAAGCGTTCGATTAGAGCCACAATTCTTTGACATGCTCCGAGTATTTTCGTCTGTTACGACATATCAGAGTTATAAAGAGCAGTGTCCACAGCATCTAATAATAGATTTTACGAGAAATCTAACAAATCAAACAAAGTGCAACCATATTTACCCGTTTGTTTTCTTAAATTTGAAGGTTCCCATCCTCCCTCCAACAGGCGTCGGGTTACATTGCCCATAGTTTTAATTGGGACGGTCCTAAATTTAGAAAATTGACTTTTTAGTGTTGCCGTGTTCTTGTTTTAACTCACCGGCCGCCCGAGAATGTTTTAACCTATAAATGATTGCCGTATAAATATGCTGTGAATGCTTTCTTATGGCCGCCTGGTGCTTTCATGTTAACATGTATTATGTTCGATGGAATTATTTTGCTTGTCAGAGTTTCAAGGTTTTATCTTATTTTGTTGAGAGAAAGGATAAATTGTTTCTATTTATACATTTAGTTTACATCTTTTGGCAAGATTTTCATGGCATGTGAACAAGACATGTGAGTGCATGTGGCACTCAATTCACAATCAATGTATATTGTGGAAATATTCGGAAAACTACAGTCATTGAAGGAATGTTTAACTAAAATAAGACAAACAAAGTTTTTGCATAATCATAAAGGTGTCTATTCCACAAACCGAGAAAGTATAGAAGCCTGGGTAAAAAAAGTAAAGTAGGCTAGTAAAATAACGATGCGTCTTAACGTACGCAAATAACGAAATAATCGAGGCTGATCAGAGTTGAACCCGCAACCCTGACCGACAACGGACGGGAACTAAAGCTCTTCGGGACCTCGAGAAATAATCGATTTGTACATACAGTACGCTAGACGGAACGGCCGGTTCCATCATCTACCAAATAATCCTAATCTCCTATTCGCCAAGCCATGATTCTGACCATTAACGAGAATAGGTGGCTCTTCAGGGCTGCGAGAAAAAAAACCTCTACAGTCACCCAGGCAGACAAACCTTCACCCGGCCCCGAAAAAGGTGACTTAGTCGACTTTTCGAAAGAGGTAGCGGGATTGATTTTCCTTCAAATGAAAAGTGTTATTAGAGATGTAGACCACAACCTGCTGGAGGTTAGTGACTCAGCCACTGTGTTGCATGTGGACATCGTTTTAATTGTAGTTGCAGAAGCCACAGTTAGTAGGGAAATTGACGATAATATTGCAAAATCATGAATTACGCAGCAAAAGCCATGTTCACGTAAATAAAACCATAGGTGGATTGTTGAAATGGCGCCAAACACGTAGTTTACACAGTAAACAAACATTTTATTTAATATCGCGCGTCATATGGATTAGGTGCTCCGGTCGTCACGACTTCTACAATGTTCCCTGAGCAGTCAAACGAGCAGACGGGTCACCTGATGGTAAATGACTACCGCCGCCCATAGGCACCTGCAACTCGAGGGTCACAAGTGCGTTGCCGGCCTTTAAGGTGGGAATAGGAGAAGAGTGGAAGGGGGAAGGTCTGGAGGAAAGGATGGAAAAGGGGGAGGGAAGGGTGAAGAGGAGGAGGGAGAGGGAAGATTTAGGGCCTCCGGTAACCTCGCTCATTCGGCGAAAAGCAATGCATGCATTGTTTCTCTGCCAGTCTTCTGTTAGGCCGTGGTATCACTCCGGTCGAGCCGTATACGTGCCGAAGCATGGCTCCCCCACGATTAAATCTTTCTTGTCCGCTCTTTTCTTTTTAAACTTACCTTATCTTTTTCTTCGTTTGTAACTGTACTACACGGAATCTTGCTATTCAGTTCCAAACTGCTAAGCTTCATAATAGCTATACTAAAAACCACACGGTGTTTCCGAAATCAAGAGTTATGCGCAATAGCCGATGCCATAGCCGTTGTTAAAATAATTTCCAAATTAATTATTACTAGCAGTGCCCCGCGGTTTCACTCGCGTAAGTCCCGATCCTGTGGGAATATCGGGATAAGCCTAAGCGTTAATCCAGGTCTCCAGCTATCTTCATATCGAGTTTCATCGCAATCGGTTGTGTGGTTTTTGCGTGAAATAGTAACAAACATCTATCCATCCAAACTTTCAAATTTTTAATATTAGTGGGATGACAAATACCCCAACGCCATCCCAACAATATATATTTCTTCTTCGCAATTGCAATAATAAAAGTATATAAGCAAGGCTAAAGACGGACACTACTGCCTCTTTAATGATAAGAAGAAGAAATAATAGCTTTATCCACTTGAAACCTGTAACTCCGCAACGAAAACTGAAAATAAACTAATATGCCAATTATTGATCATTCCCAGCTGATGTATTCCACCTACTCTACACCTCCACCTGCCCACTGACCTTTTAATGATAGGCTAGACATCATACCCCAAATACAGCACATGAATCAAAGTTGCCCTCCCCCGGCCAAAAGCTGCATACACCCGTGCTTACATGAACATCTGAGAGAATGAAATTTTGCAACAAGTTATCAGACGCCGCAGTAGAGCAAAAAATCAAATTTATTTGCTAAATAATGCACCTGTGTTTTAGCAAATAAACAAGATTTGATTTGATTTAGAGCATTGACTGCAACGTTCCAGTTAGCTTCAGAGTTCGCAGGTTTGATGCCCGTTCAGTGCAAATATTTGTATGCATGAATATTGCTATTTACATAGTATGTATGTATGTCTGTGTTCCAAAACCCATAGAGCAAGCTATGCTTAGATTCAATATTTTTTTTATGCGACATCTGTTGTCGAACATATGTCATCAGATATTTCATGAGCATTGTCTTAAAAAAATAGCACATTGACACATTTTTTGACGTCAGTATCATCGGCATCGTAATTGTAAGACAGACACGCAATGATACCTTTGTATGACAAGTCATACTTTCATGAATCAATGTTACCCAAAATCACTACTCTAGTGATACATTTTCGTATAAATAACAAAAATTTTAATAAAACGCTCAGTGAAAAGAAAGCAGTTGAGCCGTACTGACGTGTATTTTCGTTGCAGTTAAAGTGACTATTCAGTATTTTATTGTATTCGTTTTTTTGGTAAAAGAGTTAATCATATTAAAAACTCAAGATGCGTATCATGGCTCCAGTTTCTTTTGGTACGTTTGTTAATGTGTCTTTCATGTGTAACATGTTAATTAATGTAATTTTTGTTGACTGAATATTGTAATTGGTTATGGCAATTATGATTTGTTATTTCGATGACAAGTGAAGGGAAATACAATAATAGAAGAAGAAGTGTTTATGAAAATAACAGTTTTGCGCGGCTTCGTTCACGTTAAAGATATTTTTCTTGGGAGTTTCTTGAGCCTTGGAAGCAGTGTTTTTTTCTGGAGGACCAGGTCTCTATGAGCTTTTCTGTACCCTTGACAACGTTGAAGCTTGAAAGCGTTACAAACAAAAAACTCACATTGACATGTTTAATTAAGTTAAAAAATGGGTGTGAGGTAAAAAAAACAGCTTCAAGGGACCGCAGACGTTATGTATTTGGTATTAATTTCAACTTGATGCGTCCACGGGTTCCTGAGAAAAAGGTCTTGAGACAGACAGACGGACAACAAAGTGATCCTATAAGGGTTCCTTTTTTCCTTTTGAGGAAGGGAACCCTAAAAACTGTGTTTATATGGTAAGCTGAACTTTTTTAAATAAAATTTATACTGAAATATAATAAAGCTGAAGAGGTTTTTGGTTTAAACGCGCTAATCTCTAAAACTATTAGTCGAATTTGAGTAATTCATTTGGTATTGGATAGAGTATTCATTGAGGAAAGTTATAAGCTATGTAACATCACGCTACGACTCTTAGGAGCGGAGCAGTGACCTTGAACGCAGGTGAAACTGCGAGAAACGGCTAGTAATCACTACATAATATAAAACAAAGTTCCCCGCCGCGTCTGTCTGTCTGTCTGTTCGCGATAAACTCAAAAAATACTGAACGGGGTTTCATACGGTTATCACCAATAGATAGAGCGATTCATGAGGAAGGTTTAGGTATATAATTTGTTAAGGTTTGGTGTAAATTGGTTGAAATATATTGATGATTGTTGAAGACGTTTCTGCTACCCGTGCGAAGTCGGGGCAGGTTGCTAGTAATAATATAGAAAACTGAAATAGAAAAATATTTGCTTCGCGATTACGCCATTTTGCGTAAAATTTTCTTTCGTTCGTAACTAATGAGTAGCAACACGCAACTTGTGATTGTGACACAACAAACCTTTGTTAGATATCCAGTTTAACGTAAATGGAACAGCGAAACCATTGTTTATCAGTTAACTAGCAACCCGCCCCGGCTTCGCACGGGTAAACGGGAAACTGAAAAACTATTGAACGGATTTTTATGCGGTTTTCACCAATAGATAAAGCGATTCATGAGGAAGGTTTAGGTATATAATTTGGTAAGGTTTTGTGTAAATTGGTTGAAATATGATGATGATTGTTGAAGATGTCTCTGCTACCCGTGCGAAGCCGGGGAGGGTTGCGAGTGCTACAAAAAACAATAACTCCTCTCTGACATAAATCTTAGTTATATGTAATACTAGACAGACTATGGTGACTGCTTACCACCAGGGAAGTATTTTGTATACTTTCTTACCACCTTATGGTTTTAATAAACAACATAACACGAACTGTTACTGACTGTTGGTCTAGTGGTTAGTGACCCAGACCGCTATGCTTATAGGTCGTGGGTTCGATTCTCACCCGAGTCTGGGTGTTCTTTGTGTCCGTTGTTTGTATGTTTGTAAAGTCCCCCGCGACACAGGAGTAATTCCTAATGCGGGAGTTGTCTTTTTAAAAAAAAAAAAGAACAACCATGAATGTTCCTATGTACGATTTAAACCGTGGTCTATCTTAGCGAAGCATATTCACACTTAGAACACCAAATTTAATGACTCATTTAACGACCGTTTCCTCCCATTTTTACCCCGAGTCCAAAAAGGAGTGGTGTGAAAAGTTTAATGTCTGTGTCTGTCTGTGCCATCATAATTAAACGGATGGACCGATTGTGATTTAGTTTTATTTTTGTTTGAAAGTGTTCTTAGATATAATTCAAGAAAATCTGTTCAGCCGTTTGAAGTTAATCAGTTATTTTCTAATCCTTGACTTGTCTGATCTGGTCTACAATAGTATAAGCTCTGCCTAGTTTGGGATCAGACGGCCGTGTGTAAGGTGGTAACCTTGACATGATGCTGCAACATCATCCAATCAGCAAGATGCCCCACTCCTCACCAACTTCAATAGGACAAGTACCGTGTTCAAGCTCATTGGAAGAGTCTCAATGATTAGGTTACGTTTGATAAGAGATCGGTTATCCCACTAATATTATAAATGTGAAAGTTTGGATGGATGGATGGATGGATGGATGGATGGATGGATGGATGAATGGATGGATGGATGAATGGATGGATGGATGGATGTTTGTTACTCTTTCACGCAAAAACCACTGAACCGATTGCGATGAAACTTGCTAGCTGAAGACCTGGATTAACGTATAGGCTACTTTTTATCCCGATATTCCCACGGGATCATGACTTATGCGGGTGAAAGCACGGGGCGCTGCTAGGATCTACATATTTTTAATTTATACTTTTTGAAAAACCATCGCCAATTGCCCTGTACCCAAACATTTTTCAAACATAAATACCTAAGTAACTTTTTTTTAAAGTATGACTGACTTCAATACTCCTTAATCATGAAAAATTGTAATAAACTGTACCTCTTCTTCATAAATTAATTTTGCACTCTTAGAGGTGGAATATTTTCTTCACATTTAAAAGGGAACCAACCTTGTGTACCACCAATTTAATTACTTAATAAATTCGACTCAAATGGCAAAGATATCGCTTAACATACACACAAAAAAAAAAAAAATTCAATCGAATTGACAACCTTTTCTGTCAAGTCTGTTAAAAATGCGCAATCGGCATCTTGTTATGTCTTCATTGGTGATTGAGCGTCGCGTGTAATCGATTGGCCGATAGAAACTATCGTCTCGCTTCAAGTACTCTCAGTAATAAACTTATTTCTGAAAATAAAATGTTAAAATTCCGTTGCGAATTACGATACACTGCAAGTCTAATAGGCCTTGTTAAGGTAATCGTACTAAAGAAATTGGAAATGAAATTAAACCTTTACTAGTATTCAGTAAGAAAACAAATTCCACGGTGTAGTAGCTACTGTGCTTATTAATCCATTCATCCAAATCTTCTATAATACGTGAAGAGAATTTTTTGTACGCATTTTTAAGAAAATATCACGAATGGAGGAACGTGAAATTTGAAATTCTTAAAGTTTATATATAGAAACAGTGCACAGAAAGCTAAAAAATTTACTAATTTAAAAAATACTTTGAAAACGAATACATCAAGCTACGCGCGTCCTGTATAAAGTCTAGCAACGACAATAATTCAACTTATATGCGGTCAGTCAAGTAGGGAAGCATTCGCATTTTAGGAAGTGTTAAAAAAAATACTAAATAATAGTGCCACTTTACTGGTAGGTATAATAAAAAGTAGTTAACTATTTAATGTTATTGTGATAAAAAATAAATATGTTTTTGATAAACAGAGAAATGGATTTCTTCGTTTCGAATCCTATTCTATAGAGAACCACTCATTGCAGAGCCTTCTCCCTAACTCGCGAGGAGTAAGAGCCTTGCTACAAGAATTGTTTTTAAACCTTCGCGACTATAAATATTAGATGTGTAAATCGGGACTTAATCGCGGTAATAATTAGAAGGTAAAAATACCTTCTTTGGTTACCCTATATTTTGATTGAATTGCAACGGTCGTGGACACGGATAGACACATTATTAGCAATACAGCGCTTATCATCATCTTCCTGCACTTTTCCCAATTTTCATTAGGGTCGGCGCAATGTGTGTAGTATGTGGCTGGTTTCTTTTATGGCTGAACGGCTGCCTGACGCCAACCCTCCTTTGGAATGTCGTCGTCGTTTTAAGGCGGAAAAGTTCCTGTATTTGCTTTGATTGGAGAGGCCACTAGGCCAGGAATACGCTACATTCGACCCAATCTTCGGTAATAAATGATTTAATAACAAACAACAAAAAAATTTTGTGTAGTTTTTGACTGGCCTGTTGATCTAGTGGTTAGTGACCCTCCCTGACTGCTAAGCCAGAGGTCGTGGGTTTGATTCCCACCCAGGAAAAATAATTTTGTGATGAGCACGAAAATTTTTTCTGTGTCTGGGTATAATTTATCTATAATATATTATGTATTTAGTAATATAAGTATGTTTATCAACAGTCTGGTTACCATAGTACAGGCTCTGCCTAGTTTGGGATCAGACGGCCGTGTGTGAGATGTATCAAGTTATTATTATTATTTATATTAGAAGGTGACGATTATCAATTTTCACTGACAAAGGCTATTACTAATTTCTAGAGCCGTACAAATTCTCGTTGATCTAAGTTAGTCGCGGCGATCGTGATCAGACTTACCGGTGGAAATATTACAGCTTTCACTACTGACATCTCTGTAAGTTGTAAGTTAACTGAAACATGGCTGACCTCGTTCCTAACTCAGTTCAAGTTAACAATGTTATTAGTGAAGGTCTATTTCCTCTCTCTGTATAATTGCCAAAATATGGAAATTTTCTGCGCTTAAATGTACAAGTACTTTCTACTTGTAAAAAAGTGAGATGCATATATCATTGATGGTAGTTTACTTATATATAATGAGGAGGGTCGCTCTAATAATTCTGATAATGAAATTTATGCTTTTTTAACCACGAAACTACTTTTACTGCGATTATCTGTTCTACATGTTCAATTCAAAACTCTTAATCGATCAAAAGTACTTTCAAATTAACAAAATCGGTCCAAAAGATTTTTTACCGCTGGGTTAGAGGTTAGATTTCCGTCAAAAGTGGTCCGGATCCCTCCTATTTTAGGCGCAGTACGGCACACCGTGTGGTTTTAGTGGGTTCGACACACCGCCCCACCGAAAACCCCAGTGCGGTGACGGCCTGAGGGGGTTTCCACATGCACAAAAGATTTTTTTCTTAATTAAAAGAAGGTACTTTTGACTAGTTAAAAGTTGCAACATATACACTTACAGTACTTAACAGTTCGTAGAAAATGTAATTAGATAATCTTGAAAGGGGAATCGTTATAGATAGGCCAGGGATTAAGTGATCGCGGTCGTTAAGTGCTATGGGTTCGATCTCCACATGTGCTATATTTGTGCGCTGAATATAATTCACAGTCTTGGTATGTATTGTAGTTGAGTGTATGTTTGTGACAGCCCTACTCCTCAGAGCTAATGTTTATCCAAAGCATGAGTAGGCTTTTAATCAGATAAAAAACATACATATATTATATTATATGTGAATGTAAGGGAAACTTCACGAAACAAAGCAAAACATATCAGAATTTAGGGCTAAGTTCCCCTTGTTACAATGTTAATCTTCTGAAAGGTTTTATGTGTGTGAATGATTCAGTGCGCCTGTATGTTGCGACATTTAATACTGTTATAATCCATCTATGTCATCCGTCTGCTCGTTTGCCCCCTGTCCCATGATAGGGGGCAAACAAGCAGACGGATGGTAAGTGACTACCGCCGCCCATGGGTACCTGAAACTCGAGTCACAAGGGCGTTGCCGGCCTTTAAGGTGGGAGTAGGGGGTGAGGGAAGGGCTAAGGCCTCCGATAACCTCACTCACTCGGCGAAACACAACAAAAACATTGCTTCCGACCGACAAACTTTCAATGTTAAAGTACGGACACCTTTACACAGACTTCATGGCAGAGTCATCTGAATAATTATTTGTATGTGTATTGTATGTATTTATATGTATATATGGAAGTGTAATTTGTATATATAGTATACATAATTATGTAGGTTTATTGAAGTAATATATTCTTTATATTATATTCTCTTCTGTTGTTCTTCTTTTAAACTTACAATTCATCATATTTCTATTATACACCTGCCACATACATCTCTGTATCACCTAAAGGTTGACTGGTAGAAAATGCCTACGGCATTAAGTCCGCCGCCCTCAAGCAATGTATCTGCAAGAAGTGTTTTAAAATAAAATGAAAATAAATAATTCATTAATTTCATTATCAAATAAACATTATTTAGTAGAAAAGTTCCTTAATAATTACGTTAGTCATATTTTGTAAAAAAGGAAACGCCATCAATTAAGAATTATCATATCGTGGTCAGAAAACAGGTTGTGTTTTATTGAACTCTATGACGAGGTACCTGCAGGTCGTTTCCAGGCTGCCGTTATATTTTAAGCATCTTTTTTTATCTCTTCAGAACAAAAGGCAATGGCGACGACTATAGCTACGGCAACAGCGACCATGGAGTCGTCTCAGACCCTCATTCAGACGGAGTCGAGGATCCAGAGAAACTATCAGGAGGTCCAGGTCTCGGAGCAGCGGCAGGTTAAGAAGAAGAACAAATCAAGACGGCATAAGGACGAAGGCGCTATATCTGTGGTGAGTGTTTGAAACAACAACAAAACTAATATATCTATATACATATATAAGCTGAAGAGTTTGTTTAGTTGAACGCGCTAATCTCAGGAACTACTGGTTCGAATTGAAAAATTATTTTAGTGTTGGATAGCCCATTTATCGAGGAAGGTTATAGGCTTTATAACATCACGCTATGACCAATGGGCGCGGAGCAACAATGAAAAATGTGGCAAAAACGGGGAAAATTTACAAACAAAGTTGTGCGGGTCAGCTAGTATTCTATATTTTTAGTAGAGCTTTCCATATTTGATATATATTTTATGAATTTTTGGCTTAGTTTAGAATAACTATGGTTTTTTAAATAAATGTCTTACACAACAATAGTATTTTGTTCACTACTAGTACTATTAAATGAGCTTATAATGCTCAATAAAAGCAACTATCATTCTTGATAAATGTGCTAAGTTTTAATAGAATCGTATAATGCCAATCCAACTTATAACGGGTGTAAGAAACCGTAGTGTAAGACCATCATTGTGAATGGAAAATCATTGGAATTTTCTGCCGGAATTTTTTTTTTTTTTCCGCGCCTTGCGCTGAACGTCATTCACCGTCCCGCTCAGTACGGGTGTTGTGTTACACCGCGTAGTTCAAAATCAAACTATTGACTGTAAATCCTTAATCTCGCATTTTTATGATAAACTGACTTTTGCATTGTGATAAAAATCCAAAGAAAGACGTTTTTGTAAGTTATTCGCGACGGTGATACTTACACGTTGTATATCAAAATGAGTAAACAGAACATTTTACCGAAAAAAAAATCAATAAATACCCCATACGGTCTAAAACTGCAATGTAATCAATTAAACAACATTTATGCAATCAACTGCTTCGACGGCGCCGGACGTTTAAGGTCATTCACCGTACCCCACAAAAATGATACCTACGTATGTTACGTGTATATTGCGTAGCGCAAAATCAAACTAATGACTGTAAATCCTTAATCTCGCATTTTTATGATGAACTGAATTTGCATTGTGATAAGTATCCAAAGAAAGACGTTTTTGTAAGTTCTTCGCGACGGTGATACTTACACGCTGTATAGTAAATATTCTTGCAGGATTGTCTTTTAAACATGGATAGCGTTCTGCTTTGGCTGACCCAAAATATTCCATCCTCTCAAACCAATACAAACATACAATATTTATTAACATCACAATCTCTTCTTCCAGTCTAAAAGTTCGGAGAAATTGTACAAGAAGATGAAGGCTGCATCGGACGCAAATTCTAACCCTCAATGCCAGAAATGCTCCAGGCCGGTGTACGCGATGGAGCGTATCAAAGCTGAGAAGAGAATCTGGCACAAGGAATGTTTCAGATGTGTCCAGTGTAACAAGCAACTCACGTAAGAATTGCATACTCTAAGATGGCGAAAAGCTGGGCTGCTAGAAGATATTCAAATTCAAATTCAAATTCAAAATCATTTATTCAATTAAGACACTAAGTGACATTTATGAACGTTAAATTGAAGCTACTGTTAAAAATCATAGATCGACGCAAATAGACGCCACAGCATGTACTGGATTGTCGAGGTAAATTAGGTGAAAAACACCAAAATCTACTGCCTGCTTGTGTCGATCTATAACTTCCAGTTTCCAAAATGCGTAGAGCCTTATGAGAAGAATACTGGCAAAGAAACTCATGGCCACTCTTTTTAAAAGTCAGATCTTCAGGTACAATGGTATTAGTGTTACATAAAAGATAAGCATGATGCAAGCTGTTGCCACCTGAATTTCATTTTATTGAAATGCTCCAAAAGCTAACGTACAAACAAAAAATATCACTCAGTGATACCGTTGAAGGTTCGAACCTATTATATATATTTTATTATATATATACGATTATTATATATATACGATAAAGAGAGGAAGAAGAGAACAGAGAATGTTAGGTACAGCTTTTTATTATTTTTAACCCCTGGCGTTAAAAAGAAGGGGTGTTGTAAGTTTAACGTGTGTATCTGTTTCTGTCAGCCATTCGAAGATCATCAGCTTTGTTCTAATCTTTAAAGAGAATTTTGCGTCGGAGGTATTTGAAATTAATACTGTTATGTAATGGAATATTTTAGTTAAGAAGGTATTGTTCATCTTTATCATAATAAAAAAGACCGGACAAGTGCGAGTCTGACTTGCGCACCGAGGGTTCTGTAAGCTAAACTTGTATGTAGATAGTACGTTCATCTGGGTAATCAACTCTTGAAGATTCTTGCCCGACTTCTCCGAAAGACAAAATTAACTTTGCAGTTCAAAAAATATTTTCCTATACACCGATGTATGACGATGTATAAGTTTGTAATCACAAAAAACTAATTGTTATGTGATATAATAACAAATTAACGACTTTCGTATTTTTTCCTTTACTTGTGTTGTCAAACCATGCTTCTTACCAAATTTCATAATTCTAGGTCAATGGGAAGTATATATAGATATATATAGGTTTTGATTTACCTGCGAAATGTTCAAATTTGTTAAAATCTAAATAATCATTTTCTGATCTTTTAATTGCGTTGACTTTGAAAGCTTGATTTTACAGCTTCAAGGGACCGCTGACATAAGTATTTGATGTTAATTTCAACTTGATGCGTCCACCGGTTTCCGAGAAAAAGGGTCTTGACAGACAGACAGGCAGACGGACAGCAAAGTGATCCTATAAGGGTTCCTCTTTTCCTTTTTAGAAACGGAACCCTAAAAATTAAAACCATCACAAGTTACAGTAATGTGAATGAAATGTTCATTTGTACAGCAAATACTACATCTAGATACGATATAGGGATGAATGGTGACTGTAGTTGGTTAGAGTTGGGCGCCGTACCAGTAAATTACCGGTATGGCAATAAACTTCCATTTCTTCCCATTTACTCCCAGGCAAAAATATTTCGTACCGGAAAGAAATTAAGTTTGACAAAACTGTGTGTAAAAATGGAAATATTATAAATCAATGACATGTTCATTGTAGTATTATAATATTGCCAATCAACTGGACGAGATTTACATTTTTTTTTTACAATAATTAATATATAATATGTACCGAACATAACAAAAATAACCTTTTACTATATACTACATTATTTCAAGATTTTATTTTACAAAATGTTATGTTTCGATATCCAAACAAAACACGGCATTATTTTTGAAGTGAAAACGCCTTTAGCGGCTTGGTGCACTTTTTGGGATGGGTAACAAATGTTAAACTCGCGTCAGGACACGTGACTTGATCGAAAATTCGTAAGACGGAGCCGAGTTTCTTATTGCTTTTTCACAATTTTTTTTTGCTCTTTCAACTAACTGTTCGTTAACTGTTCTTCATTGTTCCAACAAATTTTTTGTTTGTTCGATCTTAGTAAATAAAATAAAAAATTACCCTCTAGTTTATTTTACATTTTTTTTTTTGCTATTTCTATTGTTCGTTAACTGTTCTTCATTGTTCGTCATTATCTTAGATTTAAATAACAATTCCAACATATATTTTAATATTAAAAAAAAATACAAAAAAATATGTCTTACTTGCCCTAATAATGATATTTTTCCATTTTTCTCGATATTTCTAATAAATTCCCACCTATTTGAATAAATTCTCGGTAAGAAATGGGAAAAAATGGAAGTTTAGAAATATTTCCATTTATTTCCTTCCCAATTTTTTCCCATCGCCCAACTCTATACATTTCTATGAATATTGCTGTCCTGTTTAGAAAAAATGTGACTTCAACATTTTTTTAAATTGCCTTGGTAACTTTCACAGTGTAGAAAAATCTGGCAATATACCTACTAAACTGACCCGTACTCTGGCAACTCTGCTTTGTTTTATGTGAAACGGGGTACAAAGCAGGGTTGCCAGATTATGGCAATGGATTATGGCATATACAAAATTCGTATATTAATAACAATATTTTTTTACATATATTATGATTGATTAATTCTTAAATATTATTTTTCTCATTAAAGAGTGGAGACCTACCAAAGTGATCACACCACATTGTACTGCAAGCCGCACTTTAAGCAATTATTCGAACCCAAGCCGGTGGATGGGGATGACGAGACAGACGGTAAGAAAACCCTTCTATCACTAGTGGCTTTCTCGGCTCACTTAAAGGTGTAACACAAAAATATAAATACCGGCTACCAGCTCACTCAGCTAGGTCGCGCATGTACGCTCCATGTGACGTGCGTTGTTTGTACTAAAACGTTAATAGCGGTAGCATTTTATCACATATACTCACACCTATATCTCCAAAGGGGTAAGCAGAGACGTTAAACAACCGCAATTTGCCAACTAGTATTTGGTCACACTCACATAATAAGGTGACGGTGTTTCTACACTATAAAAAAAAGTTTGCCTGTTTATTCCAGAAGGCTACTGTACTAATGTGAGAAGTTTATTAAATTAATCATCATATTTTGACTATGTCTATTTATATACAGAAGCCAATGTCTGAATAGAATGTAAATAACCGTAAATGTTTTCTTCGACAGCTGCTCCCAAAAGGCACCAGATGATTATTTGCGAGAGCAACCCCGTCGAGTTACCGCCAGATGTCGTTAGAGGTACGTATCAGGCAGCGTGTCAAGCCAAGTTCAAGAAAAAAGAACTGGCGACGCAGCAGCCGTGTGTTATATTACACGAACCATTTGGAGCCACTTTTGGCGCCTTATTAACTCAAAATCTTTTTAATATAAACACATGAAACAGTTCAAACGGTCATTAAGATATTAACATCTAAAAATCAGCATGTTTATCACTGACTGACTGACATATAGATCAAAAACCTAACCCACTTCCAGATGACCTAGAAAGTTAAAATTTGACGTCCAGCTAGGTAATCGTGTGTATACAAAGGAAAAAATCAGAAAACAGTTCATTTTTAAGATTTAATATATTTTCCAAGAATCGATTTTTATGAATATCTAGCGCCTTTAAAAATTGTAATAGCATTTTTTTTTTCTATCACAGGAGAATAGGTTCCATGATGAAAGGTCGCCTTTATTATAAACCAGATTGTTTATAAAACTTACCAATAATAACACAAACTGCAACTGGTAGCGCTGCCGGCTCAGAGCGATCAGACATTATTGTCATTGCACAAATTGACATTGCAAAAAAACAATTGTGTTACGAAAGAAATACATTCTTACGCAATTTTGCAACTTTATAATAAGTCAGTGATTTACAAGAGTCCAGATTTGAACAAACTTCTCTTGTCTATAAGCGTTTAACAGACATTTTAAAAATGTACTGAATCACTACAAAAACTTTAGGTTACGTACGGAAGGATTTATCAATGAATGGCCAATGTGCTCAAATATTGCTGACGTTCAAGAAAATTTATAAAATAAGCACAAAAAGAGAAACTATACAGCGTAAACGTAGGAAAAAGATTAATGTTACACATCACTTGAATGATGAAAAATAATAATATCTTTACAAAAAGTAATGATATCCCACCAAAAAAAATAAATGTGAAAATGGGAGCCAAGTTCAATATTAACCAAAAGCATGGTTGTCGATTTCACCGACAAAATAATTGAGATCTAAATGGGTGCTAAGGTCTATAGATAATCCTGAAATTTATTTACAAGAATATACAACATTCTAAAATAAATTTAAAACACAAAACTTGTTTTTTTCTACTACAATAATGTTTGCCATTTAAAAATATAACTTCTTAAATTTGAACAGTCGATTTTTTTACACAAATCAGATAACTTACAATAAATTGAAGCTCAAAATTTGACTTGGCTAGTTTTTACCAGCAAAGCAAACTTTTAGAAGAGTAAGATTTATTGATCTTAGAATTTAAAAACAGTAACTTGCATATAAAATAAAGAAGATAAGTAGATTAGTCAAATATATAAGATATAAATATGTATTTAAACGGAAATTTAAAAAAAGTGACTACTTTTCGTAGCAAAAAGAAAAAATATAACAAGATAACCTGTGTGTGTAACACAATTACAATTAATTCTCACTATTTAGATTATCATTTGTACTCACCTGTTATCCGCAGTATTATACTCTGAACGTTATTTCATAGAGAGTTCGTAACATTTCCCGAAAACTCGAAATCACACTGAAGATTTCTAATACATCGTAGGATATTCTATAAATAGACAATCAGTTCCGTTTATTGTCAAAAGATGGAGTGCTGCTCAATTTAGGTAATCGGAACCCTCTACGACTTCCTATACTCGTCAATAGATGGTGCCCGTGGGTGTTTTAGGCTTTCGTAACAATATCATTATGAAAGTTTGCATACATGTCGTTAAGGGTACAGAAAACTACCTACTACCTACTACTTTTCATCCCGAAAAGAGAGCCATTCCTAATTGACAAAATCTACATTATCGTAAACGAAGTCGCAGGGAAAAGCTAATAGGCTCTATTTTATTTTAGTAATATTTGTATTCTATTCTCGTTCGTTCAGCTTCGGACAAACCGGACCTGGGCCTGGAAGAGCTGTCGCAACTGTACGTGAAGTCCCGCTTGGAGGTGTTCGAGCGCTCGAGCAGCGCGCGCGCCGAGCCGCGCCGCGCCGAGCCGCGCGCGCCGCGCGAGAAGAGCGCCGCGCTGCTCTCCACGCTCGCCAAGTTTGTGCTCACATTATTTTCATGATTTTAAAGAAGTAGCTTACATTGCACTGATACATTTGACAGATAGCACTACTAACAAAAAAAAGAACTACATTTTGTAATTTAAATTACATACCGATACACTTATATTATCCAACAACCATAACTAAACTACTTATATATATACGTTAAATAAAATGTTATATTTACAAAGATAAAAGTATTTTTTGTCTTTTATGGTATAGGGGGCAAACGAGCAGACGGGTCATCTAATGGTAAATGACTACCCCACCTATAGGCACCTGCAATTCAAGAGTCACAAGCGCGTTGCCGGCCTTTAAGGTGGGAGTAGGGAAGAGCGAGAGACGGGAAAGGGAAGGATTAGGAGCTCCAGTTACCTCACTCACTCGGCGAAAAGCAATGCAAGCATTGCTTCACTGCCAGTTTTCTGTAAGGCCGTGGTATCACTCCGGTCGAGCCGGCCCATACGTGCCAAAGCATAGCTCTCCCAAGTAAAAATATTCATAATAATAATACTGAAATTCATTTATGCAATGCAGTCACAACTGTATCCCCGCAGGGGTAGGTCGGTGTATTAATCACCATGTCTGACTGCGGTGGCAGACCGGTTGGAGTTTTGGAGCTCCCAAAGATGTGGTCGAATTCCGTGATTACCGACCGGTTAGCTCAAAACTGAAACGGTTCTTTCGTATAAAGACCACCCCAGATGTCTAAATAGTACTTGCACAATAAATTAATGTAGACTTGGATCCTTGAGTTTGTTTCGTCGTTTCTTCTCAAGGCTAGTCATAAGAAATGCCGGCACCACTTACCTTTAAAGAAGAAATCGACGTGTAAAAGTGCCTAAAACCTACCTATTTGTAAAAATAAATTCATTTATCGTTTACCTATATTTTGCCAACTAAATTTTATCCCACTCACATAATAAAGACCAAGCCTATTGTCGCCAGAAAGTTTAGTTTAGAAATCAAAGAAGAAATATATTGAGAATATATTGAATAAGAGGGAAAAACAATCGAAGAAAAGAGATATTGCTGAAGCTCGAACTGACTGATACCTGAAATTACCAGCCCTCTGACATCTATATTATTACATAATATTATTAACATACACAATTAACAAACACACATATTAACAAACATATTGACAAACACAAAAAAAAAATATTGATATAAATATAATGAATCTTGTGGGTTTTAGAAAATCAGTAGGTAATTATTGTGCTCATCTGATAGCCTCCGTGCATTCCATAAGCGTACAGTTTATAATGTAAAAGGTTTGTTACAAAAAACTGTGGAATCCGTCGCAATTTCCAATGTCAGAATATCCAATGACGACGATGTGCATAACGTTTTTAAGTTAAAAGTGGATTAGCAGGATTAAACAAGGTACTATAGAGAAGAGAAACGGTATTCCGTCGAAACTAAAAAAGTAGCCACTTGAAATTGGTACAAAATTCAAAGATATTGTCTTTGCGTAAAAATGAAAATCATAAATTAAAATACCCCCGACTCGAAAATCCCTTCAACGATTACAAAAGAGCTGATGATCGGCTGTACCATCAAGTCACCTTTCAAACAAAAAAATCACACTCAAATCGGTTCATCCGTTTGGGAGCTATGATGCCACAGACAGACATACACACACGTGACACACAAACACGTGAAACTTATAACACCACTCTTTTTGCGTCGGTGGTTAATAATACTTAGAATTACATTGTAATTATTATGTACTAGCAGCGCCCCGCGGTTTCACCCGCTTAAGCCCCAATCCCGTGGAAATATCGGGATAAAAAGTAGCCTATGTGTTAATCCAGGTCTCCAGCTATCTACATACCAAGTTTCATCGCAATCGGTTCAGTGGTTTTTGCGTGAAAGAGTAACAAACATCCATCCATCCATCCATCTATCCATCCATCCATCCATCTATCCAAACTTTCACATTTATAATATTAGTGGGATAAAATATTTGAACATAATAATATGTTTTGCCTACATTTAATATACTATCTAAAAATAAAATTTTAATAATAAAACATGTTATTTCTCTGCCTATAAAAATGGATAAAAAAGATAAAAAATGCAAATAGAGTGCAAAATAATAGTATATTCATATGTACCAGAATTTTGGTTTTTGCCTTGCCTTCTTACCTACCTTTCCCTTTTAATATACACCCAATTTTCCCATTTGATTCCCAACGTGTCCGGTTGATTGCAATAGGCTTTCCCTCTATTACCTAAGTGGGACTAGATTACAGTCGGCAAAATAAGGGCGTTTAATACGCCTCTGTGTACCCCTTCGGGGATACAAGCGTGAGTGTATGTATGTATGAATTCCCTCAAATAAAAAAGCTAAAATTCGTTCATACCTTTAATTGATCTTCAATATTTAGTTAGTGGGAAAGCCATGCTTCGGCACGTATGGGTCGGCTCGACTGGAGTGATACCACGGCCTCACAGAAAACGGAAGTGAAGCAATTGCTTGATTGCTTGGAAAGATGCTTGCATTGCTTTTCGCCGAGTGAGTGAGGTCACCAGAGCCCCTAACCCTTCCCTCCCCCCCTCTCCCACTAGTCCCCTACTCCCACTTTAGAGGCCGGTAACGTACTTGTGACTCTTGAGTTGCAGGTGCCCGTAGTACCAACCGACAGCTGTCACCTTGTTTATC